>CM053791.1:256123487-256133487 GCA_028749045.1 Cupressus sempervirens | reverse complement strand
TTTAAATGGATTTGTACTTGTAGTTATTCTTTAAAGTGGATGTGTTATATATTGGTTTTAGTATTAAATTAAACTTAAATGTGATTCAATGTCATGGGACCCTTAATAATTGTAATTTGTTTTATGGTATGTGTTTATGTGTATGTTATTACTTCTGGTATATTATATCTATTGTTGTTAAGTTATTATTTCAAAAAAAAAAATTGTTTGGAAAACTTAGTGAAACTTTAGGTTATTTTCTTTTTGGTTCCTTGGAAGGACGTTACATTTTGTATTAGAGCCCAAGTTTCTACATTAGGAGCTCTAGGTATATTGGAATGTTGCTAGTTGATAACTAGTTAACTAAAACAAAAATCTAACTATGATATGTATTAATTACAAACTTGAAACACTTGAACTTCAAATTGAAACATACTTAAACATAAAATAGGCCAAAAAAAAATTGATCTTGTATTGTATTCAAAACATGTTTCTTATGTGTATGCTTTATAGTAGTATGTTCTTATCTTGTTATTCTTGGTTATTCTTGGATATTATTGTAGGATGGTATCTAGGACGAGATCTTCAATTAGAGGTCGTAGCCCAAGTCGTGGTAGAGGTCATGGGTGAGGTAAGGAGATTATTGTGCATGAATATGCCCATGAAGGTCTTGTTTAAGAGGAAATCAGTGAAGAGCACCATAGTGAGCATCAAGCCTATTCTGAGGAGGTTGGCCTAAGGTAGATGATAAGGGTCATTTTAGAATGCCTACCTCCTCCTCGAGGTGCATATCATTAGGGGTCACACCATGTAGGGCATGAGGAGAGACATAGGTCTAGGAGCCCTCAAAGAGACCATCACAGTGACATACATAGGTTAGTTCAAGTTGCTTAGATGAAGGACCTTCAGAGATCCAAGATCAAACCCTTCAATGGGTTGGGTTTAGGATATGTGGTCGAGTAGTGGCTAATTTATTTAGACATGTGTTTTTCTATTCAGGTCTTTGACTCTAACATCAAATCGAGGTTTGCCATTTCCCACTTGGAACTCTTTAGGGCCACTTGGTGGAAAATTAAAGAGAAGAAGCTAGGAGTAGATATGATGACTGTCACATGGGAGTTATTTTTGGAGAACTTTCATGAGCATTTCCTACTAGAGGAAGGATAGTAATAGAGAGCAAATGAATTTCACAACCTGAGTCAGTACACTATGACAGTAGCAGAGTATGAGAAAAAATTCTATGAGCTTATACCTTATGTAGGGATTAGTGACAACTTGCCACTAATGGCACAATATTTTATTTAGGACCTTAATAATTGTCTCATTGGGGATGTTAAGGTACTTCAACCAAAAACTCTCAAGGAAGTGGTGCATCATACCATATTGGTAGAGCAAAGTGTCACCTTAAGACATTGCTTTGTGGGAGCACCTGCAACATCAAGGTCCAAGAGTAATCAAAATATAGGTGGCAATAAAAACCCCTGTTATCCTAAGGGAAATGAAAATCAATAGCAACAACAACCACAATAGCAACAACAGAAGGGATCTTACCCTTCGGCATAGAGTGGCGGTGGTGATTCCAACTCTAGGAACTACTCTAACTCATAGTGCAATAGGAAAAATTAGAACACTCATCCTGTACAGTGAAACTAGTCTTTTGCTAGTAGGGATAGCCACCAATAATTGAGTGCACCTCCAACAGGGAGAGGGTCTAGTAGAGGCATGGGATGCTATTCTTGTGGACAGTTTGGGCACATTGCAGCCAACTTTTCACAATGTACATCTCACTATTCAAGACCTAGTCCAGCTACATCTGAGCCTACAGTTGGGGATGTAGGTAGATCTCACAGAGTATTTGTAGTGGTGGACCATTGTTGGGAAAATCATCAAGGAACCATGGTTGAGACTATGAGAGCTACCCAAGGTACAACTCTCTCCATCTTGTTTGATTCAAGTGCTACAGACTCTTTTATTTCACCATCCATAGGTGCTAAATGCAAGCTAGGGGTGGTGAAGCATGACTTGGGTTGGCAAGTGGAACTAGCTTTAGGAGCTAGGGTTCCCACAAATTCCTTAGTATAGTAGTGTGAAGTAAACCTAGGAGGGTTTGTTACGTCAGTAGACCTTTGGGTCATCCCTCTTGACTCTTATATTGACATGGTTTTGGGTATGGATTGGCTTAGGTCTCATAGAGCTAGTATTGATTGCAGAAAAAAAAACCATTTTGTGTAAAGATGATTAGGGGAAGGACTCAGAGATTGTGGATATCCACGAACCTATATCTCTATGGATGATATCTATTATGCAATTAAAGTAGAGATTTTGTAAGGGATGCCAGGTGTTTTCCATTATGGTGAGCGAACTGGAGGAAGAAGACCTGATAAGGAAGACTTTAGACCATCCTATCTTACAAGAATATGTTGATGTCTTTCCTAGCAAGATTCTGGGTATGCCTCCAAAGAGGGATATTGACTTCAGCATTGATCTTATTCCAAGAGAGGAGCCTATTTCTAGAGCTCCTTATTGGATGACCACTTAGAAGTTGAGTGAGTTACACCTCTAGCTTGAGGACCTTTTGACCAATGGTGGTATTCAACTAAGTGTTTCTCCATGGGAAGCACCAGTGCTCTTTGTGAAGAAGAAGGATAGTTCATTGCACTTGTGTATTTATTATAGATAGTTAAACAAGGCTATGATAAAGAACAGGCATCATTTACCAAGGATTGATGATTTATTTGATCAGATCAAGGGAACCATAGTGTTCTCCAAGATTGATCTAAAATCAGGATACAATCAGCTTTGCATTCAGGATGTTAATATTCACAAGACCACCTTTTGCACTTGCTATGGGAAATATGAGCTCATAGTGGTCCCATTTGGGTTGATGAATGCTCCATTAGTTTTCATGTGTTTGATGAATGGATTTTTTTGTTCTTATCTTGATCAATTTGTGCTTGTGTTCCTAGATGATATTTTATATTTTATAGATTCCAAAAAGAGCACGAGGAACATCTATGATTGGTTTTACAGTGCTTGAGAGATAATCAACTTTATGCCAACTTGGAAAAGTATGATTTATTTTACTTAGAGATATGATATTTAGGGCATATCATATCAGGTGATGGTATCTTTGTAGACCTTGTGAAGATCTAGGCAATGGTAGATTAGCTTGCACCCACTACTGTGTCAAAAAATTATAGCTTCATGGGTCTAGCTAGTTATTATCGCAAGTTCATCCAGAACTTTTCTAGAGTAGCATATCCTATCACTTCCCTTCAAAGGAAAGGAAAGAAGTTTTTTTGGACAGAGAAAAGTGAGGAAGCATTCCAGAAGCTCAAGGAGCTCTTGACAAGTGCACCAATATTATCAGTACCTAATTGACACAGGGACGAGTAAATTCAAGAGGAATAAGTCCAACTCAAACCAATAAACATCCCTTGCTCAAATTTACATGTGCAAGCAACATAAAAAATAAATAAATAATAGAGAAACATAGACCAAATTTTGCACAACCATATTGATATGATCAGAAAATGAATCCAAACATGCCCGACTGTAAAGCCTTCTGAGTTACGACCATATACAAAGAATTATTAATTCAAGTCCAAGCTCGCATCTTTCCTTCTTCTCTAGGATCTCCTCATGATCTATCTTCTACATAATATCATCATAATCTCTTAATCTCCTAATAATGATTTCCTACATCAATCCAAACTCCTTATATAGCCAGCTAAGCCACAAGTCGACTAGTCAAGCATTTAATTACATTATAGGTCCACCTTGGAAGAGTAAAGAAAAACCATCACAAATATGAATAAAACTCAATAAAAAGTCATATTTATGTCCACACATGATCCAAGAACATGGCCCTATCTTAAATAGATCTCATTTTCTCATACAAAATTGTGCAAGATGAAAGCTCCACATGTTTCTGTGAAAATTGTTTGAATATCGATGTCTGAGGAAAATGATGATATCTCCTAAGCTTTGATTGAATTAGAACTTTTACTTTGAACTAAATTTATTAATTTAGGTTCCCTACAACCTCTTAAATTTGCAAAGGCTTGTTCATTAAGGATTAGTACACATCCATCCCAAAAGTCACATGTAGAAACCTGATGTGAAAAGTAGCAAAAAATTGATGCATTAGAAAAATGGTCATACCTCCCAAACCATGATGAATTAGGACTCTTTCCTTTAGCCATAGATAGTACTCTAGGCCCTCTTCAATCTCTAAAATTTTTAACCTCTGAATCAATGTGCAAAATTAGTTACATCACCTGCAATAGACACACAAAATACATAAAAATATAGCTCCAACAACAATGCTACTTTACAAACAACAAACTCGTAAATAAATGTTTTTGGTTGATGCAAGATTGCTCCAAGATCTAAGATGTTCCTGCATCAAACACCTAGGGTTAATAAGAACTGATGTCCATATTAGGCACTACTCATATTCTGACCTAAATCATAAAGATCCAACTCAACTTTTGTAATCCAAGAACTATCTTCAATTGGCTTGTCTTTCCATTGAACTAGGTATTCCAAATAATATTTTCCTCTAGTACTCTTGCTTGTCTTGATATCCAAAAAAATTCAATGCCATCAGCTTGCTTCTTAGGATAATCTAGTTTTTCAACTACTTCATGATCTAGTTCATGGTACTTATATATGTCTACAATGTTGAATATAGGTAAAATATCTATATCCTCTAGTAACTCAATCTCAAAAGCATTGCCACTTTCAAACTTCTTTAGAATTTTACAAGGCCCAAACTTCTTCATTTTTAGCTTACTGTAGAATCTAAGTGAAAGTATGTTCTTCAAGTAAACCATTACTTCATCTCCAACTTCAAAAGATTTATGTCTTCTTTTCTGATCCATTCTTTCCTTATATATATTACTGTTATTCAAGTAATATTTGACTTTTTGATGTAATTTCTTCATAAAATCAACAAATTCTTCAGTCTCAACACTCCTATGTGTTTCCATGCTCAAGTCTCACAATTATATAGTTACCTTAGGATGAAATCTGGTGACAATCTCAAATGGTGTTTTCTTAGCACTTCTATTTACAAAATTATTATATGCAAACTCTACTTGTGTAAAAACCAAATCCAAACTAGAAGGCTTATCCCCAACCAAACATCTCAATAAGTTACCCAAAATTTTGTTCACAACTTCAGTTTGTCCATCTGTCTGAGGGTGAAATGTAGAACTAAACTTTAACTTTGTATTTAGCTTCTTCCAAAGTGTCTTCCAAAAATAACTAGTTTAGTATCTTTGTCTGAAATAATAGATTTAGGAAAACCATGCAATCTTACCACTTCCTTGAAGAATAACTCAACTACATGTAATGCATCAGATGTTTTCTTACAAGGTATGAAATGATCCATCTATGAAAATCTATCAATCACAGCAAATATAGAAACATTATCCCTCTGAGTTTTAGGTAAACCAAGAACGAATTCCATATTGATATCTTCCCAAGGCTTATTAGGTATATGAAAAGGTGAATACAATCCCAAATGCTGACTAGTTCCTTTTGTTGTTTAACAAATTCTACAACTTCTTATCATTCTTTGCACATCCTTATAAATTTGTAGCCAACAATATCTCTCTGAAATAAGTTTCACTATCTTATCAATCCCAAAATGTCCAACAAGTCCACCACTATGTTTCTCCTTCATGATATTTTCTTTCATAAATTCTCTAGGTATACATAACTAAATTTCTTTAAACAACATGTCTTTTTGAATGAAATAATCAAACCACTTATCACTTACTATTTTTTCTTTACAAGCTTTCCAAAGTTCTACAAGATTAAGATCAGTCTCATATGAATTCTTCAAATCATCAAAACCAAGTACCTCAACTCTCATCTTAATCAGAAAATTTCTTCTTTGACTCAAGGCATCAAAAAATTTATTTAACTGTCCAATTTTATGCTTCAATGAAAAGGAAAAACTCTACAAAAACTCAACCCCCTTCATATGTCTCTGATTCAACTTGTGTTGACTTCCCAAATATTGCAAGACTTTATGGTCATTATACAACACAAAATCTTTACGCATCAAATAATGTCTCCACTTCTTCAAAGCTTGAACAATAGCATAGAATTCTTCATCATAAATTAAATATTTTCTCTTAGTATCATTCAACTTCTCACTAAAGAAAGTTGTAGGTCTTCCTTCTTGACTTAAGACAACTCCAATTGCACTTCCACTAGCATCACATTCAACTTGAAAAACTTTACTGAAATGAGGCAAAGCAAGTGTAGGAAATTCTATAATCTTTTGTTTCAATGTTTCAAAACTTCTTTGTGCTCAATGTGTACATTTGAAATCCTTTTTATCTCCTCTCATAGTTTTAGTCACAACATTACAAATTGAACTAAAATTTCTGATAAACTTTCTATAAAAACTTGCCAATCCATGAAATGATCTTACCTCTCTAACATTCTCTGGTGTAGGCCAATCAAGAATAATTCTCACCTTTTCAAGGTCCATCTTTTGTTAATTTGTTGAAATTACAAACCCAAGGGATATAATTTCTTCCTTCATGAATGAACATTTCTTCAAATTAATTAGCAACTTTTCTTCCTTCAATTTGTGCAATACTTGTCTGATATGCTCAAGATGTTCTTTCTTACTCTTACTAAATATCAAAATGTCATTAAGGTATACAATCACAAATTTACTCAAAAATTTCTTCAGAACTTCATTCATTAATCTCATAAGAGTATGAGGTGTATTAGTCAAACCAAAAGGCATAACCAACCATTTATACAACCCTTCATTAGTCTTAAAAGTAGTTTTCCATTCATCCCCTTCTTTGATTCAAATCTAATGATAAACACTTTTCAAATCAATCTTTCTAAAATACTTTGCTCCACTCAAACTATCCATTATGTCATCCATCCTAGGCAATGGAAATCTATACTTCACTTTATCATGTTTATAGCTTTGGAATCAGTGCAGATTCTCCATTCCCAATTGTTTTTAGGTGCTAACACAATAGATACTGCACAAGGACTCAAACTTTCTCCGATTAGGCCTCTCTCCAGAAATTCTTACACTTCTCAATTCAACTCAATCTTTTCATCAAGCGTCAACCTATGTGGTGCTTTACTAGACAAACTAGCTCTAGATGTTAAATCCATACAATGACTTATACTTTTTATAGGAGGCAAACCATCAAGTACATTATCAGAAATGATGTCATGAAATTCAATCAACAAAGGTTCAATATCAGCTACATGTTCCAATTTATCTTGTTTCTTAGTATTTCTAGGAATCAAAGCATAACAAACATTATGTTCTTTCATTTCCTTTGCAAACTTATTACCCTCTACCAAACATACTTTGACTACAGTAAAATGACTTTCATCAAAATTTTCCACCAAAGGCAACAATATTTGTTTCTTTCCTTCCATCCAAACAATATACTAATTTAATCTACCATCATGCAAATCTTTTCTATCATATTGCCAAGGTGTACCCAAAATAATATGACAACAATCCAAAGGCATAATATCACAAAAGACTTCATCATGATAATTCCCAATTTTAAATTTGACAAGGCATTGTTCACTTACAAGTAATTTATGCTCCTTCTAGATCCAAGCAACATGGTAAGGTTTAGGATTTCTCAATCTCTGCAATAGTAATTTTTTAACTAGCTCTTCGGATGCCAAATTACTTGAACTTCCACTATCAATGATTACTTTGCAACATTTTCCAACGATTTTACATCTAGTTTTGAACAAACTTCTTCTCAAAATAGGTTCCTCATCAACTTCTTCATTCCACAAAATCCTTCTTAACACCAGGTTCTCACCATTTTTTGGGTTCATTAGGTGTTTCAACAACTTCTTCACAAGCTAAAGTATTTATGCTATTACCTCCAATCTTCTTTCCAGAGTTAATACTAACATTCAAAGGCCATATGTCCTTTTTCACCAAATTTGTAACAAGAACCTTTAAACCAAGATCACTCTTCTCTTTTTCCACTATTATTATTCCTGGAGTAATCGATATAGCTACCTCTAGAGTAATTACCTCCTTTACTAGGTTCATCTTTCCATCCTTTATCTTGCATTGTGTCATCAAATATGCTACTTTCTCCATAGGTTCTACCTCTACTTCTTTGAAATCTGCCACCTCTTCCTCATTGTATTTGATCATGTCTCTGTGACAATCTTTCTTTATCTTTTAGAGAAAATTGATATTCCTCTTCTATGCTATCCATCTTAACATAGTTAATCTCATCTTGAATTGATAGTCTCAAGCCATTCAGGTATCTAGCCACTTTCTCAACTTTATCATCAACATGTCTAGATATGATATCCAACTTGTAGAATTCTTCAGTGTATTCCTTCACACTTATATCCTTTTGTCTCAAATTTTGCAATTTTCTCAACAAACTAACCTAGTAGTTTGCTGGGAGAAACTTCTTTTTCATCTTTCCAGGCATATTCATCCATGTTTTGATCTTTTCTTTTCCTATCTTTTGTCTGTTAGTTTGCAAATGATCCCACCAAAGAGATGCATGACCTTTCAACTTTGTGACTACAATCTTAACCTTCTTATTATCAGGAGTACCTTCATACTCAAAATATTTTTCCATCTCAACAATCCAATCCAGCAATGTATCAATCTCAAGTCTTCCATCATAGTGAGCAACTTCAACAATAGGTTTGGAATTAGCTTTAGACAAAACTCTCAAAATTATTTCCTGATCTTGTTTAGCTTTAGGTATAGGTTCATGATTAGGTGCTACCTCTTCATCATCACTAACATCTTCAAGATGTACACCTCTTCTTTGTGTTGTCTCTATAGCTTCAAGTCTGGTTACAATCTATCTCAACATGTCCATTATAGCATTATCAAAATTTCCTCTACCACAAACCATCTTGACAATAGTTCCTACAATATCATAACCTTATGCAAGTTATAGGTCAGACTTTAGATCTGCCACCCTACAACTAATCCAATAAGGTTCTCCACGATCAAATCCACAAGAAAGAACTCTGCTCTGATACCACCTGATGCAGGGACAAGTAGATTCAAGAGGAATAAGTCCAACTCAAACTAGCAAACATCCCCTACTTAAAGTTCCACACGTAAGAAACATACACATTAAATAAAAAACAAATAAACAAAGACCAAATTCTACAAAACCATATTGATATAATTAGAAAATGAATCCAAACATGCTCGACTGTGAGGCCTTCTCGGTTACGACCATATACAAAGAATTATGAATTCGAGTCCAAGCTCACATCCTGCCTTCTTCTCTAGGATCTCTTCATGATATATCTTCTACAAAACATCATCATAATATCCTAATATCCTAATATTGATTTCCTACATCAATCCAAGCTCGTTATATAGCTAACCAAGCCACAAGTTGACTAGTTAAGCATTTAATTACATTATAGGTCCACCTTGGAAGAGTAAAGCAAAACCATCACAAATATAACAAGTCATATTTAGGTCCAAACATGATCCAAGAACATGGTCCTATCTTAAAAAGATCTCATTTTCTCATACGAAAATGTGCAAGATGAAAACTCCACACATTTTTGAAAAAATTGTCCGAAAATCGATATCCGAGGAAAACAGTGATATCTCCTAGCTTAGATTGAATTAGAACTTGTGCTTTGAACTAAAGGTATTACTTTAGGTTCTCTACAACCCCTTAAGCATGTAAAGGATAATTCATTAAGGATTAGTACACATCTATCCCGAAAGTCACATGTAGAAACCTTACGTGAAAACTAGTAGAAAATCAATGTGTTAGAAAATGACCATATCTCCCAAACCATGATGAATTAGGACTTGTGCCTTTAACCATAGATATTACTCTAGGCCCTCTTAAATATTTGAAATTTTTAATCTCTAAATCATTGTGCAAAATTAGTTACATCACTCGCAACAAGCACATGGGATACAAAAAATACAACTCCAACAACAATGCTACTTTACAAATAATAGACTGGTAAAGAAATGTTTTTG
>CM053791.1:255763487-256118487 GCA_028749045.1 Cupressus sempervirens | reverse complement strand
ATTAGTACACCTTGTCAGTACGAAAGGATACTAGTGCCGCATAGAGTCACTAGGGGTTCAGAGTCTAGTGAGGCTACCAGGGTAACCTTCGAGTTGACTCATGCGATGACACTTGCCCACTTACAAAGTAGATTTCCTACATGTCATTATTGCCTCTGGGTTTAGATGTCATTTGTGTCTTGGTACCTTGAGTTAGATTGCTTTCAGGTTTTCCTTGATCTAGATGTTTCTTGTGACTTTTGGTATTGTTATCATGTTTGGGACTTGAGACTATCTCTTCAACACGGTGGGAGTGAACCATTTAGGTTCCATGAGGACAGGTGGTAGTACTTTTTACTTTTACCATTGAGATCCAATAGCTTGATGCCATGGCTAGAGTTCCATGTTCTGTATTTCCTTCCATTATGTTCTTGTGTACTATGATGGATGGTTACACCTATTGTATTGTATTTTATTTCATAGATCTTAAGAGATGATGTAATCTATTTTATGATGTATATTGTTTCAGCCTTTCATACCCTATGACCTGTACAGTGGATGATTGTGCATTTCGATTATTGCCAAGTGGCATTTGAGATACTTGTATATTATTTAAATGGATTCATACTTGTAGTTATTCTTTAATGTGGATGTCTTATATACTAGTTTTAATTTTAATTAAATTTAAATGTGATTCAACATCATGGGACCCTTAAGAATAGTAATATGTTTTATGGTATGTGTTTATGTGTATGTTATTGCTTCTGCTATATTATATCTGTTGTTGTTAAGTAATTATCTTTCAAAAAAAAAGTTTGGTAAACTTAGTGAAACTTAAGGTTATTTTCTTTTGGGTTCCCTGGTGGGGCATTACACAGGGAATCTAGGTTCCTTAGGGATGAGGCACACTATCAGAATGTGGAGTGGAGATTTGGTTGGAAAACTTATCTTTCATTTAGATGAAGATAATAATAATATGGAAAAATGTAATGCTCTTATTCATGGGCTCCTCATGTGTAGGGATCCTAAGATTGATAACCTTAAAAAAGAGGTTGATTCTACATTGGTCATCATTGGAATAAGATCGAGATCAATTCCTTGTTGAAAATTGAAGGCATTACATGAAAGAGTGTTAGAATTGATAAAATGTTTCAAGGCTTTTACTATATTAATCATATCTTCTAGGAAGCCAACAAAGAGGTGGATGAATGGATAAAAGAACTATGCATGGGATAAATTTGGCTCCATTGGTCCAAGATAAGATATAATTTGATTTATTCTCATAGTTTCATGGTATTGAGGGGGTGAAATGTGTTAATGCATTTGGGTATGTTGGCTTGTGGTCAATGAATTAGTAGGAAGTTATCCCACGTTGAATATGACTTGGACTAAGCTATAGTCATGTCATCATTCCACTTGCAACACTAGTTCCAATGATGAACTCAAACAAAAAATCATTTTTTTGGTGTGAGGATTGCTAATTGGGTTAGCATAAGATCATGGATAAATTGTAATGCCCCACCCAGAGATCCTTGGAACAAGGATAAATAAAAACCAATTATACATTTTTTTAAAGGGATAAGCAAGGATACATACAACATCAACATGCAACTGATCAAAAAGATCGCAATGGAAGACTCTCCAACTGTCACTACTTACCAACACATTCATTAACCAATTATGCGAGTTAAATATACAATGTTAATTTCCAATTATAATGAACATACAAGGAGTCCTGACTAGCCATCCTGAAAGCTGACTAAGCTTGAAATCCTAAAAAACTATCTAAGTCTAAAATCCTGAAACTTGCTAGGATCTAGAATCTTTATTTTAGCTCTTAGAGTTCTGGAACCTAGCTCAAATGAATCATCATAAATATAAAATATATCATAAGTATAAGAAAGAAGAAGGAAGAAGGGACACTTAAATGATATATTGTATATCTAAACTGTCAAGATCTAGGAAGGTGTGCAACCTAATAGGGTATCCAAAACTCCAAATCTCATTTCTCAAAAGTGTTCTAAAATGCTCCATGTTTATCATATGAAGAAACACAATATATCAGACTTACACACGTGAATACATGCTCATGTGAGTAGGAATCAAGCTCTATGCAAGAGAATGCTCCACCACATGAGTACACATCTAAAGCACGAGCTGACATTAGCTCATGCAAGTAAATGCCAAGCTGCGTGACAATATGCACTCTCATGCAAGCATTTACCATGCCTTGCGCAAGAGAATGCTTTCCTTGTGCAAGGAAAGATATCTCTAATGCGAGAGCAACTGACAACACAAATAAGACACATAAAAGGAAGTACAGTAAGAATAAATCCTCCACACTGGGGAGTATCAGAAAGCCAAATGTCAAGGCTTGAACACTCAGGAGCATGAAATATATCTGACATGCTAATAAAGGAGAATCAAACATCTAACCATCTAATCCATAACATCTAATGTAATCATGTAGAAAGCAATATCGTAGTGAACATACATATGCATAAATCAACTATCTCAATAAACTAAAATAACATAAATCATAGGGGAAACATAGACTAAAAAGGCATGGAGAACCATGTGAACATCCAACTTTAGAACTAAATCGTAGGAAGGTCAACTCTGTATATCAGTCCCTAGTAGTGGTATAGGTAGCTACACCTCCCAACCATGTGGAACTTATAGGCCTGCTCCCGCTATGCTAATGGAGATAGCAATCCGACCACAAGCACACACAATACAATTGATCCATGGCTAACACTCACGCCAAGCAATGTAGATGACTAAAACCAAGATCATGAAACAATGCAATACAATAGGTCTTGGTCAAACGCTTTATGGGTCTACTATGTAGGGACTCTAGTGGAGTGTAGATCACTTGTCATCACAGAGCCTAAGCTAAACATCATGCAAAAACTCTCCCTTGGGAGGCCATCACACTATGTCCTTAGTAAACATGCACAAACACTCACCCTTTGGAAACTTGTGTAGGCACATACCCTCAGATCAACCCCTACATGTATTCTCTTATCTTATCTTAGTTTTATTACCCATTAATTCATTTAGTTATCACTTATTAGGAACTCCTTCACATTTACCTTATTAGAGATGTTACCCAGGATAATGAGAGAAGCCACTATACATGTCTACCTTGCATACTTATTCTCATCATACGATGAGTGCCCGTAGGCAATGCAATTTCTTAACCCAACCCCAATGAACATAACTCTAGCGATATCAATTGGGAGTTCAGATCTCGCAAGAACTTGACAAGTGCACACTCATGTGCTCATGTGTGGGCTCACCAACTACATGAAGGTCATAAACAACAAGGGTTGGATGAGAAAGAATAAAACACCAAGTATAAAAATTACTCAACCGAGCACATTGTCGAGAGTACAGATTCAACATGAATCCCAATGTAAGAAGAATACATCTATGGTTGGATTGGAATCCTCATGGATAATCCAAATCCATGACCAACATCAGTGCCAAGAAACACCCAAGAAAATTGGGCGACACACAAATTGAAGCAAAGTAAAAAATGCCCAAAATTGAACTTTGATGAAAATCAACAAAATTAAAAGCCTTTTTAAAATTAGGTATAAAAACCCCAAATGTCAAATATAATTCAAGTTCAAAGTTTGTATGCAAAAATGATGAGCATAATGGTTCAAAAACCTAAAACCCCAAGTCAAGAGGTAGTCAAATGCTCATATCCACCCAACTGAGTAGAGCCAACATACATGAATGGAGGGGAACACTAGTTCTCTACCTTAGTAAATTACTATCCAAAACAGACTCTGAAATGGAGCTGAAACATAAAAAAGGGAGAGCCCTACTTAGCAGCCAAAATGACAAATACAAGAATGTTTGCAATAAGATAATCACTTCACTAAATCTATTGAAAGTCTTAGCAAATCAAGGTCTCCTCGAGCTAGATCCAACGAGATCAACCTCGAATCGATCCCATGCTCGTGGCTCCCTAAACGAGAAAAATAGTAATTCCTCCCTAAGAGGATTTTGGGATTTTGCTCTCAAAATCAAATGTAAAAGTGAGAAGTGAGAAAGAACTCACTTTTTAGGATATATATTCACTTTTCAAGTGAATTTAAATAGGAAAATAATTGGCTCACTTAATTAAACCTCTTTTTAACCTAGACAAAATCGAGCAATTCCAATTAAATGGAATTCAACTATGGAAAAGCTGCTAATAATTAAAATAATTAATAAAATTAATAAAATTCCCTTGAGACAATAAATCACAATATTCCTTAGTAATTTATGTGACAAATACAAACATCTAAATGCACAGACAAAATACTGGTCTAGTCACAATTGCAAATGAATTTGGATTTATTAAATCACCAAAGAGTTTAATTAAATAACTAAATAAGATACATCGCCCATACATGAAAACATTGGCTAAGTATGAACAACTGAATCACTAACTCCATGTGTCATTGCCAGGGATATAAATCTTGCACATTAAACAACATGATAAAGTGCAATTGCATATAATAATACAGTTGAAGCGATAAATGCATTAAATTGTGTAGTTAATCAATTATTTAATTACACTAAAATAACCTATTTAAATCATTCACTGCATCATAAAATATCTCAAAGCAAGAATGAAGTAAATATCCATAGCACCAAATCATAGTATCCATAATCCAATAAGTCCATCATATAATCATAAACATGGTATATGTTCGAATACAAAAAACAAGATCTCATCATCAAGCATCATGTCACATCAATAAGCATCATCATGCAGATATTATCAAACTGAACATCATAGCATCTATCATCTATGATACTGACAATCAAAATATAATATTCAACCATTAGTTCATCTAGCATGAGTATCAAAGTATCTCTCTTGAATCAAAACATAACAATATACAAAATGCAAACACGAGAGGCACTACATAAATCTTATTGATTATGTGAGGAGTCCTTCAAATACTAGCCACATAATTTAGCTTAAAGAATGATAAGTCTTATAACACCTTTTGCCATCATGAGGCATTTAAGATTTGCCTTCCCAAGATGACAAGAATGATGTGAGTTTTTTTTGCAAATAAATTCTCTTGCTACAATGTTGAGATATTCTTGCTCTAGGTTTTCTTTCTCAATTCTTTCTCTTTGAAATCTCAATCTTTATTGTCATTGATTTTCCCATTAGGCTCATTGCGAACAATAACAAACATATTAGCAAGGTATTGAATTATTCCCACATTTTATGCATTCATGTGGTCAAGTGGAGGGAATATCTTAATGCCAATCATAGATACAAAGGTAATATATACATTTTGGTTGTATTCCTTGTCACCACCTTGATAGTTGGTGAGAAAAAGGTGGTTGTCAAGGAGTTGTGCAAAAGAGTATAACTTAAACATCACACACTAGGGCTTAATTTATAGGCTAAAAGTGTTAAATAATTAAAGTTAACTTACATTTTTCAAGCTTAATTTTTTTCCTTAGTGTGTGATGTTTAAGGGTAGCCGCATAGAAGGGTGCATAACAACTCTTTTTAGAGGGGTCAATGTTGGCTGAGTATTGAATAATGTGGTAGGGATCTCACTATCCCTTATCTCGTGCATTGTTTCATGGTTAAGCACATAAGATAGAAGTATGCAAGATCCATGTACTCATTGTGTGAAATAAAGTGTCAAGGAATATTAGTCAATCAATAATTCAAAGGAGGTAAAAAAAAATTATTAAAAAATTCAAAGGAGCTTGAGTTTCCTACAATGGTTGATGGGCTTTGCCCTATATGGTCTTCTTGGTGATGTTGTGAGTGATGTCGCAGATAAAGGAGATGATTGGGTGGTCTAACACAAATACAATGAAGGTTTGGATGGGTTGGGTAGCAATGATTCTAGTGGAGCTAAGCCAAAGTAGGAGCTTGAGGATGCAAATAATTTACAAGTTGTTGTTGTGGTCTTAAATATGGTTTGAGCTCAGACATTATTAGCCCCTCATCTACCTTTGTTGCTAGAGACAAAGGAAAAGCATTGGTTGGTGTTTAAGACACCCTTGCTCTCTATTGATTACATTTTCTATGCATTTGATATAATGCTATGTATGGATATTGAAAAGCACAATGTATTATCAGGATAGCATGTAGGTTTTGGTGCATGAAACCTCAATATGGAGGCCATTCTCTATTTAAGTATTTTGTGATAATTTAGATAGTTTATTCTATTATAGATGGGAAGATATATATAATGGACAAAATTGTTGATAACATGATAATTTAACCCTTTGTGTAATGCTAGGCAGAAGACATAAAGCTATGCTCAACCTTTCTATAAACACATGTAAATCCTATTTTTACGAATATAAAGTATCAATAACTTCAACTCTTTATCAATAAAAATAAAGTAAAATAAATAAAAAGTTTAAAAATCAATTAATTGTAGATAAAAAATAACAAATTAATTAAATAATTAATATTACTTAATAATACAAACATTAACCTAATTAAAAAAAATAAAAATAAAAATAAAAATATTCAATCAAGATGCGTACATTGAGAGAATGTCCGATTTGTTCCGAGTAAAATAGAGAGGGATTCATGGCAACCTGATGATCTATACAGCAATTCATCGGATATGAAATTATACGCCAGTTGACGCCCAAATGACCAAGCCTCACCTAGCATTGAGTCATGTTATAATCCTCTCACTATTGCTTACCTTACTCTTGTTTGGCTGCTTTGTTCTTCGCTACCATGCTACTACGCCGTCCCTCACTATATTCCTGCCACAACACCAGAAAAAGAAGTGGAGCCCTCTTAATGAACATTTAGCTCTCGTCTCAATAGCTTCCAATGACAGGAGAGGATGGCTGTTGGATCCCGTCATAGCTGCTGGACAAGCGGGTCTTACAGGTATGTAGTTTATTTACTATTTTATTCATTCTCAATGTATTTTTGAATGATAGGTCTTTCTAAATAGATTTAATGTGGCGTGGGATGAGCAGGAGGGGTCAAATCATGCAAGTCTGTTCATGTCGGGGAGATAAAACCTGGCGCAGTCAGGGGAAACCATCGGCATCTTATCTGTAATGAGACATTCATCATCTGGGGAGCGAAAACTATCTTTCGGGTATGCATTTTCTTTCTCGTCACCTTAGTTAACCTCATTCCGTTTATGCATGTGTATAGAGTTTATTGATAAGGGCTTGTAGACTTCGTGCACCATTGTTTAAAAATTAGGATTAGAGAAAAAATAATGAATAAGGGATAGGCAACTTTAACTTGGCACGCGAACTTGTCACTTTTTATAGCAGCTGACTAGTCAAGTCTCTGCCTATAACTAAGGTATAGGGTCATATCATCAGATGTGATGCAATATCAGCATGTTTCTTGTCAATGTGTTTGAATAATTCAAGAAAAAAAGTGAGACCAATTGTAGTGCATTAGGGACCTCATACTTGCACAGTGATGTTTGATGACATGATTAGCTGTTTTTTAGAAAAAGTGACATATTTCATTCAATTATGAGTAGCCATCATCAACAAAAACAACTTTAAAGTTGCAAACTATTCGTACAATGTTGTCAACAATATTATATATTAATTCAGCAACTGCAGGTTAAGTTAACCACTACTATCTCAACCAGTGGAACGTGTTCAGGTACTAGGTCCTCTCCTGACACAAATTCTATAAATTGACAAAATTAATTTAAATAATGCAGTAAAGAAGAATTTAGTGAGCACAATAGTCTATTTTGAACTGAATAGTACACTAAAAAAATGAGATTGATTAGACAAACCAAAAGATAAAATGGAATTCAATTACTGTGCCTTTTACTAGGAATTTAAAAACTCTTTAAAGTGTCTTTAAATAGTGAAAAATGTTGATTTTGTTATTTTAAGCTAAATATAGGGAAAAAGTGTGCATTTCCATCTGGGTAATTCAAAACAATTGCTATGCATATTTTTTTAAATCCAGAGCAGAGTTTTGGGGATAGCAGACACTACCAAAATCAGGGGATAGTGCCTCTCATGGGGGCTCCAGGGCAGCTGTACCCCTTTATCACATTCCTTTGTCGTGCTATAAGGAAGGTGGGGTAGAGATGATATGATATGATATGAAGGATTTTAATAACGTCCACGAGGCCAAAGCAGCCTATGGGACCCGCCTGCTAACTACAACCTAATCTGGCTGCAACTCTTTGACTAACTCTTCTCTTCTTCGGTGCATGTTGATGATCAAGTTTGCGGTCTTGTACAACTGTTTTTCCTCAAAGAGGTGGCCTAACCCGCTGTTTTCTAATATCTTTGAACCCCCATGAGAGGCACTATCCCCTGATTTTGGTAGTGTTTGCTATCCCCAAAACTCTGCTCTGGATTTAAAAAAAAATGCTATAAGGAAGGTGGGGTAGAGATGATATGATATGATATGAAGGATTTTAATAACCATCCACGAGACCAAAGCAGCCTATGGGACCCGCCTACTAACTACAACCTAATCCAGCTGCAACTCTTTGACTAACTCTTCTCTTCTTTGGTGCATGTTGATGATCAGGTTTGGGTTTTGTACAACTGTTTTTCTTCAAAGAGGTGGCTTAACCTGCTGTTTTCTAATATCTTTGAATACCCAAACTTGATGTCGCTATTTGCCAAGCATTCCATGACAAAGTGATGTTCCGTTTCAATGGCTCCCGTGTCACAGAATAGACAGATCCTATCTTCCCACTCCTCTTTTGGCATTTTCCATCTCCCCGTCTCGCATCTGAGATGGTGAGAGCTAGTCCTGAGCTGGGCTATGAGCATTTTGGCCTTCCACTTGATATCCGCGCCTAAATATGCTTTTTCCTCATGACAAGTATTGGGATTAAATTCTTTAACATAGTGGACCTTTTTTCTCTCCATGTGCCTTGTCCACATGATGTTATGAAATCTCTCTCGGACAATTGTCTTCATTTCTTCAGTATTATTCGGACAGCTATGGATGTTGATGTCCCACTTTTTCATCCATTTGTTGTTTTGTTTCATCCATGTGTTTTTTCTCCTTTCGAGTCTTTCCTCCATGATTAGCTTTGGCCAATGGTGGTTTCCCGTTCCTTAGGTTTTCTTTAAGTAACATATCAGCTAGACCATTGCATCCGCCTCTAGGGGAAAGGTACCCACTTCAACTAATAATATCTCATAAGGCATCGTGGTTTTAATTCTCAGGCTGCTAGAAATAAGGTGTTTTTGTATCCTTTCAACTTGTCTCCATTTCTGATTCGACAAACTGGTGCCCCAAATTTCACACCCATAAAGAACTACAGGGGTGACAAGCAGCCCAAAAATCATTTTCTTTGTCTTCCAATCCCATAGTTCAACATTCCTACACTTATTCTGTAACAAATATAGTGCCTTCCAGCCCCCTTAGTCCGTTTAGATCTGCACGTTTCCCAGCTGAGTTTGTTCTAAAAGTCAATTCCCAAGTACTTGTATTCGCTCACAATCTCAAGGGGATTACCCTCAAAGAGAAAAGTGTCCAGGGGTCTCTTGTTTCTCCTTAGCAAGAAGATCATAACTTTGGTTTTGTTGGTGTTGACCTCCATCCCCACCTCCTGACAAAAGCTTTCTAACACCTTCAAGTGTTCTCGCAGCCCATCAACTGTCTTGGCGATGATAATGAGGTCATCCTCATATAGCAATAATTTTATCACACACTATTGTCCCTATTCAACCATGCTTCTAATTTGTCAATGTAGAGCTTGAACAAGGTTGGAGATAGTGGGCAACCTTGTTTGACCCCTATATTGCTGCTAAAACATTCTGATAACCCATCCGTAGTTCTGATTTTGGTTGTGACCTGTTCATAAAGTCTGTACACAGCTGCCCTTAGTGCCATAGGGATTTCCAGCTCTTCCATTCTTTTCCAAAGTTTGTCACGAGGTGCTGTGTCGAAGGCTTTTTTGAAATCCACAAAGCAGCAAAAAGCCTCTCCTCTTGGAGTGTCCCAAATTTTCTCAATTATCTAAGAGTCATCCGGTGATCAATAGTGTAGTGTTTTGGTTTTAATCCTGTGCTCTCTTCTCCTCTGTTTCAGCCCATTTACTGATTTTCCGTTCTACCATGCTTCCAAATAGTTTGCTAAGAAGGGGATTGATCATTATGGTCCGATAATTAGATGGTTCTACCATGAGAAGTGGGGCTTCCACCACTAGGCCTATATTAAGGCCTTCAAGGCCTTATGCATGCCATTTTATTTTATTTTATTGCTATTTATAAAAAGTCAAATGCCTTTCTACCACTCGACAATCAATTCATACCACTGAGTGCATAATCACCGAAGATGAAAATGATAAGAAGCATGGAAAATTAGGGTTCTATCAAGGGTTTGCAATTCTTTCAGTAGCTTAGGCTGCCAAGGAAACTTTGAGTTTCAAGCCAATCTGTCAAGAAACCTGCAGAGTTTTTGGAGAAGTTTGTTAGCATTTTAATTTTTATCTTTGGCACAACACAAAATGGAATGGCATGCAATGTAAAACCTTTCTTTGAATTTGTAAGAGAAGCTCCCTTTTTAACAAATTATATACATTGAAAATTTAAAAAAAATTAAATCTAGCAGCGATCTCTTTGAGTGTGGAGGACTACAAACTAAAAGCAAACCTATCTTTTCATTTTGATGCTTGAGCACAGGGCAATTGAGCTCTTCTGCATTAAACAAGAGGCTCTTTTAATGTCTTTCTTGTTACGAAAAATAATGTTAATCTAGATGATGCAAAGATATGGTCACTTCTGATTTCTAAGATAAGAGGATGAGTACACATGAGAACACAAACTTCTGAATTAATATCTGAAAGTCCTCAGACACCTTTTTGGGATAAAGTCATTCTTTTCTTTCGTTGTAATCTGACTATGAGATCTCTTACATACCTCAAAATCATCCATACAATTTGCCAACACGTTTTCCATGTTTGGCATATGCTAAAAACGAGATCGCAAGATCTTGAATAGAATACCTTTAGGATAATAGGTATGCTTTCCATAGAAAAGTTTCAGGTAAATTCAGAGAGATATATGGTTTTTTTTGTCATACCAGGGGTATTCCTGCGACCCAGCCCAGTGCCCAACTAGGCTTACCTTGGTCTTACTTTAGTGCCAAGTTGGGGCCAGGAAGGGGCAAGCTGGGGTGAGACTAATCCCTTAGGGATGTATGTAGTCACCTGTAAACCACATGCAGCAGGTATGTCCAACCCCTAGAGTCAAACCTGTGTCCAATGGGGAGAAAACCCACGGCCCTATGCCAACTCCTCTACTTTTGTGCGGGCTTAGAGAGATGTATACTTACATATGTCATATTTGGCATCAATTGTATTTTTGCATTAGCAGAAGGCAAGCTGAGCAAGAAGATTATTGCTTGCTTATGTCTTATCTCTCAACAGGAAATTTACTTCGGCCAACTGTCTACAAAACTCAGGTATTATCATATGATTGCTGGGATACCTAGAAAACATACATGGAAAAGATGAGAAACCAAACACGTTGATGCAGCTGCAAGTTAGAAATTAGATGAGCCAATTGCTCCACCCTGAAGTGATAACCCTGGCTGGCTGTGAAAAGTGGATAGGCAACTCCTAATCTATTGTTCTGATGGAATGCACTATAAAAGTGTCATTTACCCTCCTATAATGTCTCAAAAGATTCACCATGCTCTGATGGAGGTAGGTGCCTGTAGATGCGCATAAGTTATATGCAACTCACAAGTCCACATGAAATTAGTCAGCTGTCTGTGAATGTTGTCATTGGTCAAGATGACCCAATCTAGTCAGATTTTTTCCTTGCAAAGGACACTCATGATGCAGATTATCCATGGCCTGAATGTTCCAGCCTACATTTGTCCACTCACTTGATTCAGAAGAGTGATCATCATAGAAAGTTCCTCTTTAAATCCATTGCTCTTAAACACCCTTGGATCAAGCTTTATGGAATTTGCCCATTCAACTATTCAATCTCCATTGTCACCAAGGTGTAATGTTCAACATAATGCACATCAAAAACTCCTGACTTTGTGCTGAAATTGGGAATGAAACCACCTCTATAAGCTTGCTGTCCTACAATCTTTTTGGCAGATTATTGCCTTTTTGGATGAGCTTCTTCAAGTCCATGTGTTGAATATTTATGTCCCAACTCAGTATCCTTGCCATGTAGGTACTTGGTCATAAACTTGGAACCTGGGCTTGAAAGTGATATCAGATATAATGCTTCATTTTTGAACCCTCACCATGCAGATTTTTATGATAAAAGTCTTGTTTTTGTTACAATCATAACAACATTCCTAGTGACTGAAATCTGATGTTTTAAATTGATTTTGTGACTGTTCTATAATTGTAAGGTTAAACTTCTGCCTCTGTTAAAATTGGTCAATATACATATATATTTGAGGGTAGGAAAGGGATTTTAAAATCCCGTTACCTTTTCTAACCCAAGCCTCTTCTGTTTTGAATTAAATACTGCTGATTTGATTTTACAAGCAGCTTTAAGGCTTCTGAAATCAGAACTGTTTCTCATCCACTTTTTCTAACCAAAGCCTCTGCTGTTTTGACTAAACCACTGCTGATTTGATTATACAAACAGCTGTCAGGCTTCTGAAATCAGAACTGTTATGCAAGGGACAAGCTGCCATCACATAGTAATATGGAACTGCTAGTTTGAGTGACTGGAAGCCATGATTTTATTAACAGTAATGTACATAGGAGGAGATTTGTAATGTCCCTTGTTAGGCTTAGTTTAGATATTATATATTTAACTCAAGCTTTACATCGTATGTCCCAAGATACAATGATTCAAGGTATAAGATATTCATAATAATTTTGTTTTAATTCATTTAATCAGATTAAATTACTTGTATGTAACATTAATATTCCAATCTTATTACTATTAGTATTTTAACTCAAAGATAGAAGGAGTAGGTGTTAACCAAGGTGGCTAGATACCAACTGCAGTGGACTTTCTCAAAGTTTATAGATCCAAGTCCTTAACCTATCTTGGGACTATGCCTGCAAGGTGCTCAGGGATGCTGATCCCTACTCTATCTTGGGATAGATAGCCGTTGCTTGGATTTATACAATCCCCTCCTTGGAAACATATCTGTCTTCGCAGTTTAAAAATTGTAATAGAACTGAATACACACACACACACATTAAGTGTTGCTGTTCTTTTATTATGAATTTACAATTCTGATATCAATATTTATAAATTTACAAATACATAATTAGAATCCTGAGCTTACCATCATATATATGTGTGTGTATACATATATGAGACCATATGATGACTTTTCATTCTTAATTCTCTCTCACACACACATAAAGATTCTATAAATTAGTGTCTAATTCAGAATTGTTACCATCTACCATGCTTAAAACATAGTAAATGATTTTATATGTTCAATGAAGAGTATTCTTTATATTTTATACTATTATGTTATTCTTTCCTCTGAAGATAGTACTCATATTTGTAATCCCTTATTCAGTATATCCCTTTCCATCCTGGTTAGAATGAGTTTGAACCATTATATACCTTCCAAAATTGAATAAGCTTTAACCATTATATACCTTGCAAAGTTGAATGGTTGTAACCTATAGATGTAGAAGAGATATGTATTCTCTCGAACGCATCTATTCATAACAGATCTGTTTATTGCACAAGTCACAGCTTTCATATATATTCCCTTTTTATTGGGTTTTGACTCAATAACCATAATCCCTTTGTAATCGGTATTTTATAATGATCTCTTCAAGTAAATACACTGATTAATCATATTGACTCATTACTTACACTGGCTTGCCTTCCTCCGTATGATAATTACAAACAAATATTCATAGCCGTGAATTTATGAAAGTTTACTTACATGGCCTGATAACTATACTTCCAAGGCAGTGTTCTTTTATATGATAGTAGCTATGATGTAGTTTGCTAGCTACTTATCATATCAACTATCTTTAAATATTTGTTCAAATTCTTTTCAAAATCTTCTTAATATATGTTTACCGTAGCCAGAGGATGTCCGTATACTGTAAATGTTAGTGTTTTGTCAAGAATAAAGATGAACAACAATAATCAAGATGAATAACAAAAAAACACAATGAGGCACACCAATTTATCCTGGGAAAACCCTCTAACTTGAGGGGAAAAACCCAGCCACACCCAAAAATAGCTCTTTTGTTAAATAAAATAAGTTCAAGTACAAATGAAACCCGGGGACTCGCCCCCCTGCCAAACCTTGGAGTACCCTTACCCGAACTGGGTACTTGGAGTACCCAAGTACTTATTACATAAAGTAATTGGTTAAATGACGAATGTGATATTAAACAACGATCATAAATGATCTATATATACAGGTATACACAAGAATGTTTCTATAACAAACAAAGAGAGAGAAATAGAAACATTCTGAAGAAAAACGAGTTTTTATACTGAACAAAGAGAGAATATAGAAACATAGAAGAGGAGTGACCATTATAAATAAAAATAAATCTACGAAAGAGAGATAAACAAAAATAGAGAGATTTAACTCTAATACCCTCCCTTGATAGTCAATCTAACTTTAAAACAAAAATCTGCTAGTGAATCCTTAGAAGGCATAAAAGGTAGACTCGGGCTGATCAGTGAGCTCTGCATGTTCTGCAGTATTGGCCTGTGGTTGAGACCCTTCTTGCTTTTGCTGTTTAGAAGCAAAGTGAGTCCAACAAACTTGGATCACGTAACCAAATTTGTGGCAATAGTTGCACTCATTTTGATTCTTCTTGGAGCTATCCTGTGACTGAGATGGGCATTTATGCTTGTGAAAGGATTGGGCTGTAAATACTTGTTCAGAGGAGGAAGGAGCATTGTGACCAATCTGTTGTTTTAAACAGACCTGCTGCAGAAGTTTGGTGCACAAATCGGTAAATCTGAGGTCAACATTAGTCGTAGTAATATTGACCGTCTCAATAAAGTGCTCATAGGATTGTGATAAACTTTTCAGAGTAATGACTACCATATCCTCTTCCTCCATTGGATGACCGATGGCCTCAAGCTAATCTCTAATGTAGATTGATAGGATTGGAGACCCAAAAAAATGAAAAGACACCCAAAAGAGAGCTCAAGAAACCCAAAAGGAATCTGATGTGAGATTCTAAATCTGCTCGCTCAAAAGCAAGGCACAAAAAATAATGTACCCAAAAAAAACGAAGGCAACCTAGTTGAGGGTTTGAAAAATCCTCTACAAATTTGGAAGCAAAAACTTTTTCCAACAAAGAAAACTAGTGTTTTTGAAAAAAATCTAGTTGGAGGCCATTGCTGACTAAAAACCAGCATAAAAATGGTGTTTGCATACAAATGAGGACATGCAGTTCAAAGACGTCCAACAAACACCATTATTGAGGCAAAAACAACAACTTTTATGGTCAAAGGATTGTAAATAAAAAACACAGAAGGAAGAATTGCAGAAATGGTGAAAATTTGTGCCAATAAACAAAAAAAGTCAGCTGTTTTTTCCAGAAGATGAATTGTGAGGACAAAATGCCGTTTTCAACTAAGGAATGGTAGATGAGATAACAAAATGACACCAAAAATAAAAGCGTCCGCACAAGATAGTGTTTGCAGTGATCACGTGAGCACTAAACAAGAGAAATGATGCACAATATGCAAAAGAAACGGCACGTGCAGGTTTTGATTGACTTCGTCCACCAGAAAAACCAACTATTAAAGATAAAAAACAATGGTGCCAAACAGAGATGAGATTTGTAGCAATGAATTCATAGAAACCCTAGTTGAGTATTCTCAGCAAAAAAAGGTGTTTAGTACGCAACAAAACCTAGGTTGTTTTTTTTAACACACTCCAGCAAAGGATTTTGAAAATCTTATGAGTAAAATTTCATGAAGAAACTAAAGATTTTCAAAACCTATTTCGAAAAACAACTCAGGAAATTTCAATAATGAAATTGTTATTTTTCAAAAAAAAAAGCCCTGATACTATATCAAATTGGTAAAATAATGAATGTGTTATTACACAAAGATCATAAATGATCTATATATACAAGTATACACAAGAATGTTTCTATAACGAACAAAGAGAGAAACAGAAACATTCTGAAGAGAGAAATGGAAAGAGAATGTCTTCATATTGAATAGAGAGAGTATATGGAAATATAGAAGAAGAGCGATCCTTATAAATAGAAATAGATCTACAGAAGAGAGAGAGACAAAAAAAGCGAGATTTAACTCTAATAGTATCCCCACCTCTGCCATTCTGCAACCACGCCGCCGCAGGAACATGTACTTAAATTTCTGCTTCATTTTGATTTTTGATGTTACTATTGGGTATGTTCTATGTGACTACGTTGAATGTTCAATCATTTTGGTTCATGTTGCAATTCGTCTATGTTCAAGTATTTCAATGTGGTATGTTATACTTAAACATTATTCCATAACTAGCATTAAGTTCTATATGTATAGTATATAACACCCCCCTCCGCGGTCCCCCCACTATCTTGAAATTAAGGCAATTTGGCCCCTCGTCTCGTAAACTCATCCTGGCGTCTCGACATACCCAAGTGTCGATGTTACATTGAGTACAATGCTTTTAACTAAATAATGTACTCATTATACAAAGCAATCATATGTATATATATTAAATTGAGAAACTCTTTATATCATAACTGAAAGTCTCTTCATTTTCCGAATGCCAGTCTCTTCATATTTCTAAATCTGTGTCTCTTCATACAATAAAATGTTTGATATTTAGGATGAGACACCTAGTACACCTTAAATGCCACATCGTGCTCACTTGGTTATAAGAAAGATACAAATGACTATGATGGAAAAATCATCATAGATCTCTTCTCTAAGAATATCAAAGGTAGAGATCTCTATCGCAGCTCTAATCTTCAACACTTCCTCATAGTAAGAGAGAGATCTTTAGTATGGCAGGCACACATGGTTGCAATAAAAAATGTCAATGACAAGTTCTCATCACAAAGTATCTGAATAAAACATTGTTATCTCAACATAACACTATTTACCATAGCTACTTCTAGAGGGTGAAGCATAAAAGCATAAGATTAAAGTCATGGAGTAACACTCACGACTTTCACCATGCCTATTCGCAGAGGGTGGATCCACCATACCTACTTGCAAAGGATGAGATGAGGACCTTCACCTAAGGCTTCTCACATGGAAGAATGCATTTCAACCATGCCCACTCCTAGAGGGTGGATCCACCATACCTAATTGCAAAGGGTGGAACAAGGGCTTTTACCTCAGACTTCTCGCAGAGAAGAATGCAATTCCAACATGTATAAGAATGAATGAGATTCTCTTTTAATAGAGACTCCTGCTCATTACGAGCAACATTCTCACTGCTTGATTATCGCAATAAGGGAGCTGATCCCAAGTTGATCAAATAGGCAGCTTTAGCCACACAAGCTTGCAAAGAATTAGACATTCTCCCTCTGTCACGCAAAATCCCTTTGAAGCTGAATGGTCTCCCTTTGAATATTATTTTGATCTTCTTTACTGAAGATAAAGTATCATCATTTTATTCCCATGATTGCAAGCAATGTTGCCATATTCATTTCTACAGTTTGCATATAATCTCTCATCATCTCATTGTTTCTTGATCCGTCCTGCAACCAAGAGAGCTTAATAATAATGAAGAGAAATATAGAGATCAATGCTAAAAGCATACACTATTCCCAGTTATATATATAAAAATTCATGATCAGCATTCAAAGGTGCAATCACAGAATACTTATCTCTTTGTAGTCTAATCTTGTTTGAGAAGGATCTGAGTACACACACAAATATGAATTAAAAACACAGACAGTTAGCTCTTGAATGCACAAGATACTCACAAACTCTAGTAGCTGATGACACCTGATACACAACCATGCAAGCAGCTGATAACATACAAGCACCATGTCAGCTCTTCATATTAGACAACCAAGCACTTAGCTCCCAATAGACAAGAGGTCAAGCAGCTCACAAATAAACTTATGAACAATTGAACCAGGCAGCTAGGTGGAAAGCTCTCAATGAAAATATCATCGACAAGCAGACAAGTAGCTCCCAATAAGCATTAAGAAGGAAAACACCCAACTCTCTAAATGCATGAAAAACACACACCTTCAACAGCTAATTAATTACCAATAAAGAATGGATAATTCACCATCCATATTCTTTGTCCTTTTTGAATCATCCACATGCCACTGAAGAAGCCAATTTATACAATAATCACAGATACAAAGAATCAAAATGATGCTAATTAGCCTCCATCATAATACAACACTTAGAAGCAAAATGACCATGAAGCACGAGTATATATAAATAGCTGAAGGAGTTCGACAAAAATAACATTGCAATCTTGAATACAAACTGACCAAGAAAGAAACAAACTCAGAGCATCTCTGTCGCTCCATAATTAGACGCAAGGAACAATTGGTCACCGTTTTCATCTTTTCGGTCACATTGATTTTACTTCGCCGGTGTTCAACCTTGAATTCCGACAACTATCTTCATATAAGATAGCCCATCAGCTAATTAAAATCTGATCATTGAAACTTAATGTGGTATCAGAGAAGGTTTGAGAGATGATCCAGATCAGATTTATTAAATCAATACACCTAATATTTTAAAATACTATATTTACCAATGTGGTGAATGGAATGAGACTTGAGGATAGACTTGAAGGTGACTCAAATTTTGCAGCATGGAAATTGCAAATAATGTTAATCCTAAAAGAGAACAATCTAAGACAATTTATGAAAAAATCTTCTCAACCAAAAGAGAAGGATGATCTGAGTAGAACTTGAAGAAATGTTTGAGATAAATAACACCAGTAGAATTCTCACTTTAAAAGACCAACTCTCCAACATAAAGATGAATAAAGGAGAGTATGTCTCCTCATTTTATGAGAATAACAAAGCTTAGAAACCAACTCTGAACAATTGGTCAATTCTATGATGGCAAAGAATCAACCATGATAGCTCTAAAAGGTCTTCCAATATCATGGGAAACTTTTAGACAAGGAGTATGTTCTCGATCCAAGCTTCCTAAATTTGATCAACTTAAAATTGACTGCATACATGAAGAGTGCATATCAATATCTCGAGGAATTGGTGATACTTTTATTAAAGATGATATTCAGATTCTCACAACTCAAGTTGTTAAAAGAAAGAAGAAACCAAAATTCAATGGAAAAAGAAAATATATAGACTACTCTTAAGTACAATGTTATAGATGCGACAACTATGGGCACATTGCAACAAATTGTCCTGAGAGACTTAAACTTCAAGCTTCTTTCTCTGAAGGCAGTAATCTAGACTTGGATTCAGAGAAATTTGTATTCTAAATAAATTCAAAAATATCCATAAAACGTGTAAAATATTGGTCTAAGAGGGAGTTCTCTATTCTTTACCAAAACCTATTGCAAAATAAAAGTGAAACACTTTCAATGTGAACTTGGCATGGTTGTAATTTCTGAGATAGAGTCTTAGAATAATTGATCATTGTACTATGTTATTCTTTATGAATGTTATGTTATAACTATAGGAGCCTCGCGTACATCGTAAGAAAGTGACAACTTTTGAATGATCATCACTTGTTTTTGCAAAAGTTATTGGAAGTTGATGATCTTACAATAACTTAAATCATGATATACATTATTTATAATGTTGAAATAGATCATGATGGATTATATCTTGTAAATCAACAACTAAGTGTTGGATGCCATTCAGTTGATGGTCTATGAGTTGTTTGTATAGATCCAATTTTAGTACTTGGTATATCATATGTCGATATTCAGGAGGCCATTATTGAGAGTCTAAGAGTATTTGGTGAATGTTATGTATTGATATTTTGGAGGTCATTACTCATGATATCATATGTGATATCAAAATATTGAATATCTTCTAATCAAAGATATTCTTGAATTTGAAATTTCTAATATTATGTTGAGGTAATATTTATTCATGTGTTTACCCTTCTTCATTAAGAGGAAGTGTTAATGTTATAATTCAGTTGGATAAAATTATATTAGATATATGTAAATAATATATGAAAAATATTATATATATGCAATAATTTAACTTTTATATATATATATATTCATGAAATCATTTTTATATAAATTATTGTAAAGTTATAATATAATATAAGAAGCGATTAATTGGTCTTCATTATAAATGGGTAATTGCAATTATAAGTGGATGGTTTGTGGGGTGACTGGAAATCACAGCAAATTGGAGACATGACTTTAGTGTGGAATGGGTCGTGACTCCACACTGGGTCAAACCCATTCAAAATACAAATTCCCGCCACGATATTAATGGCAGGAGATTTATCGGTGGTAAAACACCAACGTGAAACATATAATTACACTATCTTATCAAGTATAAATTGTAGAACGTTCAAAGCATTCAGATCATAGCAAGCGCTTCAACTAACATTCTGTATCGGTTGTTCTGTAGTTAATGTGAAATTAATAAAGGAATTTAATGTCATGCCTAAAATAACAGGGCAAAAACACACCTTTTTTTAATATTTAAATTTTAAAGTTAATTAATCCACAAAGCATGATATATGTTTGACTACAACTTACATGATACTTTAGGTTTTGATATGAATCTATATATTTGTTTCACAAGTTAAACTATAGGTATGTTGAAAGGCAAATATAGGTTTCCCTAACAATACCTTAACACTTCATTTCAGTTTATAACCAACGTGTAGGATTAAATCATTATATTTAACTTTCGTTATTTAATTGATTTCGACATTTGTCTATATTATATTAGACCCTAATATAACACCCCCACTAACTAACTTTACTAGCTTATTTCACTCTCTAATCAAAACAATCGATTCTTTAAAATAAAACAGCCAAATACTAATTAATTTAAAAGATCTAAGCATTAATACTTTTAAATCGTATACTAATTAAACATACTAACTCATCTTTTAAAATCAATCTTAAATTTCACTATATTAATATTAATTAATTAAATTTTATCAATCGCTTTCTAAACATTACTAATATTAATTAAATCTTACACGACAAAATAATATATATTTTAATTAAATTAAATTAATTTAAAACAATATATTATTTTTATTTCCCTTTCAAATAGTCCACACGTAAATCAACAATATACTATATCTACTAGCAAACATAAATTAAAACTAAAACTAATAACACTTAAATCTACAAATCTATTCTAAAATGAACATATTTAACATTAATCATATAGTTTGAATAAATAAAAAATGACATTACAATTTAAAATCATAGGCTTATTTAACATTAAATAACATTAATGTACTGTATTAAAAAAGAATAACAAACTAAATTATAACTAACTTAACATGTAACACATCCTATCTTTAATTTTAAAAATATTACTAACCCAACCACTAACCTTACTATTTTTTTTTCATCACTTACTTTCTAACATAGTAATCCTAAGTTCCTAACACCTAACTACCCCTAACCCCAACCCATTTCCTACTCCCTAACCCTACCTACCTAACCCACCCACTTACCCCCTTTCCCCGCCTGTCTTCTCCCACATGGGCACACTGCCCGACTCTACCCTTGCTGACCTAGGGAGGCATGTGGGTGGGCGGTGCCATGGTTTCCCCCCTCCTTAGCGCTTTTAAAGAGCGCCTACTTGGGAGCCTCCCCCCCCCCCCTTTCATTTAATGACTTGTTTGACAAAAAAACCCTTACCCATTTCCTTGGCTTACGTGCTCCCTTGGAGGGCGAAGGGGTGACGTCAGCACCTTGGAAAGCATTCAAGGTGAGTGTTTGTTTTTGAATTGAGCACGGTAAAGTTATGGTAGTAAAGTTTATTAGGTGGGAGGGGTAAGGTTAGGATAGATATATATAGATATTTACTTTTTAATTGTTTTTGTTTTTATGGCAATAATTATTTATAAGACTATTATTTAAATTATGCCAAGGATCAGCGGGAATCTTTTAAGTATATTCTCTGTTCAAGAAGAGGATTAAAAACTTTCCCATACAAAGGGTAGAGAGCATTTTTGCTTTAGGAAGATAGATTTTTTTTCAATAGCCCCCTTTTTTTTTTTTCTAAGTGTAATATTTTCAATACAATTTATTTTATATGGCAAGGGGGTATTACTTTTTTTAAAGTTGTATTATAGCATTGAGTTTGATGTTATGTTTATTCATTAACATAGGAACATTTCTTTTTTCAGTAAATACGAAAATAGAAAATGAAATTCTATTTATAAAATTGAATTTTCTTAACACACTTTGGAATCAAGTTGCATAACTTTATCTATCATCAAATCATCTAATTACCATTTAAACATATGAATACAAATTTGAATTATAAGAATACCGAAGGGAAGGTAAAACATCATTGCATCTATTTACCAATAAGCATATGCATATAAATTGAATCATAAGGAATATCATATGAAAAGAAGATACTCATTTTTTTTCAACATACATGGGCTAGCCACTTCTTATTCATTTTATTGAATCACTTGATTCAAAGACTCTGTCGAGAAAGAACTAGGGAAGAAATCCCGACATCATGGTCATTTTGAAAATAAGTTTAACAATAACTTTTTACAATAGGATCATTATCCCGAGGAGAAATCTCCCAAACATTTGAATTGAAACAACAACTCTGAATTTATGCTTGGCTTCATATCAAGGTAGCCACTACGAAATCTGCAAATTACAACAAGGTAACCATGGAGAAATGAAAATTGACCAGGAGACAAACAGATTTAACACGAAGACACATTCAACCCATTTACTCCCATCCCAGGTTTGCACAATAGGTTCATTACCGAATCAGACTAGGGAGAAGGTGGATTTTTCTAGAGCAGGAGAAGTCGGTCACAACACTATAACATATGCCCCTTCTGAGGCTATAATCACAAGAACTTCCGTTCTTTCACTTTTCAATTTCCAAAACACAAACATGGTTTGTACTGATGACTAGGGGCCCATATCACCCAACTCTCTCCCTCTCCTCGTCATGAGGAGAGACTCTGCACTACCTAAAGTCCAATTGAAGCCCTCTTCCTGTACATGGCCACTTCTGCTCTATCTAAGGGTGAGTAATGCTAACACAACCCTTATAGTTTCCCTTATAAATCAAAATGTAAAACACGGAAAGAAATCATTTAAGAAATCCATCACAATTCCATCCCTAACATGTTCATCATACATACGAATACACACACATGCAAAAAACCTACTTAAGCAATGAAAACACAACACAAAGACACGAACTTGAAGGATTTCTACTTTCACAAATGGTTATGGCAGACTGAAAATTTGAGAAGAGCTATCCGTCTTCCTCCTTCAATCCTCACTTTACTCTCTAAATGTAGAGATTGGGTGAACACTCTTCCATCCTCAAATCTACAACTAAATAGGCTCCTAACTCAACCACTTACAAATTGCAATAACTCCTCACTTGACTAAGGGCATCTAGAGTCTTCTAACTTAACTCTATAATTAAGAAAAACTTTATGGTGGAGTATAAAGTTGACAAACTCATGGTAAAGCTCCAATTTTCCACTAAAGCAAAAATGAGATATTTGGGTGGTCACAAAAGTCAACAAAAGGGGCTAGAGGGGTGGAAAATGCCCCCAACCCATACATATACCCCTTAGGCACTTAGTTTTCATAAATTTTGGCTTCTAGGACTATTTAGGGACCTATTAAATTGTTTGAAAAATTTGGACTTTCTAAAAGCCTTAGGAATGAAATCTTACCACTAACCTTAGGGTAATTAATTCCGATTACCAACTAATTAGTTTAGTTTACTAACCTAGTCTATCTCAAATTAATTAGGTTACTCGGTTAACCCTAATTATCATGTTGATATACATATACGAATTACGAGTGTTAAGTGATACTATAAAATCATTGTTACAAAACATTAAGCACTTTACGATTATAGAATGATACATTCAATTTACGATACAAATAAAATACGAAACAGTGGGGTTTGCATCTTTCATTAGACACAACCCTGGTTTTCACAAACTGTACATAGGGTCGAGTTTCAATTCTCCGTTAGATTTCTCGACTAATAATCCTACACACTGAATTCACACATCAGTAGTTTGAGAAAAATCACATGCATATATTTAAAACTTATTTGGATAATCACATAAATCAAAACATAAATCTTTCATATAATTAATTGTTATTTCATTTCTGCTTATATATTTAACCATTAAAATTTGCATAATCAAGGTATTAATCATATTCCTGATCCTGCATTCATTTACTGTACTAATCATCAATATGCATGTTTATAAAACATTTAAATAACATAATTAACATTTCAAAGTAAAACATCACACGACATAAAATAACATAATAATGTCCGGTCTATTCGACAATGTCTCGACATATCAAGTCATAATGTATCAAAATAACAATATATCAGCTATACTATGATGGGTCGAGGCGAGGCCTTACATCTTCCCTCACTAGGCATGAACTTCTTCTTGGAGTTCATCAAAAGGATATGGGTACCGGGATCTCATCTGTGCTGCTTCCTCCCATGAAGCCGTGACCTCATTATAACAATCCCATTAGACCCTAACCTGGTCTAGTTCTCGGCCTCGAAGAGCTAGGGTCCGTCAGACAATAATACGGATTGGCTCCAACGCTAGCTGCCCATCCGACTCCACTTGCAAGGAATTCCAATCTAGAATGTGAGACTTGTCATAAATGTATTCTCTAAGTACAGAAACATGGAACACATCGTGGATACGTGACAGGCTAGGTGGTATTCTATTGGTCCTATCCTCTCTAGGATCTCAAATGGTCCAACGAACCAAGGTGCCAACTTAGAGCCCTTTCCGAATCGAATTGGACTCTTGTGCAGTTGCACTCTGAAGAAGACTATCTTCAACCTTATACTCTCAATCTATCCTCTTCGCATTAGCATACTTCTTCTGCCTATCCTGTGCCTCTCTAAGACACTGTTTAATCAGGGTCACCTGCTGCTCCATCTCTCTCACTAACTAAGGACCAATAGATGCTCTATTCTCGATCCTATCCCAACTCAAGGGCATTCTGCAAGGTCTTCCATACAAGGCCTCATAAGGCGGCATACCTATAGAGGAATGGTGCCCATTGTTATAGGAAAACTCCACAAGATGCAAGTATTCCTCCCATTTGACCTAATGGTCCATCACGTACATACGTAACATGTCCTCCAAAACCTGATTCACTTGCTTGGTCTAACTGTTGGTTTGAGGATGGTACGTTGTACTGAAATTGAGCCTAGTGCCCAATGCTGCCTGCAACTCTTTCCAAAATGATGAAGTGAACAGTGAGTCCTTATCTGAGATGATCTTATGGGGAATGCCATGAAGTCTGCCAATGTCCCGCAAAAACATCTGAGCTATGTCTTGTGCTGTGTATGTAGTACGCCTGGGTGAGAAGTGGACAACCTTGGTCAATGTGTCAACCGTCACCAAAATGGCATCATGGCAAAGAGAAGACATGGAAAGACCAATAATAAAATCCATAGATATAGCATCCCACTTCCACTCTGCAATTTCATGAGGTTGAAGAAGCCCACCGGGATGACGATGCTCTGTCTCCACCCTCTGACACTCAAGGCATCTTGCAACAATGCTAGCAATCTGTACTCTCATGCCTGGCCAGCGATAATAACTGCCTTAGATCTGTATGTAATTTCTTAACACCGGGGTGCGTTGCATAAGGTGCTCAATGAGCCCCAAGTACAATGAGCTCGCGCAAACCCCCAATGGAAGGTACATACATACGTCCTCTATGATGCAAAAGTCCATTAGACTCCAAAGAATACTCTGAATACTTCCCTTCCAAGGGTCTTTGAGAATGCACCAACTAACTTCTGCATAAAGCTCATCCGTTGGCAAATGATGTAGGATCCGCTCTCAAATCGGTGCAAGTAGTCACAGAAAAGCTCATGGCACCTTCTACTTAAGGTATCTGCAACCACATTCTCTTTTCCTTTGATGTAATGAACATCAAAATTGTACTCACAAAGGAACTTCATCCACCTTCTTTGCCTAGCATTAAGGTTCGATTGAGTAAATATTTATTGCAAACTCTGGTGGTCATAATGAAGTTCAAATCTATGACCTAGAAGGAAGTGTCACCACCTCACTAAAGCATGAACAACTACTGTAACTTCTAGGTCGTGAGTAGGGTGATTGAGTTCATGAGTCTTCAACTTCCTAGATTCATAGGAAATAGGTCATCCATCCTGCATAAGGACTGCCCCTATACAATCTTAGGATGCATCGGTGCACACCACAAAATTTGTAGAAGGATCTGACACTCCAAGGATTGGTGCACTCGTGAGGGCTATCTTGAGCTCTTGAAAAGCTATATCACACTTCTCTGTCCACTCATACTTTTTCCCCTTTTTTTGAAGAGATGTGATTGGGTGTGCCAATATAGAGAATCCCTCAATAAAGCATCGGTAATATCCTGCTAGTCCCATAAAACTCCTCACTTCAGTGACACTGGTGGGTGCTGACCAATCCATGATGGCCCTAATCTTTGATGGATCTACTAAGACTCCATCACTTGATATAACATGACCCAAATAATGTATCTGAGGTCTATAGAATGCACACTTCGACAAGCTGCCATAAAACTGGTTCTCTCTCAACTTCAGCAACACTTGTCTCAGGTGCTCTTCATGCTCCCCATTACGAGAATATATCATAATATCATCAAGGAATACGACCACAAACTTATCCAAAAAGGTATGGAATACTCCATTCATGAGGCTCATGAGTATAGTTGGAGCATTCGTGAGGCCAAATGGTACTACGGTGAACTCATAGTGACCTCACCTTGTACGCAATGCAGTCTTGTGTATATCACTATCCACAATCCTCAACTGATGATAACCCGACTTCAGATCTATCTTCGAAAATACTCGGGCACCCCGTAATTGATCGAATAGATCATCAATCCCGGGAAGCGGGTATCGATTCTTAATGGTTACTTTGTTCAATTGCCGATAATCAATGTACAACCTAAGTGATCCATCCTTCTTCTTTACGAAGATCACTGATGCACCCTAAGGTGACACACAAGGTCGAATATGCCCTTTCTCTAAGAGTTCCTCCAATTGAGTCTTCAGCTCACCAAGCTCATGAGTAGCCATCCTGTATGGTGCTCTCGATACTGGCTTGGCTCCTAGCACAAGATCTATGTGAAAATCCACTGCTCTAGGTGGAGGCATAGCAGGGAGCTTTGAAGGAAATACATCTGCAAACTCCTGCAGAATTGGGAAATCATCAAGGGATGGCTTTCCCTTTGAATCTTCCTCTCTGTCACTAATGGTGATAGCGAACAATTGACATCCCTTTCGCATGCATCGTCTAAGCTGCGTAGTGGAAATCATACAAAGGGATACTGGTCTCTTTACTCCGAAGATCACTCTAGAGATCCCATATTCATCCACAAATTCTACCCCCTTTTGTTGACAGTCCATCTTGGCACTGTGGGCATAAAGCCAATCCATGTCAAGGACAAAATCATAAGAACCTAGAGGGGTAATGTGTAGATCAGACATTGTGGTCATGTCTCCAATTTGAATCTGGCAATTATGCACCATGGAACTAACTGACGCTTTAGCTTTTGAGGCTAACTCTACTTCCCAACTTACATCCTGTCTAACTGCCACTAGCCCGCAACGCTCCACTACATATGGAGATATAAAAGAGTCAGTAGCTCCGAAATCAAATAAAACAACAACCATACTACCCTATATTATACTTGTGGCCTCGATAACTGTGGCCTGATGCTCAGCCTGGCAGTTGTCAACTGCTGCAAATACTTTGTGGGATCTACCCATGTCACCAATTGTTGGCTTTGAAATAGCCTCGCTTTGACCACTGGATGATTGTCCCTGCAGACACTCTCTAGCTATATAACCCATGCCACCACAAGTGTAGCACGGTCCTCAGGTGTAAGACAGTACACCTATGATCTGGATTGCTGTGGACCTCCTAACCTACTAGATACACTGTATCCACCCCTGAAAGACTGCTGAGTCTTTGCTGACTGAGATTGTGGGGCATGTGCCTTCTGATTCTATGTAGGACCCTGTGACTGTCAGATAACCCTATGAGGGTTTCTGCTGCTGCTGCTATGGTTTCTGTTGGCCCTTAGAGGACCTTGCTGCATAGTTTTGATTCCCTTTCCAAGGGGGTTTCTTCTGTCCTGATTGCTGGGTAGAGTTTCAGTTCTGAGACTGATCCCAAGACTCCTGTCTACCTCGAGTATCCTCTCAACTACCTATTTGAAAGTGGCAGGGAAGGCCAAACGGACTGCACCTTGGAGTGAGAAATTTAGGCCCATGATGAAGTGATGGACTCGTAATTTCTTGTCCTTCATGTATATAACATAAGGAAGGAGCTCAAGAAACCGACTTTCATACTGAACTGCTGTAAGCCCCTCTGATTTAGAGAATGAAACTCCTTTATTTGCTTCTGTTTGAAGTGCTCAAACAGGTACCTCTCTCGGAATTTGACAAAAAATGTTTCCCCTGTGAGGGTATCCATCCTCACTACTATAGATTCCTCCCGTTGCCACCAATTGGAGGCATTCTCCCTCAGCTGATGGACTGCTAGTCGTGCCCTCAGATTACTCCCATAAGGATGTAATCCAAAATACCGCTGCAAACTCTGTAACTAGGCCTCTGCTACTACTTTGTCAGTGGAACCGATAAACAATGGTGGTTGGAGTCGTATCAACTCCCTGATATCATCTCCTACATGTCTAGGAGGGCTATCGAGTGGTGGTCCTAATTGATGTATCGACTCACCTTCATGATCGCCCTATCCATCAACCTGCCTCGGTGGGGGACTCCTACTCTCTCTATCACTTGCTTTGCCTCCTCTGGGATTGTGTGCTTCCCCTTCAAGAATCTGCTGCCCTGGCTTTACCATTAGTGGTAGCCTTTGTTGGACTACTCCAATCAAGGTCTGGAGGGCATCCAAAATATCCTGATTAGGGTTCGGTGGTGGTGGTGGTCCATCCTCCTATTCTGCCCTAGCACTTGTCGCTCTACGACCTCTGCCTCGTCGGCTATTTTGTGTGACGGGAGGCATCCTACAAAGATTAAAATTTTAGATAAGTTGAAACGTAATGGTTTTTAGGTTCCTAGTGTTGAAACTAGGCTCTGATATTTAATATCTCAGTTTGAATTTATAAAACTTTGACCAAAGTCTGTAAATAGACTCAATACATTATTAGAGATCTAAGTCTACAATCAGACTTGTTCAAGCAACAAATTCTAATATTTGATAAGTGTACCAAATATTTAAAATAACCTATATTAAAATCTGATCATTGAAACTTAACAGGATCTCCTCATGGAAAAACTTCCATTGGGATCTACTCTTCTCTATAATGATGGCTATTGTGTTAGGAGATGAAGCATGGATAGAGAAAAAATGTACAAGCACCCTACTAGGTAGGATACCTTGAGTGAATGTCCATGTGACCGGTCACTGTTACCAAGAGGGCCCAAGTTCTACTTTTGCTCTTAGTGTGGGATGGCTTCAGGCAGACCTATCGTGCTTCCTCTCCCACATCTTAATGTGTTTGAAATGATGTTATAGATATCATATGAAATTTGAATACCATGTGTTATGGAGTAATCCTAATAATAGATATATAAATTATGTGTATATGATTCTTATGTTGTGATTGCACGATTCAAATCCAAGATCACTTTTTTTAAAGAGATCTTGTTAATTCAAAAGGCAAATTGAGAACACACAAATAGAGACAAGAAACAAGATTTATCGTTGTTCACCACAACTTGTGGCTATGCCCGCATTGAGAGCAGAGCATATATATATTCAGTCATTGCAACTTACAACTTAATTACATAGGGCTTTGCCCTCATATTTATACATAGTCTTCAAGAGAAGATGAAGAGACAAATAAGAGGAATATGAAATGAATAGACATGACAGTTGGACTTCACATCCAACAATCTCCCACTTGAAGTTCAACTTATGTTGCAACCTCACATTTGAACAACCTCCCATTTAAACTCTGCTTTCCCTTACCAAACCCATGGCAATAAATTGCCAAAAGACAATCTTATAGCTGGAATAGCAACCACAAGTAGTTGCTAATCACATCCAACTAATCATACAACATCAATAGATTTATAATTGTTACATCCCAATTTTTGGCTCCATTGGAAATGTTTATATAACCGCTAAGGTATCATGTGAAGTCTGTTGACAGGTGAAATTAGTTACAATCATGTGAAATGGTAAGATGGTGAATCGTTGTAATCTCTTATGAGTTGGCATGCTAGTTAACCGTTGTGATGATATTTTAATGCTATCTTGGAAAGTTGGTTATTTATCATGAATTCACGAGAATTGAAAAGGCAGTTAGCCGTTATGATTGTTTATGATTAATAACTTGTTATGGTAATATGATTTAATTGTGGAGAATCTTCTTGTAGAGAGCACGTCAAAGGGTTGGAAGCATTGTCAGAAAAGAATTGGGCACAAGGGGCACCACCATCAATGGGCAAATAAGTATGAATCTTGAATCACCATGCTAAGGGTAAACGACTAGGCAAACAAGAGTGTACGTTGGACAAATGCCATGAGATATTTGGTCAAACATATACAAATATATACCTATCTTTAACAAAATTCATGTTCAAAACCATTATATTCGTTGTTCTATGTTGCTGTCTTTAGTTTCTTCATCATTATACACACACACACACACACACACACACACACACACACACACACATCTATTTACACATATGTATAAAGGTATGATGCCATTATGATATTAAATCTCCAAGCTCGTCTTTATTAACATATGTATAAGTATATACATGCATATATATATCAAGAGGATATGAGGTTAAGATAAATCATAATTCCTCAAATTATGCACGTATGTAGATATACGTATTTTAATAAGCACGACCTTGGGCATAATGATAGCATGATAATATCATTTTGAAAATAACATATATATATATATTTATATATATTTGTTTTAATAAACTTTCCAAAGGAGCTCTTTAATATTTAAATTTGTAACTCTCTATGTGAGGTGTCAAATACACTTGGAACTCCTTGTATTATTGAATTGATAAACCAAGAAATTGATGGTCTTGTATTAAACTACCACCTTGGTTTGCGATTTCAAGCTTTATATGTCTATTTCGCTAAGTCGGGAATCATCTTCTCTTTACCTTTCCTTATGAACTGCAATTCTTTCCATACGGTTTTGTTCTTTCCAGTCGACACCTTTTTCCTTTCGGCTCCTATCAGAGAGTGTTATGCTAAGCATTGCGATTATACAGAGATCACAATTTAGACCTTGGAAACCTGCTAGTCGGGACTACCCGGTATTTGATTTGCAATAATCAGGCTATGTAAATACTTCTATTCTTGTCATTTAGATACCAGAACCACGATGCAATTATTGGTTTTTTAAATTATGCCATTGTTTTTCCTCAAGCATATCTATGATGGAAACTGATTTATAATGACAGGGCATGTCTGCCAAGCTTCTTTATTTTCTTTAACCAATGTCTATGGCGAATTGATACAAATCGATCCAGAGAAGTATGTCTCATACTTTGAACATTAATTCTTTCCTTTAATCTGATGATACAAATCTACATCTTGAGTCTCAAGATGACTAAATGCCAGTAATTAATTTTCTTTTGTGTATCGGCTGAGTGTCAACCATGAATTGCAAATGGAAGATTTCCATAAATGGTCAAATGCCTAGGACTCACCTCAACTGGATGGCCATGAAAGGGATGAAGAGGTGGAGGAAATCCCTGCAAAGGGAAGAACATAAATTAGAACTATTAAAGCATGATAAAATGTATAATTAAACTCTAAGAATGTCTAAGTAAGCTCATGTTGTCCAATTCATATACTCGGTTGTCAAGTCGAGTGGTGCAATTAAGTACTCGGATGCTCAGTGGATGGTCAAGGTGCTCCATGTCTATTCTGGGTAGTGAGGGCCTTTCTCATATGAGATTATGTGAGGATATTTAGAGAGCCCACGGTTGGGAGGTTAAGCCCCTGACAATGTTTCCTCTCTCCACAAGATGCCAAGAAATGCACCAGACAAAGATGAGTTATGCGTTCAAACATTTGCTGGTAACAGGTATTTTACTTTTATGATGTTTTTGCAAGTAGAAGATATGATGGATTGATTTATATCACTGAATCAGTTTATTCCTTTGACGAAAGCAATTTTTCTCGTCGATGTAATTGGTAACCAGTTAGATCGGTTGATCTTCCAACTGAACATGGAGTTTATCTATATGCAAGAGATAGGTTTATTTGATGGATTGTTATTTCTGTCTTTCATTTATGTGAATTATGAAAATGAATGTATCTTCTAATTGTATGTTATTGCCATAGTTAGCAATAGAAAGAAAGGGAATGATACATTAGTATTTGATGCCCTAAATGATACAATGGTATTTGATGCCCTAAACGATACATTTGTATTTGATGCCCTAAATGATACAATTGTATTTGATCTCCTAAATGATACAGTGGTATTTGACGCCCCAAATGATACAGCAATATTTGATGCACTAAATGATACAATGGTATTTGATGGTATTTGTTCTTACGATAAAGTGGTATAGTTATTTGTTCCCCAAGTGGTATGTATGGACTAACTTGGGTTTTGCAAAAGCATCCTTAAACAGATTTTGGTTTTGAATTCTATGGTATGAAGATTTTAAATTCCTTATTAAATTCATTGATGATGTCTTCATGTTACATCCCAATTAAAAATGTTCATATAACTGTTGAGGTTCACATGAAGTCAGCTGATAGTGAAATTTGTTATAATCTTGTGAAATGGTAAGATAGTCAGTCGTTATAATTTCATATGAAGATAACATGTTAGTTGATTATTTATCATGAATTCATAGAATTGAAAAAGCGGGTAGCCGTTATGATTATTTATGATTAATAACTTGTTATGGTAATATGATTTAACTGCAAAGAATTTCCTTGAAGGGAGCACGTCAAAAGGGTGGAAGCATTGTTAGAAAAGAATTGGGCACAGGAGCATCACCTTCACTAGGAAAATGGGTATGAATCATGAATCACCATGGTTGAGGACCTAGCAATTGCATAACAGGATACACACATTAGACACGCATGAGCTATTAAATAAACATTTAAAATATTAATCATTTTAGCTTAATTAATGCGTACCTCAAATGGCTTTTGATTGACTTTTCCACCACATCATTATAATACATATTTATGTACATACATAGATATAAATTAAAGGTGACATCATAATATTATTTTTATACAAGATTTTATTTATTTAATACGTACATTTAAATGCATGTACAAGAAGATAAAATAAATCTTCCAAGATGAAACATGTATTTAGATATACATATTTAAAATGTACGACCTTGGATAAACATTTACTATGTGCCATCTTAATAAGATATATTTACGTGCGAGTAAATAAATATGTTTATAATATTCTTTTGATTTATAACTTTCAAATTCTTTTCCATATTTATTCAATTCCTTTTAGAAACCGAAATGCACACTTGACATATAATATCAGTGTTCAAGAAGACGAATCTTTTAATTCTTTAAGAGTTACGGCTTCTTGGAAGCCTTGATATATCAAATGCCTCTATATATTTGGGAGCCGTGAGAAACCCAAAGAATATGAATTGATTTCTCCTTCCACACGATTTATGATATATCTCTGTAGTTCTTGTCATGTTATTTCCTTCTCATTTTGCCTTTGCTGAAAGCCGTGATTGATAATCACTTTGAGTTTTGCGTCCGGAATTACTTTAGAAAAGAAACTGGTTGTTAGTGTCCAGCCAAGGCTCACGTCCAAGGGACCAGCTATTTGAAACCAAGCCAAGGCTCACATTTTCCATCCTTAGACCAGGTTATGTGGTCAGACTTTCATATTCAGATTGTTGTATGTTTTTCTTAAACTATATTCACATTTGCAGCAAGAAGGAATGTGTTATGAAAATTTCGTACATTACTTCTAAATTTCAATCGAATGGATATTCGATAGTCCAATCTCTCTACGTTGTTGAGTCAAGACCAATTGTAAATGAAAAGTTTATACAACATTGTTTTTCTATAGTATAACAAAATATATAACCTTGCAAGCTTGTTAAGATCATTCTCTAATATTTGATATACTGGAAATTGCAATGATCCAACCCCTGTTGGGGCTTAGTAAAAGCGCTGGATACTCTAAGATTATAAACACCTGGGACTCACCTCGCTGTATGGCCAAGGAAAAGGGTGAAGAGGTGAGATCTGCAATAACATGAAACAGAATCTGATGTGACATAACAATATATATTATTTTAAAAAAGAATCATTTAAAAGCTCATGCATGTCCAATTCATTCTTTGTTGTCAAGCCGAGTGGTGTATTAAGTACTAGGATGCTTAGTGGTTGACAAGGTGTTCCATGTCTTTTCCAGGTAGGGAGGGTCTTTCTAGTTAGAGAAAGTGTGGGGATAAGTTTTAAAGTCCATGGTTGGGAGGTTAAGCCCTTGACAATGTTTCCCCTCTCCACAAAATGTCTGGACGTGCATTAGACAAAGATAAGTAAAGTATTCAAACATTTTTTGTTAACAGGTATTTTACTTTTATGATGTTTATTCAAGTAAGAAGATATAATGGATTAATTTATATCATTGATTTCAATTATTTCCTTTGATGAAAGCAACCTTTCTCGTCAATGTAATTGGTAACCAGTTAGATCAGTTGACCTTCCAACTGAATATGGAATATATCTATAGAATTGTTATTTCAGTCTTTCATTTGTAAGAATAATGATTATGAGCATATCTTCTAATCTTATGTTATTGCCACAGTTAGCAATAGGAAGACAATAGGAAGAAAAGAAATGAAATAGAGGTACCTGACGCCCCAATGATACAGTGGTATCTGATGTCCTAAACGATCCAATGGTAATTGATGCCCTAATTAATACAGTGGTAATCGATGCCCTAATTGATATAGTAGTATTTGATGGTAATCATCATTTGATTTTGATATAGTGGTATTTAATTGTAATTGTCATTTGATTCTAAGTGGTATTTGTGGACTAACCTGGGTGTTTGCAGAAGCATCCCTAGATTGATTTCGGTTTCAAATTCCATGGTATGTAAATTTTAATTTCCTTGGTTAATTCATTGATGGTGTTTTCAATTGTTAGTTATGAGATTTCCGTTTAACTGATTGTAATCGTTAATCTCATTCGGATGAGCATAATTGATATAATTGTCTTCCTATGAAAATGAAGTAATAACTGTATTTCTTTGATATGTTAGTTGTTAGTTAAGACCTGGGAAAAGAGGATGTTACACTTCAATTGTTAGTTATGAAATTTCCGTTTAACTAATTGTAACCGTTGACACAGAAGTTTGCGCCCTTGCTTGAGGTGTGACCCTCAAGCGACTTTGTGTAACATGGAAACAATCTCCAAGCTATGGGACTTGAACTGTGAGATTGAGTCTCCAGAGAAGGCCGACTTCTTTACAATCAGGATGCACCTAATTACGGCTTGAGAGGAAAAGGGAGAAGGAGATGCATGAAGTCAAACTACCTAATCTAATTTAGAGGGGGTGATGCACCCATTTGAAATGGTTACGACTCTGCCCACGATTACACAAAACATCAATTAGACACTCGAACACACAGTCCTTCACTCTAATCTACCTTCAAGGAATCATATGCAGGTTCAGAAATGATTAAATGCTGAATGGAAAGATGTCTTCACAATGCAACAATCATCAACAATTTAGACACAACATATAAACCTTAAAAATAGAAAGAAACATTCAAAACAAGGTGATGGAACCCTACTTTTCGGGAAAAATACAGGGCTCCATTTATGGTGTTAAAAAAAAGAAAGAAAGATCCATATAATCATAGATCTCAAATGCAAAGATGTGAAATACATACACAGTCAACAACCTAATCAGTAGGTGCATTGTAATGCTTATCTTTTCATCTGCTCAAGTGAGTATGTGCCTTTTTGGCATTACCGGTTGTATGAGTCTAAAATCAAGATGGCATCATAAGTAGACAAATCAGAAAAGCAGCATTCTGCTCATATGGAATAAAGGACAGGTTTGAAACAATGAGAGTCAAATCTGCAAGCACTCAAATTCTAACTTCAAAACATTAAGATAGATTCAAGCAAATGTTGCAAGGATGCCAAGATAGATAGGGCTGCTGCTATAGTAAAGTGTTTTCAAGTATGCAAAGTCAGGTGCAGGTGGCTTCCAAATTAAGGGAAGAGATAAAATGCCAAGGTTATTTTCCTAAAACTGTAACTCACAACCTACTGATTTGTCAGCTGTGCAAACAAAATGGCAAAGGCTAAATATGTTGTCAGTCAGAGGCCATATACCTAATGTCGTCACCTACAGCATCCTCATTAGCAGACTTTGCAGAGGGCAGTTTGTGGAGATTTGTTGACTACCAAATTGAATGTTGAGAATAGAAAATGTGCAGATTACCTCTTCAGGGATGATGTTTGTTTTGATCCAGCATATTCTGTACATACACTGTTGTGGGTGATGCACAGGATACAACAACAATAATCTATGAGCAGTTCACCGTGGCAGCTATATTTCAAAGCAACTCGTATCTCCAAACCCACAAGTAATGAATCTTATTTCGTTGCCTTCAAAACTATAAGATAATAATATATGGATGCAGCAGGGATCTGTATAGAGGAATTCAGAATATGCATCTCTATTCTCAAAACATAAAACCAATGAAGAACATATTCATGCCAAGAGTGAAATGAAGGCAGGTGCGTATGAACCTTGATGGAGGAGTTAAAACTGTAGAAATCATATACATGTGAAGAGAAGTTTCAGGTGCAGCATAGATTAACAGCAATCAATTCCTTGAAAAATGGTGTCGTTGGGAGTTGGAGGTCACTTAGCAGAGTAGTTGTCTGAGAGATATTATTGCCCATTGTATATGCTCATCGGTTGAAACTAATAAATAAAGAGTGCCTCAAATAACAGTGATAACAGTAGCCTGAGACAATTACAATGACCGGTGATTTCATAATGGAAACACTCTTGGCAAAGTCACTAAGGAATTGTTCCAAACTTGCGTACATGGTAATGCCGTGAATTTCTATCCCTTGCACATATTCGATTGGGCTTTGTGTTATAGCCAGTTGGAACAACGTTGAAACTAGAGATTGATTGTTTGACGAAAATCAAGTGCTCCTGTCTTTAGACGATATAAGCTTGAATTTCTAGTGAATGTTGCCTAGAATTTGGTGGCCTATGCAGAAGTAATGACTTTCAGAAAGCACAAAAGTGCAATTAAAATTTGAAAGAGCCCGATACAATATGCTCAATCATGGAGACCAGAGCCACTGAAGCATGAATTTTTGTGTTGAATATTACCGATCATTAATAAATTAATATTAATATTTTGTATTTGTTTGCAGGTTCGGGATGTGTCTGTTAGCCTTAGTTTTGAGTTGCCTTTTTAAATTTTTTCTCCGGTTTCCTTTGAAGCCCAAATTCATTCATTGAACAAGCCCTTCTCGGTCTATTATCTTATGAATATCGCTAGGCTTTGCATATAGAGGTTAGTCCTGTGATGTCTGTTGCATTTCTCATGACTTGAACCTCCTTGAACCTCTTTGAAACTCGATTCAAAGTAGTTCAAAGTAGTTCAACCAAAGGATTTCGATACTAATCATTTTTTGCAGGTGGGACCCGCTAAGCATAATGAAGATGTTCGTCTGAACCTCTTCGAACCTCGGTTCGAAGCAGTTTAAAGTAGTTCTATTATTGAAGGTTTTTGAGCACAAGTGTCAATGATTCTCTTGAACAACCGGTCCTCAAGAAATTAATTGAAATATTAGAAATAATGATTGAAGATCATGTCTGATGTAATTTTGTTTGAGACACAAGATTGGTTGTCGTCATGATTTAAAAGGAGCAAATCTTTCATCTGGGAGTCGGATTATTTGTCAAAAACTTGTAATTATTACAAGGACATCCGGGAGGGATAATCATTTAAGGAAGGTGTCTTGTCATAGTTTCGAGCGTGTAAATCAAGCCACAACGAAATCGCCATGAATACCTCATAATGAGGTGGTACCTTCACCAGTATGTCTCCTTCCCTTTTAAAACATAAGTTTCCCATTTGATTGTGTTATCATGTGAAGAGGCGAATTGAAGGAGCAGCTATAAGCGAAGTAAAGAGTTCTGGTTTTCTCTCAGCAAGTTACAGGTGAGAATACAAGAAATCCCTTGTTCTTTCCTCTCTGTATTTCGAAGAACAAAGCAATGTTGGGCTTTAATTTCTTTTGCTTAAATGAAGTCTGTACTGCATTTCTTCGGGAATATTTCTAGTTTAGAATGTAGGAGGCCTGTCATTTTTGATACTAATTTGGAAGGTGTCGAAGTTGAGAAGTTGCAAGGAAATTTTCTTGAGCAAGCTGACGAAGTTAACGGTTGTTTAGAAATTCTAACCAGTGGTTTGATTGAAGCTGTGGCTTTTCCTCCCACCCTTTTGAGTCCCGAGCTACTTCAGTTGTGTATTGACCAGTATGATGTGAGAACCAAGAGTATTTTGAATAAAGATGGGGAACTAGTGTTGTCCATCTTCAGGGAAATTATTTCATTAGTATTGTGTTCGCCTGAATGTACCTTTGCTGCTTTTAGCCTTACCCAGTCTCTAGTTGAATATCAGGGAACTCCAGATAAATACCGTAACATGCTGGCTAGGAAATGGACAGAGACTAAGTATAAAGGTAGCTCAAGACTGCTCAAAATAATCACCAAGGATCATATGAAGCCTCATGTTCATGACCTCATGGTTTTATTGCACCGGGTTAAAGGTTCTTCAGATGTTTTCCTCTTTGAAGATTGGATGTATCGTTATGTAGAAATCATTCTAAAAGGAGAACAGTTTTTAGATTGGGTGGAACTAATAGCCAATTCATTGAGAAACCAACTCAAACATGCTAAAGTGTCGAGAGAAGATTTCTATATGTCTTCCTATTTGACCTATTGCATTGCATGTGTTAGTAATATTACTTCTCTTCCTCATGAAACTTGGAATGAAGACGCAACTGTCTACCAATATTGTCCCCTGCTCCAAAGAGATAGAGTGTTAGAAGATTTCCAGAGAACACATGATGTGCTGATAGAAAGTGTGTATTTGAACCTCAAAAAAACACCCATGCCAAGGATATCCCCAGAAACCCAAAAGCTAATTCAAGTTTATGGGAGTTATTTTATTCAATTTCCTAAGTTCACATACTTATGGATAGGGGGATTTGAAGAAGAACCAATGAAACTACCTCGATATGCTCTAAGATTGTTTTATCATAGCTGAAATTTGTAGACAATTATTTTTAGTGATTAAAGACAATCTACTTCAGGAATAGTGGTAGTTTGTTTTTCTTGTTAAGCTTGGTTCTTTAACTTGCAACAACATGATTAATGCCTTAGTGGTTGGTAGCAACTTGCTCAGTTTCAATTTTGGATCCTACCAAGGAAGCAGAAATTTCGACAACAAAAGTTTCGCAACTAAAGTACTTGGTTTGAAAGGTCAGTCACCTACAGTTCCATATTTAGAAGATCTGTGGCAAGATTGTAATGATGAGGAAGAAGTGATAAAGAAGGATCATTCAAGATTAACTCTTCCACAAATTAATTCTCTCAAATTGAAATTTCAATTGAAAGGAGTAGTTGAGGATGCTTCGGATATCATTGAATTGGGATGGGAAGAAGCAAGTGAACTAAAACAAATAGAGGTAGACTGGAGTCAGGATGAGGAAGATGATGTAAATTTGAGAACCAAATCTATTCTCACTCACATAGATAACTGGTCAAGGAGAAGAAATATGAAGGCTGTCAATGAAAAACAAATTGGAAAATCCCCAAAGGTGGTTTCTTTCTTTGAAACATGAACCTTTGACATCTCGATTTCGTCTTATGTTGCAGGTAACAATTCGGCTCCCAATAAGCAGAAAAGAACACCATCTCCTAAACAAACCACGATGAACCCCTAGAACCAGGTCAAAGACTAAATCCGAGGCACTCATGTAGCAGGAGATTCAAAAGGAGAAAATGATGTCTCAAGGACAAGGTCTAGGAGAAGAACTCAGTTTCTCGGATAATCCGGATGGTGATGTGCAGTTAATAGATGCTTTCGAGTCAGACCAGCCTAAACTCATGACTCCTCCCAGGGGAAGTCAAGGGATGACTACTACTCCTACTACTCCATCATGGTTGTCTCATTCAGTCATCAAGAAACGAAACTTGCAACCTGTGTCTACACCTGTCAAAGATATCGTCACCAAATATGCAGCTTGTGGTTCTAAGAGTAAAAAGATGAAGAGTGATGCGTGTTTGATCAAGGACCTAGTAACTGGAAAGGTAATGGTAGAGGTGGCCACATACAAATAGTAAGATGAATCTAGAGAAATTGACGCCCAAGGCTTTAAGGTCACCACTGTAGAATTGGGGGCCATTACTAGAGACACCGGTAATCACTTCTTTAAATTCTCTGCAGACCATATGCTAACTCAGTCAGAAAAGGATGGCAATGAGAAGAAAGAGCGAAAGGCACTGGTAATTTCTATGACTGCTTATATAGATTCGTTGATGAATTTGGGTGCTCTTCCACTGGTTCAGACTCTGCAGTCTTTTGATCCCAATTCCTCAGACAGCCAACCGTTGGTTAAGCAGATGCAAAGGGGTAAACTACTCTTAGACGCGGTACAGGAATGGGTGACATCTATAATAAAAGAAGGTAGTAAATTCATTCTAGATTTTACCACCACATACACGGAAGGGGAGGTGTTGTTAGGTGAAATTCAAACCCTTGTGCCAGTATGGGAGGTTGATCAGAATTGATGCCAAGCAATTGTGTTCCAAGTTCATGAAGTGAAAAAATACGGAGTGTTGAAGTTTCTGAGTGAAAATCCCATGAAAATTGTGGACTCATGCATGCTGTTCATCCTAAAGAGCAATATGGGTTGGAAGGAGTCGATTTACAAAGGAGCCATTGAAGTGATGCGATCAGTGAAAACTGAAATCTTTGGAATGCATAAAGAACTCCTAAAGGATATGCATGTTGTTAATCCTACAGGAATCCTGTAGTTCGAAGATGACAACATGGACTCATAAGTCTTAACCAAAAATTTCGATGATGCTCTGACAGGAATCAGGGACAATGATGCACCTACTTCCGGAGACTTCACTACTTTGGCAAACATTGAGTCGATGTTATATCTGAATAAAAATCTCATGCCAAGACAAAGTCGCCGAATTAAAGAGCTTAAGTGGCAAAAGGATGCTTGCAGGTCAAAGCTACTTAGTCTAAAAAATCCACACTCCCATGCAATGCAGGAATTCACAAATGCCTTTAGGAGCTGGAAACTGGTGAAGCAGACCATGGCGGATGGAGAGATGGCTGGCGGAGGCGTCTAGTTGAAAAAAGTTACTTTCTATTTTGTTTTTCAAACTGCTTTCAAAACTGTTTCTTGTTATCACAACTATTTTTCACTGAAAGGCTGGGCTTTAATGGAGGCCTTTTCAGGTTTGTCAAAAACTATAAATGCTGGAGCATTTAGCTAATTAGGGGTTAGATTTTCAGTAGCCTAGATAGACTTTGATAAAGCTAGTACTGTTTTAAGTTGATTATATGGAAACAACGATAGGCACGTAGAAGTATATATGGAAGTGCTCTCTTAAATGACTTTGTGCTAAGGAAATCTTTCGAAAAAAATAAAATAAAAAATATGTATATATATATATCTATCATATTTCGTTGTGCTTTAAAACTTGGTGTTTGAGGCGGATTCAATCATGGTTACTTTGTGAGCTGTGAAAATTAGTTCTATATGACATCTACTGCTATTTCTTTGTGGTTCATTTTCATTTGTCTTTCTCCAAAATTAGTTTGAGTATTGTAATGTTTAAATTCCTAGTCAAGTCTTGCTTGTGGAAAGACTATGAGCTTTTCATTCATTGAATCTTTGAATATGTAAATTATTACCTTAGTACCCAAGAGTATATGAGTGTTCCTTATGCACTTTCTGGCAAAAGTGTGCATTCAGTTAGTTTTGATCTTTTGAACTTATTGATAAATCTTTTGTAAAGGGAGTTGTACCTGTAAAATTAAGAGGGAAACGAATAACACAATGTTTACCCAATTGTTATGAACTTTATTGGATTTTCCAAGCCTTGGGCATAGATTGAATTATTGTTTTAGTAGGAAAAGACAATCTGTTCACTAACAATATCTTAAGTTCAATCAAGCACGATGGAAAACCACTTGCAGGATACACGCAAAAGGATGAGGGAATCGAGAGTTTGAGTGGTGTGCAATGAAGGAAAGATCCACGCGGATGAAGTGATTGGATACTGCGGAGTATAGCCTACAAATTGCTGTTCGGTGGATAGAAGTTGCACAAAGAGGCGCCCATGGGAGTGAAGGAGATGGCATCCGATTTTGTAAGCCACAGAAGTGATTGAACCATCAGTTATACTTTAATATTATTAAAATCATATTAAATATTAAATACTAGTTAGTTTTTTATGAAGAGGTGCAAGGTTTGGAAAGGTAATTGATACCTTTTGATCCTTTATAAATATGTAATGAAAAATCAAACAAGGACCACCATTGATATATACCAAAACTCTCTGCATATTCTGAAGCATATGTGCTATTTAAACTCCTTTCTTGGAAGAGATTGAAGTTTGAACCAAGCTCTTGGATATTGAATTATTGGGCATAAATTTTGATATTGTTTGAGATCAAATTGTGTTGAGTGGAGCATCAACATTTGAGTGTCTTCAATACGATTTTTTCTACAATATAATTAGTAAGATTTTTATTTGCTTTAGAGTTAAGTTACTATATAGTTCGTCTTTTGTGATCATCTTTATTTTCTATTAATAATTTGTTATTAGGATAAGTGGATCAAATTGCTCATTGCTATATAAACCCGATAAATACAAATATTGTGAAATATTGTGATTATTTCCTTATTTGTATCTATTTTGTCTCTATAAGGGTTAAAAGATCATAGATTGGTTCAAATACGCATAAACACAAAGTGATTTGATCCTGATAATTGAATTGTTTTTAGATTTAATATACATAATATCATAGAGTTGTATGTGAAAATGTATAGTTTTGACTCTATCGCCCTTTTAAATTTCGGCACTGATCACTAACTCGCTCATAATTCTCAATCTATATGCTAGCAATATTCTAATCTCTTTTCTTTAAGGGTTTGATATCTATTTGTTTTAATAATTCACTTTTGATCTTATTTCAGCATTCACAAGTTTATTAAAGTAATCGTATTTTCGAAGATTAAAACTCACTATTAGCAATCCATAAGTTTCCTTAACCTCTTGCCATTTTGGGAAACTGTCTTTGCATTAAATCTATCTGCTATAAACGTCTTCGATCCAAGTTTGTTATCCAGGATCAGGTGCATCGGCCTTGGTTTTGTAGAGCCAGAAGCGCAGAGGATCTAGATCAAATTGATTGATCTTGCAAGTTGGCCATTACCGGTTAGATATCCCGACATCGATTTGGCAAGGTTTGTAGGATTCTAATCTACGGTTCTGGGAACCAACACAAGGCAAGATATATGCATAGATAATGAATGACAAGAAGAGGTAAAGAACAGAGCTATTTCATTAATGGAAAGACAAAAGTTGCAGAGCATAATGCTGCTGCAAAATATAGACAAGGAAGAGCCCTCAAAACATATTTACAACTGCCTTTTATAGAGTTCAGGCATAACTTTGATATTACATTGAGTTCAAACTCCAACCAGGTGGAGTTGGATTGTAGAGAAGAGCAATAACTGCTGATTAGAGACAATCATAATCAGATGCACATCCCCATACAGAAGATTTGATCCTTGCGTGCAAATTTGGCATTGAATAAACAAAAATGATGGCCATAACTGTCTTGGCTGGGTAGATGGCTAACCCAAGGCAGTGGAATGAAGCAAACTGCATCATCAGGCATGGGGAAGACTCAAAAGTGGTTGTAGGTGATCAAAAGGACCTGATTTCCATCAACGAGTTGCTAGTTTCATGTTCTCGACTGTGCCAAATTAGATATATCAGAAAGTCAACTAGAGTCAATCCTCAGACTTGCCATGTGGCCCTATATCCTTGAAGTATTTTGCCACCTCGCCCAACCCTCTTTCTATTATGTTGACCTACCGACTGCCTCATCATTTCGTGGCTTCGCAACTCATCTTCTTCGTTAACTGCTTAGTCATGTGAAACTGCGATGTCTTCATTATATGCCATATCTCTTATCATCTTACTCTTCTGATTGTTGCATCCTTGCGAATATTAAAAAATTAGCCTTCCCACATCTTCGCCGTGGTTTGGACCTAATAGTGCTCTAGCTGCGCGATGATGCTAAGTCATCGTTTTGCACTTGTCACCCATTAGAACTGCTCAACCCAAAGCTTGCCTGGGACATGTGATGTTGCACCTAGCCATTAACTGCTTCAACATTCATGTTCGCAACCTCGCAACTTAAAAAGTCATCAATGCTTTGTAGACCGCAATATTGCGATAACTGCTAACCTGACTATGCGCTTCGTCGCAACCGCAAAACATCTAACATTTACTTTGCCTATGATGGTACGATGCCTTGTTTTCAACTGTCGCCTCTTCGCAACTGAAAACCTTAACTACATGTCAGACCTTGCGAACATGCGACAAGGCAATTCGCATCATCGCCACCTTAACTCTGGGTAAGCCCTAACCATGTGCGACGATGCAAAAACTGGATTTGACTGAGGATGTTGACTATCGCATGGTCACAACTTGAAATACTAAAGCCTTATCGATGGAGTGGTGTTGATTCAATTGACCTGCTTCAATTCGACAAGGCAATCCTTCAAAACGGATTGTCTCTTGACCCTTGCGACGATGCGATGAGGATCTCATATGAATCGGGCCCACCAAGACACGTGCCATCTCGTCGCTTCCTCTTGACCTGAAAGCGGAGTTCAACATTTAACTCTGCGACAATGCAAACAAAGTGTTTTGCATCATCACAACCTTGACCATGGATTACCCTTAATTGTATGCGAAGACGCAACTGCCCTTCAAACTAAATGTCATCACACCATCACAACTTAAGTTGATAACCTTAGTTCTAACCTACAATAGTGCGATCAATAGTTTTGCGCAAATTCATGACCTTAACTGTGATTTTCTCTGAACTTTCTGCAACAGTGTGAACAAACCTTTTCGTAACCTCGCAGCCTAAACCCCAAGTTGACATTAATTGTATGTGACAATGCGAAGAAGGGGCTATCGCATGGTCACAACTTGAATTAGTTATAAGGATAGAACATGCAATATAAAAGGTTTGAAGACTTAGGCATATAAAAGGTATGACCAAGGTTTTTACGTATCCCTTTCAACTTAGCATGGAAATAAATGAATAATTCAAGAATGTGGTCATGGCTATCACCCTGGGTTTTCATGAGATTGCTCAACATTGGCATTTTAGAAGGGGGGCTAAAATGGTTAACAGTAACCATTAATCTCATTCACATCATCATAACTGATATAATTGTCTTCCTATGAATATTAATTAATAATTGTATTTCTTTGATATGCTAGTTGTTAGTTAAGACTCGGGAAAAGTGGTTGTTACAAAATTACATAACCAACTTATACAATAGCTCACCAAATATACCATCTTCCAACAAAATACACTAGAAAACCATTGGTGTGCAAAAAAACTAGAAGACCATTACAAAGAAATTTAAATTGCATGAGCAATGTGAACTAACAGTTGACTCACTCTACCAATCAGCGCATAGAAGGTCTGGCATTAACTTGAGATGATCAGCAAACCACAACCAACTTTCTGCAAAATGACATCTTCCAGGTCCTCATTAAAGGACCACGTATTGTTGTTAAAAAACAATGATGTACAACAATAATAGATGACCTTAAAAACTCTTGGAAGGAACACCCTGCAAACCATAATTCATCCTTCTACCAACACCATCAAGTGCCCAGCTTTATCAAGTATGATCTCCTTTATCTCCCCATGTAAGAGTATTTACAACACCCAAACACGATGGATGAAAGCCCCTATAAGCAAGATGATCAAACATTCCAAAACCAGGAATAATCTAAAACTATCTCCTAAACTCAAATGCACAAGGAGATAAATTTGCCGAGTAGAGGAAGAGTGGAGAGTGAGAATGCTCCTCCAAGATACACCAAGTCACAGTGACTCTTCTCCAAGAACAATCTCCACTAGGTCTATATTGAACTCGCGTCCATCCACAAGTGTAGGCTCCTTGGACTTCACACTGAAACCTCCAAAGAGAAACCGTCTAAACAAATGTTCTCTAAACCAAGAGAACTGTAGCCTCACCCAAGCATCTTAGTTTTCAAGAGCACCTCCATGGCCAATCCGCCGAAGTATAGATAACAAGAGCACTAACCACACCAATTGTCAAAACTCTCACTACACATTTGCATAACCTCGGAAAACAACATGACAACTTGAACTCCACAAATCAAACTTCATGCTCCAAAAAACGAAACCTTTCAAGAGATCCTATATCGTGCCAACGCTCTAATCTAGAGTCAAGAGCTCATCATGGCACAATAAAAACCATCTCCAATCACATGGAGGAAACCATTTGTCGACAACAAAAATGTTACTATCAAAACTCTTATTGCAGTGTGACATCAAACTCTTCATGGTATCAAAAAACAAAATCCGAAACATGATACCAAACATCACACTAAATGATTATACCTGAAACTGAAGCTGCAATTTTTTCATAATAAGCCAAATCGAATAACATGGTTATCGATACTGCCGGTAGTGAAATTTTTACCAGAATGAAAATAAAACAGGTCCAAAAACGCCTCTCTGTTTGTACCCATTATCAGATTCCACGCAAAAATGACAAACAGAAAGATGCTAAATTTACACATCTTTTCTCAAAAAAGGTAGCTCCAATGCCAATATGAAGTCTATCACGAGGATCATCATAAGCAAGTGCTGGAAAAAAATGGTTTGGATACTATTATAATCATTTTGTCAACTTTAAGTTTACATATATCAGTTTGTTCAAATCAGCAGTGCCTATATATTTCTCAGAATTTTTTTGGTTCTTTCATTTGACAATCTTTCTACTATCCATTCTGATAATTTTGACTGCCATACACTCATTTCATCCTCCATAAAAAACCCTTGAGTCTCTTCACATTCCAGTGCCTCCAATCACATAGATGACAGCCTTTGTTCTCCTGAAGGTTTCCTTAGGGCATTCCGTGCCTTATCCAATGCAGGAGTCTCCCTCTATTATGTACTGAACTGAGGCTGTGAGTGCTTCTCACCCATCGTATTTTCAGTGCTACAGATATTGGTTCTTCTTTGGGATTCACTGCTGCTTTGTTGATGGGCTCACCATACTTTTAGTGCTGCGGACAGTTATGTAGCTTGTCTGCAAGCTCTTTCAAAATGGTATTTAGAAAGCAAGTATAACACTCCTTTTCAATGGTCTTAATCTCTGTCCTGGCACCGCTGTTATCAATTTGGCTCTCTCAGATCTTACATGCTATGTCTTTCTGAAGACACCACTGCTTCCAATCCCATAACCTATTTCTCTCCACTGCAGCTTTCTTTTCAATAGACTTCTTTTTGTTAAGGCTCTTATAGTCTACCATGCTGTCAAGGATCTTGCATGCTCTGATACCAATTGTTAATTCAAAAGACAAATTGAGAACACACAAATAGAGACAAGAAACAAGATTTGTCGTGGTTCACAACAACTTGTGGCTACGTCCACACTGAGAGCAGAGCATATATTTATTCAGTCATTGCAGCTTCAACTTAATTACATAGGGCTTTACCCTCATATTTATACATAGTCTTCAAGAGAAGATGAAGAGGCAAATAAGAGGAATATGAAATGAACAGACATGACAGTTGGACTTCACATCCAACAACCATTTTATTTGGTAAGAAGTAGCCCCTAACCCTAATTTGTTACAACTATGATTCTAGAGCTAAATAGGTTGGGGACATCATAGAGGGGTGCAAGCCCTCTGTGGCTTCCCTAATGAAAAATAGCTTGAAGGGATGTCCCTTTTTTTGGGGATGGTCAATAGATGTGCAGAAAATTGGGGATGCAGAGTGGATATTAGGTCCCTGCCCCCCATGCGAAACATCACTTGGAATCCAAGGTGCATCCTTGTGAACCTTGATATATACAAATATTTATATATTTCAAATTTGTACATACATGCCATGCCTATTTACACACACTCAAACACATATATGAATGTATATAGGCACATACACATAATATGCATATGCACACAGACGTACACGATGCACATGCGTGTTTGGTTATTTGAGTATGTACATGTGCATATAAAGATTCTTGCATTTACACATTTGTATATACACAGACTATATATGTATATATATTATTTACATATAAGATACTAGTGTTTATATGCACATTGTGTAGTTTTACTGCTTATCAGATTTTGGGTTATGAGGAAAATAATTGTGTATTTACTTGTTGGGTGTGCAGTTTGAAGATGGTGGCAGTGAGAAAGGTTATGGAGAGGTGTTGGTAGGCGCAGAAGATGTTCTGGTTGCGAATAGTCCCCAAGGAAGGGCCCATGCATTGGCAAATGTAGATCACATGCGTTCCACTTATTTTCTAGGATGCCAGGATGCCATAGTCAAGTCTTCCAATAGTGACACAGAATACCAAATTTGGAAAGATCTATGATACATTTGTTGATTTTGTTTTTTGGTTGCTAAATATCACACAATCACCTTCTGTATATTTATTGGTAATTTTACTACCAAGTTTATGCTGTCCCTTTCCCATATTTTCGCTGTAAATTGTTGTCATTGTCACAGCTTTTAATTTTTTTCTTGTAAATAATTTTGAAGTTTTATATGAGAATGTTTTTCTTTCCACTATTTTGTATGTGATTCCTTTTTACAGCCTTCTCCTAACAATACATTTTTGTCGTGTTTTATTTTATCCAATTGAGTCGTTAGGTTGTAGGCTCATCGGATCTGGCAAAAGTGATCATAAATTTGAAATTTATCAGAGAATTTATTCTCAATTCAGTGATATAATTCAGCTCCTACAGGTGCCAGTTTATTTTACTTTATCATGAAGGAATTTTTAAGCAATTTTATTGACATTTGAAAATAATCTTTAGGGTTTGAAGAATTTTGGAAGGGAGGTTCTCAAATTGATGATCAAAATTCTTATATTTATTTTCATTTATTTAATATATATGTTTATTTAACCAATAATGTTATAGTTAATTTGATTTTAGTTACATGTCCTTTGTTCCTCCACTTAATACTTAAGGATCCAAGAAGAGATGGAATCTTCCACCCGTTTCTTCATTTCTAAGGGGTGAAACACTCTACACGACTCTTCATGTTCCACACATGACCTTTCATGACCCACAACTCTTTATGTCCCACACCTCTTTTCATTTCCTAAGGCAAGATCTATTTAAGACGTGTAGAGGGCAACTTGGATAAAGTGTAGACATCGAGTGTCGAAGTGACTAGGACAAGAAGAATTACAACTGAAGAGTGAAGTGACAAGCTTGAAAGTCAGAAATAAGAACTAGGAAGTTGGGACCTCTTACCTTTATACTTCTTGTTTGAGCAATAACCGGGTTGATGAGCAATTGTAGGCTGTAGCTAACAATTGGTTGTTACACATTATGGAGCTTTCTAGAATAAAAACCCTGTGATTTGTTGTGGACTTCTCTTTGTTTAAATCTTATTTCAGCGCTAAATTACATTCGTCTTCTAATTAATTGTCGTTGGAGCATTTCCAGTAATACAAAACATTAACTGTGAGGCTTGTTATATGGATCACACTGATATCAGAGCAGCAATTTTTGAGGCCTGTATGAGTCGTTAGCACATAAGAGATTTTTGTGTGTAACCAGATTACCAACAGTGCAATGACGAAGTCATTAAACAAAAATGTTGATGATCTCCAAACAACCAATTGAGAATTTTTTCTTGCAAACCTCAATGGTAAGGGACGAATCACAATATCCAGATGTGGGGATTGAGTCAATCTAGACAAGGGGCAAACCTATGATTAAACTGAGGACAGGAGAAGACCAATTCATTAAGAATGCTCTACACTTTGAGCCCTGCCAAGCTTAGGAGGATGCCCCTACAGACCTTTGTAGGATGAATGCACTTGATTGGACAAACCGCTTGACCAAACACTATGTGCACATGCATTTCTAATAATGGCTATCATTTCATGTCTTTATGCTAGTTTACTAACTTGCAGGCTGTACATCTCTCAACAAGGCAAACTTATGACAGGTTATGATCGAACATTAGATGTAAAAGAAATTTTTATCTCCATGGATGAGACTACTCATGTCATTTACATCATCAATAACCTGAAATCTAACAGGATGCACAATTTCCAAAAAGTGACTCAAATTACAGCCCCAGAAAAAAACTTGACATAGTTATACTTTGTACCACTAGATCAATGGATATTGATACAGCATAATTGACACATTATGAACTAGAGCTGCGCAATTGATTGTCATTTGATTTCAAAGATTGGATGCCGTAACTAATAACTGGTGGCTAATCCATTATAACAGAGTCAAAAAAATGAATTGTACGAAACAAAGGCCACAACAATACACAGGGAAGGAAAGACCCTCTATATTGCAAGCTTAAGTCTTCAATTGCCTTCCAGTTTCAAGAAATTTTATTCATACTTAGTAATCCAGCTTCAGACCAAACATCCTATACATTAACTCAGAAAGATTTTCCATTCAACTACTCGTATTATAAAGATGTGCAGTACTGCTTGGGTGCAAACTAGTTGATCTTATATGTGAGTATAACAAATGTGTATCCTAAAATCTGTCAGATTCCTTAATACCCTTAACAAAAAATTAGAGACAAGAAATATAGAAAAAAGAATTGGTTTCATCATTTATTCTCCAAAGAAAAAAAACAGTAGCAAATGCTAAGATAAATTTCAGAATGAGAATCCATAATGATCAGACTTTTGATTCTGATTGTTGCACCTAATTACAAAGCTAATCATAGAAAATTGACTCTAGATTGGCCCAGAGGCTCCAGCAATATTTTGAGATACAAAAACCACCAACCTCAACAATACCCAGAAAAAATGAAGACATAGAAGATATGTCCAGATTGACTTAACTCGAGCATTTGGCACCATTTTATTACCATTTATACCATTGATCTATACTCCAATATCATGAATTAATCTATGGGGGCCATCAAGACTGTATCTTTAGATTTGTTTGATATTGAGATGTTGAGAACTAGTCACGATATTCCTCGGGAAGATCAAAAGTGGGATTTGATTTTGATCTTTATGCTTTTGCCTATTTTGAAGAAGAAGAAGAGTTCCTTGATCAAAAGTGGGATTTGATTTTGATCTTGATGCTTTGGCATATTTTGAAGAACAAGAAGAGTTCCTACTCACAAAAATGTAGAAAGAAAATCAAAACCCTCTTTCAGATGAAGCCATCTATCCTTATGCAAAAGCGAGATGGATGGAGGATTTCTTACCATAAAAACATAACCACTGTACATTAAAAATGAGAGTAGAAAGGCAACATGTCAAGAATCTGACATTATTTGACAGACATAATCGAACTTGCTTTTGCCGTCCATAATATTATTAGTCCCTGCTTTTGGAATCATTCAATTCAATTGACCAATCAACTCATAGGGTTTAAATGATTAAAAGAAACTTCAAATGTTTATATCTTTTTCTAACTTTTCATTATTTTATAAATCATATTTTTCTTTCATTCTATTGGACCATACTATTTTTGGTAGTGAGAAAATTCAGTTTTCACCAACAAAAATACAAATATTTTCTAACAAGTCTCATGCATTAATTACTTTATCTTTTTCACATTTGTGACAAGTGGATTAATTTTTCAAGTTTTACATTGATGTTTATTTTTGTCATTTGTAAAAAAATATAAATATTTTCTAACAAGTCTATCATGCATTAATGAATGCATTAATTACAACTTTATCTTTTCCACATTTGTGACAAGTGGATTAACTTTTCAAAAAAAACAATCATTTTTATCTTCCACCTCACAAATGAATGTCTAATCAATATTAATTATCACTATCGATTTTTCTAAATATAGAGTTTTTGATTAAGACAAACAGGTTTTGAAGGGTGCTTGAAACCTTGTATAAGTTTGAAGATATTCAATAAGTGCAGATACAAAAAATACAATAGACAAAAGCGAAACTGGTCACCTCCCAAACAAAGGGTAACCAAGGTGACATAAAAGCCTATCACCAGCCAAAAGTAAAGATCCAACTAGGAGGCAAATGAGAGCCAGATACTACAATTTCACGATTTGCGTTTGATTTAGAACCCCCCTTGCATGATCGCAGGTACATTTCAAAAGGAGGAGCAGGTGGCTTAGTTTTCTTTCTTTTTACCGCAGTCCAACCATCCTCCACCTTAGCTGCCTCAGCAATCCAATCCCCAGAAGAAACTGAACAATGGAGTCCAGGGGAATTCGAAACAACAACTAACTCCCTAGAAGAGCTCGTAGTTAGATGGCCCCCCACTGAGCTAGGAGGAAAGTCCGATACAGGGGTAGGGACAAGAGAGGGTATAGGGTCTTGGCCCCCAATAGGACCAAGAGGAGCATCTAGTGCAGGGGCAGGGGAAGGAACATGGACTTGACCATGAGATTGGACATCCTCTGCTAACTTCGGCACCGAAAGATCATTAGTAGAGGAATCACCCTCAAAGTCATCCGCTGAATCCAGAGGTGCATCCATCGACTTAACCACTGTATAGTGTTCAGAAGAAGCCCCTTATCATCAGGAAGGTGGTCGCCTTGATTTAGTCTTCACAATAGCACGAGCAGCAATGTGACCTGTCATGTGACATTTTCTATAGCGAAAAGGGATACCTTTGTAATCTAATATTTGGGTTCAATAGCCTCTCAAGGATTCCAAACAAACCTTCTCAGGGAGGCCCTTTGAAATATCCATCTCTACAAGAATTCGAGCACACGTCGAATGGAGAATATCCGAAGTGTCTGAGTCCACATATAAAAAATCACCAATGGCATCCCCAATAGCTTCATAAACAGAATCTAGCTAGAGATGCATCGGGAGATTCAGAATCTGGACCTAGATAGGAATCCTGTTAAAGGATTCAGTAAGTGGATCAAAATTCATATGCCACGGTTTGGTCATAAGAGGAAATCTGTCCTCCCATGAAAAGTTGTTATTGCACAAAATAGTCTTCCTTCTTTAACAATTTTAAACTTTACTATGAAAAATCCTTTAGCCATCGGAAAGATGTGGACATCTCAATCTAATATTGGTTCCCAATGCCTAGAAATCCAAGCATGAAGGTTAGCAAGAGAGGGCCAAAAACCCTGAAAGTGAAAAATAGCAGCAAAGGTAGAGAGCTCTTCTACCGTACTGTGAATATCATTAATTGTATCAGAGTCCAAAAGAACCTTTATAGGGTTTGATACACTTACAGGGGAAACTTCACGGAAATGAGAAGGCCCGGAATGAGCAGCTCGAACATCACCATGAAGACCTCCCTCGAATGCAACCACATCGGCATAAGAGGTAGCCCTACCCCCTGAAGGCATAGAAACTGACCCAGATCCAACAGAACCAGTGACAAGAGGCATAGTGAACCGCTCCCACACCCTGAACCAACAACTAAACGAGCAGCTAAAGGAGCCTGCAACCTGCGGCCTGGGCAAGGGCTAAGAGGCGACAAACTACAAGCAACATAACACCTAGACAAACTGGAACGCGAGCACAAAAAAAGGATCTAGCAAAATCCAACTAGTAGCCATGGCAAGGGCTGAGAGCTGACCAACAACAATGGCGTCCAACAGGGGGCCACAACTAGGGCAGCGTGAGCCGACTAGCAACCATGGCCAAGGCTAGGGCAGCGAAAAGGCTCCAAAAAATGGTAAGTTGTTTTATATTTCTTATTTTAAATATATTGATTAGTTTTACATTGATGTTTTTTTTTGTCATTTGTAAAATGTTATTTCTTGAAGTTTACACTATTTATTGGCTACTATTTTACAATCTTATTCTAATTTTTTTATACCATTTTACAAACTATAAAGCTAATACTACCCCTCAAACTAATTAGATATTTTGGTAGTTTGAATTAAGTAATCGATAATTTATTTTTTCAAATCAAATATTTCAACTTATAACTGAATTGGTAGAAATGACTAGTTCATTTATATAATATAATTTTTATTATTATTTATATATTTCTTAAAATAATATAATTATTAATATTTTTTAAAATTCCCTTCAACTCTCTCTATCATTCTACTTTTAATTGTTCATATAATAACATATCATTATCTTTTTTTATCTCTCTTCATATCCTTCTTTTCTACCTATAAATCTCCATTTTCCTTTTTCTCCAATTATTGGTAGGAACTTTGACGCATTGCGTCTCTTGTTATTTTTACTGCTCATGATATTTTTTGTTTTTGTTTACTTCAATGAGTTTTTCACATGTGAATTAATTTACTTTGTTTTGTTTTTAAATCTTTAAATTTGCTTTATTTTTTACTTTGTTCTTATATATTTTTTTCTTAAATTTTGTATTTTTAATATTAGTACTTTGATTATTCTTTTTCTCAAGTTATATATAATAAATAATTGTAAAACATATAATTTTTATATATGATGTATCTATTATATATAGAAATATATATTATATAATATATTATGTATTGTAGATATGAATATATATTAAAATTATTATACTATGCTATCATATTATCATATGTTGTTTTATCCATTTTTTAATTATAATTAAAAAATAATTATTAATATAACATTAAATGGAAAAGTAAAAGTAATTAATATGAATTAAATAAAAAACTAAAATAATAAATAACTATTATCTAATAAATATTCATTAAGTAAAAAGTAAACATATATATAATTATAAAGTAAACATATTTCAAAAATATTATAGGTTAAATTTATATTTACATAATTATTTTAATTGATAAAATCATATATAATTCTATTTATTATCAATACTATCTTTTAAAAAAATTAATTATTTTTTAAAATTAAAATAAGAAAATAAGATAAAAATATATAATGATTATTGAAAATATAGAATGATTATTGAATAAATTTAAAAAATTAAGATTGTGATATTTCTATTAGTATTTAAATATGTAATTTTTTAGTCGAACTCATTGAGCACTCTAACCACAAAGTTAGGTTTTTTTTCCTAATGGTTATGTCAAGGGTTTGACATATGTGTAGAGAGAAGGTTAGGATTAGGATTAAAATTAGGAATACGATTATAGTTAGGTTAACTATATTTAAGATTATGGTTTAGAAGTTAGATTTTACACCATGGATAAGGTTATGGTTATAGTTTATGTGTAGAGAGAAGGTTAGGATTAGGATTAAAATTAGGAATACGATTATAGTTAGGTTAACTATATTTAAGATTATGGTTTAGAAGTTAGATTTTACACCATGGATAAGGTTATGGTTATAGTTGTGGTTATAATTATGGCTTGAAGTTATGGTGAGATTGATGTTTAGGTTTATGGTTTTCATCATGGTTCTAAGGTTAAGATTAGGGGTTGGAATGTGATTACGATTATGGTTTATTATTATGGATCAACCCAATAATTATTAAACTTGCGAGATAAATAAGTAGATTGTTTCAGTTCTTCTTTGATTTATTTTTAAGTTTCTTCATCTTTAGAAACTTCAAATTTCCAATGGTAGAGTCTCGATAGGCCACCTCATCTTCTCTTCTTTGTTTACCCAAATTGAGTAAGTTCATTTGATAATTTTGAGGAATAATTTCTTTATCATATTTATTTATAATTTTGAGGTTAATGATTGGGGTTAAGATTAAGATTATGGCTAGGGTAAGGAATGAGTTTAGAGTAAGGATTATGGTTGGGGTAAGGGCCTACATTATGGTTAAGCTATCTCAAATTGGAGGATTTTTTTTGTGTGTTCTAGAGACCTTGTACCATTGATCTTGCACCCTAAACCATATCAAGAGGGGGTAAGTGAGATATACATAGGTGATTAGAATGAGAAGAGGAGGCTATGAGAAGGGTTTAGGGGAGAGAGGTTGAGTGGACTAGGAGGGTTTCTATTTATGCCATGGAGTTAACCCCTCCCTACTCAAGGGATTAGGAATGTTAAAATTATTGAGAGAGTATTCTAGATGAAACATTAAGAGGTAATTACAAAGATGACATTTACTCCAAGAATAAGATGGATGTCGAAGTCAACACCATACATCATCATAGCACTAAATTTGTGTATCTTGGAAGACATAAGATGTAGTTCACCCTAGTAATTTGTATTTACAACCAAACCTTATTGAGGTGCACATACCTCTTTTACCTAAAGAGGAAGGTTGTGATATGATCCAACTTTTAATATGAGTTAATATCAAATTAGTAGAAAAAGTACACATTAGAAACCAAGAAATAAGTTTGGATATGATGAAAAGTATGTCTTGGAGTTTAATCAAGAACTTCATATTAATAATGAAATCATGGACCAAGGTATGCATATCTCTTTTCCTTGAAGATAAATGTTGTGATATCCAACTTTTAATGTGAGAAATCTTGGTGATTTGGGGTTTTCTATTCCTTGGTACTTTCAACCAATGTTGGGAATATTAGAAAAGCGTTTGTATACCCAAAACCCTATAACCGTAATCCCTAAAATCTAATTCATCTCTCTCTCTCTCTCTCTCTCTCTCTAGGTTGAGGGTTTCCATTAGGGTTGCAAAAAGGATTTGGATTAAGATTAGGATTATGGTTAGGGAAGGAATGAAATTGGAATGAGGATTTTTGTTAGGGTAAGGCCCTATAGTATGGCTAGGCTATCTAAAATTATAACATTATTTATATGACCTAAACCTTGTACCATGGATCTTGCACCCTAAAATATATGAAGAGAAGGTGAGGGGGGTATAAAGAAATGATGGGATATAGAAGAGGAGGATAGGTGTAAGTTTTTTTGGGAGGGAGGTCTAGATGGAGGGAGAGAAATAGGGAGGGGGTAGATGAAGAAGGAAACTACATGGGTTTATCAATCTCTTTCCCCCTCTCCCACTCTTTCCCTACTTTCCTTCTCTTCCTCTTCCCCATATCTTTCTCCCTCACTCCTCCCCAACCTCCCTTTCTCTCTCATCCATCATCCTATCATACTCTCTCTTTTGTCCAAGATCCATTTGCCCTCTTTCTTTCTCCCTCTCTCCCCCCCTCTCTCTCTCTTCCCCCTTTCTCACTTTGTTCTTGATCTCCCTACCACTTTACTTTCTCTATCAACCAATTATACCTTCTATTGGCATAGAGAATAGAGAGAGAGATAACTATTGTCGGGGAGATATAGTGGGAGAGAGGAATAAGGGCGGTAGAAAATTAGAGATGGAAGGGAGGGAGATGAGAGAGAAAATAATAAAGAGAGATAAAGATTAATTTTGAGATGTAGAGGTGAAATTAGAAAAAGTGAGAGACCTAGGAAAAAAAAGATAAAGTGGAAGAGAAATGACATACCTAGGGGGGGGATATAGGTGATATAGGGTTTCAATAAGGAATGGAAATACATTTATGGTTACAGAAGTCAATAGGACATACCTAGATAAATTATAGAGAAGAGAGAGGGGAAAGTATCAACATTAGAAATACCATCAACCTTATTTAACCCGATCTATGGACCATAAATATTGTATCCTAAACCCTATGTAGAGAGGGGGATAAAGAGATAGAGATTTCATTAAAAAAGAGAAGAGGAGGAGAGAGATAAGTGGGAGGGGGAAGATATCAAGGGGAAGGAAAACAACTCAAGATGGGGTGGATAGAGATGAGATAAACCTATAGGGGATATAGACATGAGAGACTTAGATGAGGAAATCCTAAGATACCCATTTATGTTCTTTTGGGAGGGGGAAGCTAATCTTCATACTACTTTATTTTATCTCTCTACTAATTGTACCATCAATTTTTTCATATATAATGAGCAGAGAGAGAGAGAGAGAGAGAGAGAGAGAGAGAGAGAGAGAGAGAGAGGTAAGGAGGGTGGTGGAAATAGAGAGGGAGAGAGGAATAAGGGAGGAAGAATCCCTATTTATCAACATTTCATTTCACCTGTTTCCTTTTATCTATCTCTCTATTTGTATCTCTATCCATCTCTATACCTCTCTCTATTTCCCTTTCCACATGTTATTAACTTGATTTCTTTATATTTATTATCTCTGCATTTTTATCTTTCCCTCTCTTTATCACAGGTAGCTGAACTAAAGCACTCTAAGAGCCTCATGGTAGACGCAAGGAGTAACAGGAAATGGGCAATAATAAGGAATCTAAAAGTAGTTATTCGTGACTCATCTCCCAAGGGTTGGGATGCGAGAAATACCCAAGCCAAATGATGGTCTAAGCACCAATAGTTGGGCAAGTCTAAGCCCTCCATTGGCTCTTTGCTTGTCAACTGTTGGAATGGCAATGTCTCCCTGTGGTCTTTGCTAGGCTTACTTCATGATGCAGTTGGGTATGCTGATTGTTGGTTGTTACCGAGACTCATGAGAGTCCTGCTTGGCCCCTTCCAGGTTACACAGGATATTAGTGGCTTTTAGTTTGCAGAGAGGAGGTTTGCACTTTAGGTGGTGTGCGTGGTTCCGGTGGGGTTGCTTGTTTGATTAGAGATGATCTGTTCAGTACTACCACATTGGTTCTTTCTAACTCTTAGGCCAAATTGATGTGGATCTAGGTTGGTGGCACCAGTTGTCGTTAGAGAGATATCTTCATTGCTGTTTGTTAATTTTTGCCGACTTCCTCACCTTACACCATTCATAGTGTTGAGGATGGGAACCCTTTTACAAACCTATTCGAGAGCATCTCCAAGTTTGGGGCTATGTGTGACATCATCATCTTAGGATATTTTAATGCATAGACTAAAGATCTCTAGACCCCCCAATATGATCGTGGATTCGACTTGATTTGTACTACTGAGAGGGATCCTACTAGTATGGGGCTTCAACGTTTGTCCAAGGATCACAGTGGACCTCTAACTTGCTATGGCCGATACCTTCTCCAACTTTGTGAGTCCTCCGATCTGGTGATTTTGAATGGCCCCTATTGCTTCCCAAGTTTTGAACTTTTTACATGTTGGCCTCATAGTGGGGGTGCAAGTGTGGTTGATTATATCCTCATTGTTGCTTCTTTCCTCCCCTCCATCTGAAACTTTACTATCTCCCGTCTTCCCCTGGCAGATCATGCCCTCCTTAGCCTTTCAGTTCGCATTTCTTTCCACCCTCTTCCACCCATCTCTAGTCATCCTGCCCAGAACCACCCCCTTACTCATTTCTATTTTGAGGATAGTGATGAAGACCTCTTCATTTTCCATTTGAGAAGATTCCTTTGCCTCGCTAGCTTCACAGATCACAGTCAGGTGTCCACCATGTTTTACTCACTAGCTACTGTGATTTGGGAGTCAACTCTCCTCTTTATCCCTCATCGCTTCATTCCCAGCAGTCCCAAATCCATTCAATGGAATACTTATCCCATGAACCAATGGTTTGATGATACCTGTAAAACTTTCCACCGCTCCTTATGCTTGGCTTTTGATACTCATTCCCCCACTTTCACCACTTTATGACTCTCCTACAAACACTTTCTTCACCATAAGAAGCGATTATTCATTGCTTCACAAGGAAGATCCCTCTGTGACATGCTTATTCAGTATCCCAAGTTGTTTTGGCGCATCATGTTCCCTCGACGTAGCCAACCCTAGTCCACCCCTGACCTTCGCCTCCTTGCCTATCATGTCTCCACATTGTATGATATCTTGGGTCAACTCGCTCCCTTTCCTAGCCCACTCCCCCATTGTCACTTATTCTCCACCTCCAACATTTATGAGGCCATCAGACTTATGAGATGCAATAGGGCAGCTGATGAGGAGGGTTTTCAAGTTGAGCTCTTCAAGCTTGACATCATGATCTTGGGCCCTTATCTCTCTACACTCTTTAATAGAGTGGTTTGTTTTGGTTTTCTAGGCTCTTGGTCGAGACACGTTATTCACTCGATCCATAAGTCTGGGTTGACCTCCGATCCTAGAAACTATAGGACCATCATGATTGGGCATAAATTTGCTAAACTTTATGCTACAACATTGAATACTATTTTATCCAGTGAGCTCGATAGGAGGAATTGCAGGGCTAAGGGTCAAGCAAGATTCAGGGTAGACTACCAGATTATGGATCATATCTTTACACTACGGGCTATTATTGAGGAGGCTTGACATCACTCGAAAAAAGTCTACTATTGTTCTGTGGATTTTCGTAAGGCTTTTGATTCCATCCCCAAAGAGGCCCTTTTATTTAGAGACTGAGAGATATTGGTATTTTTGAGATCTTATTGACGACTATCATGAGATTATATGAGACTATGATTGGTAGACTTAGGACCATAGAGGGCCTCTTTGACCCTATCCAGAGCACCATTGGGGTGAAGCAGGGCTGCCCTCTCTTGCCCACCTTGTTCGGGATCTATATTGATGACCTCGAGGTTTTTCTCAATGACTCCTCGCTTCTAGGTGATGGTTGTCATCTACACCAAGTATTGATCTCCATCCTTCTCTTTGCTGATGATGTGGTTCTTCTTGCTTCTTCTCCTGAGGGTCTTCAAAGGATTTTTGATAGACTTGCATCTTTTTGTGACATGAGACAATCGGTCGTGAACTTGGAGAAGACTCATGTTATGGTCTTCAATGGTTTGAAGACTCACATCTCCATTTTCACTTCTAGGGTCAGGAAGATGAGATTACATCATCTTACACATACCTTGGGGTTAAGTTTTTTGGATCTCGTTTCAGCTTGAGATCAACCATTTAGCCTCAGATCAGTAAAGGGTTGGGTTCCCTTGCCATGCTTGAGAGACAATGCTTCAGACACCACTTTTAGGACACATCATCTAAGCTATCCCTCCTGGATTCCTTAGTAAGACCCACAATGCTTTATGGTGCAGTGGCTTGGGGTCCTTCCCTTTTAGACTTGGATTGGGCCTTCCCTTTTAGACTTGGATTGGGCCATGATTGAGCATACCCAGACTTTGCTCCTCCTTTGGATTATCGGATGTCACAGATCTACCCCCCATAGTATTATTTTGGTTGAGTTTGGAGCTCACCCATTCAGGCTTGCAATCATTTTTGACATGATTTGGTTTCTCCACCGTCTTTGTGGTTTGGTAGACTGGGATGAAGGCCAACATAGATACCCTTACTTAGCCTATTGCTCCTCAATTGCTATTACAGACTCTGATCTAGCCATTAGAGCCTGCTGTTGATATGCTCAGGCTACTATCCTACTGAGTTCAGTTGGTATCAACATTGACCCTTCCCCTCCATACTAGTTCTCATTAGACGCTCCTGCTCATCTACTTCCCTCTCGATAGGAGTTGAACGGGCATGTTAGACTTGACATTTACAGGCAGTATATCATACAAATTTGGGTGGATCCTCTAGGGGGACTATGTCTGAGGATGGCTTTCTACCTTGAGCACTTCTTAGATATTTGGGATGGGATTATTGTTTTCCCTAAGGACTTACATAGATATTGGACACATGCCCTGCATATCTCCCTTGGCTCCTTTAGGGTGGGCTCACAGTAAACTCCAAATCCAAGTCAATCACCATATTGCTAGAGAGGATCGAGTGTGCACACTTTGTACCTTAGCTAAGGTAGAATCTAAGACTCATGTTCTTTTCAAATGCCCCATATACTATGAGATTAGAGGAAGATTTTACTATCTTTTTAGAGATTGTAGATCCCTCTCAGATTTTTTAATGTACATCAATCAGTGTTGCATTGCACTCTATCTCCGCGAGTCCTTACAGCTTCGTGATCATACTCTATAGCTTTCATCTCCTAGGAGTCAGGCCTAGACACAACTTATTACGACCTTGTTCTCGCCCTTAACTCTGGTTCGGGGTGTGAAGCATCTGTACAATTTCCTTAATACAAGCCATTTCAGATCTGTGAGACCCTGCAAGGGACCTCTTCGCTAGTGACACTCCTCTCATAGCACTCAACTTTATCACAGGGCCTCTGGTAGCCACACTAATCAGTCACTGTTGGACTTTTTCCCCGTGAGAACGAATACTTAATCTTTTTTGTGAAGTCTCTTGCTTTCTTCTTCTTTTTTTGTACTTATTCTTTTGTGGACATCGTTTGGTGCTCCATTTGTCTACTATTTTCTTGATGTAAGCTTCCAATCCCATAGACCCTTGTTGTGGTCTTTTGTTGGACATTAATAATATTATCTTATCTTATCTATAGCTACAACTTTACATTTTTTTCACAATTGATCTTCTTAATGATATGTTGTTGTAGGGTTATGATTTGATTTCACTATATATAGGATATGTTGGTTGTGTGTTGGCATTCCTTTGTTCATTTTTGTTTCTCTCATCCTTTCTAGAGGGGGAGAAAAAGGTTAGATGTATTTTCAAGGAGGGAGGGGAAAATATATAGGAATATGGGAAGAAAGAGAAGAATAGACCTAGATAGATTATAGAGAAGTAGGGGTGGGGATAGAAATATATATTTTCTTCTCTTATCTCTCCCTCTTCCCCTTATCTCCACATTCCCCTCTCTTTCTCTTTCCATCTCCTTTCCTCTCTCTTGCTCTCTCCCAATTTTGCTCTTCATGTCTTTCTCTAAACCCTATAACCTATAGCCATAATCACTAAACATTTAATCAATTCTCACTTTCCTATCTCTTTCTCCCCTAATTGTTCTCTCCCTATTTCCCTTCTTTCCATCTTCCCCACATCTCTCTCTCTCTCTCTCTCTCACACACACACATAGACATAGACACAAACACAGACACAGACACAGGCACAGACACAGACACACACACTTTATTTTATTTACGTAAATTATACCATTGAAAATTATTTGACTCAATAATATATTTCATTCATACTTATTCACTTAATCTTATACATTATGCCTAGACATTGCCATACATATTCTCTTTCATCCATAATTACACTTTTCACTACACAAATACTTTCACATTTAAATAAAATTCGTTATCCTTGATCATGCATAAGGTCTACCTCAATATTATGCCAATTACATAAGATGTTCCCTACTCTCTCTCTCTCTCTCTCTCTCTCTCTCTTCATAGGGTTTAGGGTGCAAGATTGATAGATTTTTATAAACAATACTCACTTCTAGAAAGCTAGCATCTTTATTTGTGACATGGTCAAAAAGATGTCTTGATAGTTGTCATTTATGACAACATATATTCAACATTTCACTTATGCATTTAGAGATAGAAAATTGTCTAAGTGTTAGACAATTTTCTGCAGCATAGAGAATAGATGTGATGTGTTCAAACGACTCTTTGAGAGTTAACTTATGTGCAGTTGAGGAAAGCTCTATGACAGTGTCATGATGACGTGTACTAGTGCGCAGGTGTGTACAGATAGCACGATTTGAGATATGCTTGAAATACTTGTACGAGTATTTAATAATGCAGAAAAGAGTATTGTAGAGAATTAGATTGTACGACTTGAAGAATTATTTTGGTAACAAAATAATTACCAAGTCACGATGAGTCGAGTATGTGGATATTATTCCATAAGTTATTTTATATTATGCCAAGCGTGTGAAAGCATGAAGGCTGAGTAAGTAGTGAATTATGAAAATGTGAAGTATAAGTAAAGATCTTATTTTTCAAAGATAAGTGTGTGCCATATGTATCATCTATGTGATATTTATGATTGATGTGAAGTCGATGAGATGATATGCGAACTACATTTGATGTATGATAAGAGCAAGTGAGAAATACAATAGACAAAAAGTGTTGTATGCATATCTATTCTTGTGAAGAACTGAATTGTATAATTGCATGTTAGGGAAATGGGGTCTTCTCGCATAATTTGTATTTAATCTACTAACTCCTAATAGGGTTGAGACTTCTAACAAGGCCTAGTCCTCTAACAAGGACTCAAGACACTATATGTACTTCATAGACTCCTAACAGGGTCAATATCCTTAACAAGATCCTATTGTTTAGTGTTTCATCTGGTGAGTATCATCTCCACTGAGGTTTTCCCTTGGCCAGGGTTTCCCTAGTTAACAAATAATGATGTTATGAGTTATCTATGTGTATGGTTATATTTATTGTCCGATATTGTTGGTTTACTTTCATATGCAAGTTTTAAAGTAATTAAGAATGTTCAGTTGTGGGGTAAAGTTTGTACAATATTGATTCACCCCTCCATCTCAGTATTATCTATTTCTAACAATTGGTATCAAAACTAAAGAAGTTTAACAACTTGAGAAGATCCCTATAGATATGGAACAATTGAAGAAAAACCTTGAAGAAGCTCTTGAGTAGGTTGACCTTCTTACTAAAGAAAGAGATAGCTTGAAAGATAGATATGAAGATGCAAAAGTTTTCATTGGTAAATTGAAAGAAAAGACTGATGATCTGAAATTTGGCAAGGAATCAATTGCGCAGACTAGTGACAATGATGAAGTAGGAAATGTCTAGAAAGAAAATGAGATTTTGAAACATGAACTGAAAATTGTTAAACTTGAGTGTTAAGAAAAATAGTGGCAAGAATGAACCTAAACTGAAAACTGAGAATGCAAACCTTAGATCCCAGTTAAGTCAAGTTACATCTGAACTAGATACTATCAAGATTGAGCATGCATAAGTAGAAAAATACAATATTAATGTGAAAGGAGAATTGACACAAGCTAAGCAACAATTAGAGAAACTTTATTCCAATAGTGAGAAGATAGATGAACAAATATTTCACCAAAGACCTTCTTATGATAAGACAAGACTTGGATATTTGATTGGAGAGAAATCAGCCAAGAAAGTTGAAATAAGAAGAGAACTAGAATTAGTTATTGAATCCCCTAAGGAATCTAATTTGAGTAAGGTAGAATCTAGCACATCTACTAAAGTATCAAAGGAAGTTGAATTAATTGATTTTTCAGCGAAACATGATGAACCTAAGAAAACGAAGCAAGTTGATAAACTTAAGAAAGATGAACCACCCAAGGATGTTCAAAGGAAGATGCTTCATATGCAATGAAGTTGGTCATATGAAAAGATATTGCATAGGTAAATCTTTTAAACCTATTACTAATTTCTATTGTTATGATTGTCATGGTTATGGACATAAAGAAGTAGACTGTAAGAAACCTAAGTTTGGTGGTAATAATGCAAATAATAGAATGTTTAAGAATACTAACCTTGCAGGTAATGAAAGAGGCAGATCACAAAACAGATCCAATGATGGAGAGAAATCTAATGGAGAAAAGAACCAGTTTGTGTGTTACACGTGTAACAATCCTGGACACATTGCAAGAAATTGCAAAACACTTGAAATTCAGAATGGAACAAATCAAAGAAGAAATGCACTTGTATGTCAGTTTGTGTAATAACTTTGGACACACAATGAGATATTGCAGAATGGACAAAAGAAACTTCAATAAGAATCCCAACTACAAAAGGAACAACAATAGAAATGACAAAAGAAATTAAAATGATAGAGATAATAGATAGAAGGAAGCAATTAAAGAACATGATGAATTCAAAGAAGCATTTGTGACAGCCAAAGATCCAAAAAGCTCTTATACAATTTTGGAGGAGTAGTATCTTGATGCACCTAATAAGACATTGAAGTCTCATATTATTTGTGACTCATCCTACCTGAATTAAGTTGTTTCAAAAGAGGTAGTGCATCAGTTGATCAACACTGATGTTAGAGAGAGAGTTGCAAGTTGCACAGTTGCACAGTTAACATAAGGTAAAGGACATAGAGAGAAAGCTATGGTAAAATGCCCAAGTCAAGATATGATATAAGTGAGCAAGGATTTAGAAAACAAGCTTACTGGTTAACAAAGACAATATTTCAATTTGTGGTAGATACGCATTTAATGTGCAGTGCGATGTGAAATGATTTAAGGATCACAAGTAAGATTGTGTGTACCATTTATTCATGTGAATGTCTTGTGCGAATTAAAGAGCGATTTAATATCAAAATGAAGTGCAAAGAGAAGTTTGTGAAGCACAAAGTTGCAGAAGCCCTAAATTATGATTTTAAGGTATTTTATGGAGCTAAAGCTAAGTTTTTCAGTGAATACAATAGAATTACAATGGCTAGTTAGACCATCTATGATGTGAGTGATAGACCATGGTATGTGTTCAATAAACATTTGTTTATTTAACTTTTGGATGACCCGTTGGGCACATTTTCGCAAGTTCTGGAGAATGTGCTTCATGTTGAGGATATTAAAAGTTATATCTATTGTAAGATTGAAAGCATAGGAGATGTAGATATTCACAAAGATTTGGGAACCAAGTGTAATAGTGACCTATCCTTGAAATCCGAGTATGTGCACTTGAGCAAGTTGAATTTAGTGAAGTATATGTTTTATACGAAATTTGATAATCATGATTAGACCCAAATTATTTTGAATAGGGTACAAGATGATTTGTTATTGCTAGGTGATGCACAAATAGTTATTGATAATGACCTAATTCATAAGGTCACAGGATTGAGCAATGAGGGATGCAATCTGGTAAATGAGAAGAATGTGAGGAAAATGGTTGAGAGAAACCTGAACACTAGGTTTGATGGAAGAAACATGAAGGTAGACTCCATTCAAGACAAAGGGGTAAAGTTATTAAGCAAGATATTAGGGTACAAGTTCAACCACAGATCAAGGGTAAACTTAGTACCAACTAGATTTTTACATGTGGCTTATGTAATGGCAGTTCAAGGGAGAACAATTAATTTGTGTGAGATTATCAGACTGGAATTGTTGGACAACATTGCTAAAGTGAAAAAAACAAAGAGCACAATTTTCAGGTTTGAGTCCCTATTGACTCATTTATTTTTCTAGGCAACAAGGAGGTTTCCTGGAGTGTCAAATTGGGATAACAATGAGTGCACAATGAAGTTGGTAACTCAATGGTACAAATCTGAGTTGGAGAATGTTAGAGATGATGACATTGAAAGAATTATGAAAATTTTCTAGTCATAAATGAAACAGAGGTATAGAATACCTCCCTCAATGGTAGAAAAGTACAAGGAAGAGTTATGCTTCATGGTGGAGATGAATAACACTTGTATGGAAGTTGTGGTACCAAGTGTTAAGCTCATTGAACCCTTTGGGATATGAAATGAGTGCTGAGCTCATAGAAGGGTATGCACAGATCGTACTCCAATCTAAGAAGGACACAAAGTATCCTAGATGGGGAACCTATGAGGAGAAAATGAGATTAGTTCAGTGAGAACTACACAAGGAAAGGAAGAAGAAAGTGGAAAAGGTGATAGATTCCATGCTCAATGAATCAGGCATGACCAAAGAGGAATTTAGTGAAGTCAAAGGCATTGCACTAGAAATGAAAGCAAACAGATAATCTAAAGTGTTAGTAGCAACTCCTATTGCTGTTGCAGGACCTTCAGAAGGTGGGACAGTAGCAAAACCATGTGCGTAGGCCCCCATTGCGCCATATGTAGCAGTTGTGCAAGTGTAATCTATAAGAATAAGAAATGATCAACCAAGGAAGCAACAAGAGGTGGAAGCATCTACAATGCAAAGGAAATTTGAGAGATGGGTAAAGGTACAACAAGATCTTGCACCATCATCAAAGAAAAGGGTCAAGTAGACCACCAATGGACTAGACAAGAGAAGAAAATCAACTCAGATCAGTGAATCTGAAAGCTCTGAGGATGAAACTGGAGATAGAACAGTAGTGCAAGATGCGCAGGAAGATAGAACTGTAGTTGGAAAGAATGCATGGAAACCAAAGGTAGAGAACCTAAACATGTAAGTAATTAATGATGATAATTTTGTATAGTTAAACAAGTACTATAATCTATATAGAAATATGGATAGAAGGCAATAAAAGGCCATTGTAAGAAACATGATTTTGAGAAATAAGAATTTTGAGAATATTCATAATAAGATACCCGAAGACATGTATAATAGGATAGTAAATAGGAAGAAAAGAGTATTAGAAGAAGATTTGAGTTTGAGGATCACAATGATAAATAAATTATGTGAAGTTGACTCTAAGGAAGACTCAAACAAAAATTTGAAGGGTATTGAGCCCTTGTTGAGGAATAAAAGAAGAACATTTTTTCTAGTGGGAGATAGTTATGAGGATGTCAGGAAGGAGATAGAAGAGACAATTGTGAAATTCATGACTATAGTGCCTAAGGTGAGTGCATAGTCAAAGCCTAATAGCCTAGTATATGTGGAAGCACACACACCATCTAGTGATGAGGGAGAAGCAGAAGAGCAACAACATGCACCCTCACCACCACATATTGTATGAGTACTGAATTCATGCAAGTGGATAATACACACATAACTGTAGATGCAAAGGAGAATCTTTTTGCAACATATGGAGCAAACATTGTTGGCAATATTAGAAATACAATAACTTACTCTAGCTCAAATGAAGATGAAGAAGAAAAGAAGAAAGAAGCAGAGAGGATAACATAGGCAAAATGGATAAAGAAGAAAAGAAAAATGAAGAGGAAGAAAAGAAAAGAAAAGAAGATGAAGACAAGAAAAAAGAAGAGGAAAAGAAAAGTGAAGAAGATGAAGACAAGAAAAAGGAAAAAGAGGAAAAGAGGAAGAAAGAAGAGAAAGAAAAGATGAAGAAAGAAGAAGAGGAAAGGAAGAAGAAAGCTGAAGAAGATGCAAGGATGGAAGTTGAAAGATTGGCAACAGAGAAGAAGAAAGCTAAGGAAGAGATGAAGAAGGCAGAACAAAAAGTAGTTACGCCTATTCCCACAGTAATTCCAATCATAGTAGTAGTAACAACAACAATGTTAGTACCATTAGATGATGATAATGATCAGAAAGGATTGAAGAGCTTGCTGGACAAGTTATTTGAAAAGAATAAATTTGTAAAGTCTTTGGAGAAGACTCTTATTGAAGTCTTGGATAGAGTGTAGAGGACAATTACCAAAATTGTAGCTAATCTAGACTTACAAGTAAAGGCCAAGGAGTTGGTGAAAATATTTGATGAAAATTTCACAACTTCGGCAGAAGTAGCTTTAGCATAAGCATAGGCAGGCATGATGCATCACTATTGAATACAATATCACTAATGTGAGAAATAATTTGAAAGCACTTGATGCAAGCATCAAGGAACTTAGAAAACACATTGATGAAGGGGATATATTGTATGGACAATGCACGCTATCATACAAGTACCTGATTGACTTTGAGAGTCAAATAAAGGGTAAGTTGAGTGATTTAGAAGCACTCACTATAAAATTACTACTCCCAAAAACCATTATTGAAGTGTGTGGAACAGAAGTGGAGAAGATCCACAATGTGATCAAAGGCTTGGAATCTGACAAGAAGGCAACAAAGAGATTCTCTACTCTTAGAGAAAATTTGTCACCTAAGATAAGTACTTTGCAGAGGCAACTGGAGGAATGTCTTGCAACATAGGCTTCCTATAACAAGTTTGCATATACTGACTTGAGCGTAGTTGAAGTTGCATCTTATGCACTATGTACACTAATCAATATTTCTGATTTAATGAAGGAAAACTGGAAGAAAGAAGTGGACATGCTAAAACTTGTTTATTTAGATTGTTTTTCCAGAATGACAAGTTGATCAGTAGCAAATCACCCAGTTTTGGATACAATTTTTGACACCTTTTCCATTGATGTCAAAGGGGGAGTGATATGTAAAGGAAAATTATATGTACTGTATATGTAAGGGGGAGTAGACTTATGTACTTATGTATCAATGTGAAGGAGTGATAAGGAATGTAATGATCCATCAAAAAATAAATAAAATTGTTATGTTTTGAAGACAAATTTGTATAGTTTTATTTGTTTTTGTTATGTATGACATCATTTTGGGACTTATCCAATTCTTCCAAATGTTGCCATCAATGCCAAACGGGTGGTCAGATAGATGTCTTGATAGTTGTCATTTATGACAACATATATTCAACATTTCATTTATGTATTTAGAGATAGAAAATTGTCTAAGTGTTAGATAGTTTGCAACAACACATAGAACAAATGTGAGGTGTATGAACAACTCTTTGAGAGTTAGCTTATGCCCAGTTGAGGAAAGCTCAATGACACTATCATGATGACATGTACTAGTGCGCAGGTGTGTATGAACATTACGACGTGAGATATGATTGAAATGCTAGTACAAGTATTTAACACTGTAGGACAGATCATATCAGAGAATTGGATTGTACGACTTGAGGAATTATTCTAGTAAAAAAAAATTACTAAGTCATGGTGAGTCAACTATGTGGATATTATTCCATAAGTTATTTTATATTATGCCAAGTGTGTGAAAGCATGAAGGCTGACTAAGTAGTGAATTATGAATATGTGAGGTATAAGTAAAGATCTTATCTTGCGAAGATAAGTGTGCGACATATGTATGATCTATGCAATATTTGTGATTGATGTGAAGTCGATGAGATGATATGCGAACTACATCTAATGTATGATTAGAGCAAGTGCAAAATACAATAGACACAAAATATTGTATGTATATCTATTCTTGTGAAGAATTGAATTGTATAATTGCATGTTAGGGCAGTGGACTCATCATGCATACTTTGTATTTGATCTACCAACTCCTAATAGAGTTGAAGCAACTCCTAACAAGGTTGAGGGTTCTGACAAGGCCTAGTCCTCTAACAAGGACTCAAGACACTATATGTACTTCATAGAATCCTAACAGGGTCAATATCCTTAACAAGATCCTATTTTTTAGTGAATCATCTAGTGGTATCATCCCCACCGGGGTTTTCCCTTAGCCACGGTCTCCCTAGTTAACAAATAATGGTGTTATGAGTTCTTTATGTGTATGGTTATATTTACTGTTCAACGTTGTTGGTTTACTTTCATAAGCAAGTTATAAAGTAATTAACAATATTCAGTTGTGGGCTAAAGTTTGTAGAACACTGATTCACCCCCCCTCTCAATATTATCTATTTCTAACAATCTTAACTACATAGCTCATATTATTTATACTGACTTCTAATGTTTCACGAGTCATATTTTTGATTATGTTGTCATTGATGTCATTATGCTAATTTAGAAGATTACCATATCATTTGATTGATGAAGAGGATTTGAAGAAAGTATGTTGATGAGTTCGAGAGTTGATGAAGAGGATGTTTGCATAATTATTAAAATGAGAAATATAGTTTTTTTAGGGTGCACATTTATTATCTAAAAAGGGAGGTTATAGTATCAACTTGTTTGTTTATCCTCTTCCTCTCCCTCTTTACTACTATAAATATCCACCCCCCCACGCTTTGTTAAGCTCTTATTTTCTCTATTATTATATCACTTTCTATTATTTAATCTCTTATTCTCTCCATCTATCTCGCCCTCACCCTCCTCTCTCCCTCCCTTCACCTCTCTAACAATAACCAATTACCCACTTTTCTCTATCCTCCTCCATATATCCTACCTCTCTCCTTCCTTTTCTACATCTATGACCTCTTTTAACCCATTCAATGACAATATATGTCCATAGGGGTCCTAGGACCCACAACAAGACCCATTAGGATACATTAAAACATGCTAGAACCCTAAAGTGTATTCTATGATAATTAATGCGTTATAAGAGGTCCTCTCTCTCTCTCTCTCTCTCTCTCTCTCTCTCTCTCTCTCTCCACCTTTCCCTTCCCATATATCTCTATCTCCCTTTATAGTTATTGTCTCTTCCTTTATTACTATTTATATATCTCTATATCTCTCCTTCCCCCTCTCCTCTTTATCCTTCCTCATACTTAGCTTTTAAGGTATATAGATTAGGTTTTATAACTAGAGAGAGTGATGGGGGAGAGGGTTAAGGGCCTAGGGATTAAAGTATCTAGTGCTAAGAGACTATTATATGGTTTATAGTTTAAGGTTGAGGGATTAGGGATTTTATCTTGGAGAGTGATTGTGTGAGAGGAAGAGAAAGAATAAAAGGGAATGGAAAAGGAGGAAGGTGGAGGGGGGGGGGAGGTGGCGCGGGGGCGGCACAGTGGGGTTGTGGGAGGGCAGTTGGGGGAAACTTAGGATTAAGGGTTTAGACCTACCTCTTGTATAGGGCACATTTCTTGTTGTGGCACCTACCTCTCTTGACGAGTTCTTACTAATTTCTTTGTTATTAAACAAGAAAAGCTTGATCTCTTTCAAATGCCAAACAAAAAGGATCTTAGTACTTCAAAATTACAACATAAAAGTTTTAAGGGTTACTAAAATAAGTTTCAAATAAAATTTTCACAATAAAGTCAATAACCATCCAGGGTTAACTTTAAGAAACCCTCCTTGAAAAATATATAAATTTGTGGCGAATCCAACATTACTTTTGGGGGGAAAAATTATTTTTTATTGGCAAATTTCTTTTCCGATGTCATGGAAAGTTTAATGTTAGATGTGATTTTTCTTCAACCATTACAAAATTCTAATGCATACCAAATATTATAGCGCATACAAAATATTTGACAAAGCTCACGTATGAAAAACCTGTGTTATGGAATTTCCAAGGCGAATATGGTTTGTCCATTATACGACCATGCATAATATAGATGAAAAAATTGAATTTGTGTGGACACATGTCTATATATTTGGGGCCGAATGTCGTCTCTCTCCTAAAACATTTTTTAAAACCAAGGGCAAATTGAGGCCATCCAAAAAGATCCATTTGGGAAATCATAGGCAAATGTGTTTAATTTGTTGTGTGCCAAATTTTTTTCTGATTAGCTATTTCATTTTGAAACACGATCCGATGGCATAAATCCTCTGGCGATGGTCCTGGGGGTTTGACTTATATTTAGTAAATTTGTGGTGATGTGCCAACTTGCATATGCATAATTTTTTTTCCAAACCAATGTTGGTCACTGGGCAAGATTCACCTAATGGTGAATATTTGCCACTAAAGTGAACCTTGTAACCATCCTATGGCTTTCAAACACAAAGGCTTGATGGTGTTGTGTTATCATTGAGAATTATTTATATGCAATATCAAATGAGAGAATTGTTTATATGCCCTAAACCTTGTGAAATCAACATTGAAATCCTAAACCCTATCAAGAAAGGGAGAGGGAGATATAAAGAGGTGATGTGAGAAAGAAGAAGATGATAGGGTTAAGGGTTTTGGATAGGGAGGTCTAGAGAGAGGAAGATAAATAAAGAGGGGGTAGATAGATAAGGAGTTCTATGTGGGTCTATCCCCCTCTATGACTCTCTCCCATTTTTTGTTCTCTCCCTCTTCTCTATCACACTCTCCATCTCTTCCTCTCCCAACTACTTTACTTTCTCTCTCAACCAATTGTACCATTGATTTGGCATAAAGAATGGAGAGAGAGAGGGGATGGGAGAGAGAGAGAGGGTGGTACAATCCTTACACATACTCCCCCTTTCCTTAAAGATCCTTTTACAAATGTTAACAAAGTGTGTTACTTCTCCCTCCCATTAGATTTCTTCCATCTCTAGGTTTATTTATATATAAAGATGAAAATATGATATGCACATGTGTTAATTGGGTTTGAATCTCCATAATAAAAATAAATGTAAGAGTGTATGGAAATTATTTTCTTCAAAGAACTAGGAAATGGTGGTATGTAAAGGTCAAGAGATGGAAGTAAGTGTGGAATAAATGAACTTTCTTGTGGAGTTTAAATTTTTATAGGAATGCAAAATAAAAGAAAAGTAGGAAATAGAAACTTGTAGAGAAGAATGAAAAGGTTACAAAGATGACTAGATAGTCCAAAATTTTGTGTGTTCCTTCTTAAAGAGAAAGTATTTGATGTCCAACCTTTAATCTTTGGTGGAATCAAGGTAAGACTATGAGAGAGGAAAAGAGAGAGGTATGAAGGTGGAGGGGGGCCTATCTCTTTTAACCTCCCCCACTCTCTGTCCTTTTCATTCTACCCTTTTTCCCCACCTCTCTCCCACGTCTCACTCTCTATTTATATATGTCTGTGTCTACTTATTTATGTTTTCCTATTTGTCTATATCTCTCATGATGAGTTCCTATTGGTTTCTTTGTTTTTTAAAAAGAAAAGTTTGATCTATTTCTAGTGTCTTGATCTATTTTCAAGACCTCTTTCTCTTCTATTAAATGGCAAGATTCAACAATTTTGTCTACCTCTTCAATAGAAAGGATAGCTAGGGAACCTTTCTTGGAGTTGGTTATGAGATATGGTTAGAAAGATGAGTATGTCATTCCATCCATACTACTCTCCCCCTATTTCTATTCTCTACCTATATATGTATGTACGTACATGTCTATGTGTATGTGTACATATCACCAACATCCATCTCATAACTTAAACATATAAACTAAAATAACTTAACATGCATCACATCCATAGCATAAAGTAAGTAACACATAACACAATAAATTGGTTACCCAAAAACCCTCCAATGAGAATGTAAGACCCCTCCTCATATGTATTTATTCAAATATGAGTTAACGTTTTATAGTTTAGGTGTCCTAATGGAAAGTGAGATTAGTTGATACGCTCATGTTTTCGTACTTTGTTATTCGAGACTTACTACATTGTTCAATTGTTTAAAAGTTGATTTGTACTAACGATAGCATGAGGCATTTCACTTTATGATGTTGATGTTAATTATGATACCTTGACGATTAGGATATATGCATTCAAATAGTTCAATATGCTTTATTAATGATGTTATGATGTTTTTGGTATACATATGCATTATGATGATTATTTCAGTATTTCAATTCAAATTGATGAATATGATATGATGATTTAGTTATGAGATTAGTGATGATTAAATGTGTGTAGAAATGAGGAAGGTTATGTAAATGAAAGTTTTAATGCTTTAATTAATGTGATTATGCAAATTTGGTTTAAATATATGAATGTGTTGTTATCAAACTACTAATATTCGAATTGTGTGTGTAGGATAATTAACCATGGAATTAATCATAGAATCGGTAAATGACCCTTTGTGCAAATTGTAAGACTAAGGTTGAATCCATTAAAGTGATTCAAACCATGTTGTGTAGTATTTAATTTGTATCGTAATCTGAATGTATGTGTATCATTATGTATTTTGTGACATGTCGAATGTAATGCAAAAGTAAATCTTATGGTGTCATTTGACACTCGTATATGCATATGTGTGCTGATATGTCAATTTAGGGTTAGTAGAGCAACCTGTTAATCTAAGACTAATTAGTTGGTAACCTAGATTAATTTCTCTAATTAGGGTTTAGTGGAAAGATTACAACCTTAGGGTTTTTGAAGACCAAATATTTCAAGTCACTTGTATGGGTCCTAAAATGATCCTAGAGGCCAAATTTAATGTAATCTAAGTGCCCAAGTGGCATGTGTATGGGTTGAGAACATTTTCCACCCTTCTAGAATATTCTAATAACATTTATGACCCCTAAAATATCCCATTTTTTTTTTCCTTTATGCAAAAATGGACCATCTCCATGATGTTAGTCAAGTTTAAACTTTTCCTAAAGGGTTGCCTTGATGGTAGAAACAAGTGAGACAACCATAGAAGACCTAAGTCAAGTTTGGAATTATTGCCATTTTGGTTGGGTGAGTTTAGAAGCCTATTTAGTGGCTATTTTGAGAGTTGAAGGTTGTTCACCCATTCTTTGCATTTATAGAACTCAAGCTTGGAATTAAAAAGGAAGAAGGATTTAGCTCATCTCAAAAGTCCATTTACATAACCTTTGTGAAGGTAGGATTCTCTATGACCATGTTCTTCATTCATTGTTCATTGCTTGCTTATGTAAATCTCCGATGAAGGGTGCTCCCCTTATTACCATAGACCAAACCAGAAACAAAGAAACAACAACAATTGCGAGAACCAAAATATGGACTTCTTATTTGCACCACAAATTCGAAATTATAGAATTTAAAAGTACAATATGCTAACCCACATGGGTGCCTTCATTACAATAATATGTAAGACAAGCTGCGAACTATCACCTAGAGCTAGTCTAGATAATGTTTGGGCCTTTCTTAAATAGGCAATTTTATGCCATTTAGGAAGGTTCTAGATATTGAAACTTAATACCTAGGGCCAATAGACCCTAATAATACATATAGAGTCAGCCAAATACATCTTTGACAATTATTTTAGATATTTCGGGTAGCCCAACTTCAGAAGACCATAACTCTCGAACCTTTGCTCTAACTGGCTATTATAACCACTTTTCAGAAACCCCAACTCTTGATCGACAAGCTCAGAACTGCACAAGCATGCTTCTGTCGAGTTTTCAGACCTCATCTACGCACTCTAAGGCTTCCAATGATGAGCCTAAAGATTTTTTTGTAAAATTGTCTATCAAAAATCTGCAATAACTTCTCCGATACTTAAGCTAGAGCAATGAGATTTTTATGGTAGGCTTATATTTCTAAGATGAACCTTCATGTAGAAAATGAGAACATTCTGAGCTCGTATGACAAACTTACTAAAAAATAACAAGTCTCCATAAATAGTAACCACACTGTCTACTAGTCCTTGTTAAAATAGAAAAGACTAAAAAGAAAATATTTTTGGGTGATGCAAGATTGCTTTTACATCTAGGATGCTCCTGTATTAGACACCCGAGGTAATTTAAGAAGTGAGTTCATCACATCTTAGGTGTTCAGAGGAAAACCAAGATAGTTAACCTCCTCTACCATGATGAATCCTCTATTGGACTCCCTTTCCATTTGACCAGGTATTCCTTATAAGTTTTGTTCCTTGTACTTTTGCCAACACGATTGTCCAGTATCTCCTCAATCTAGCTATTGGAATACTCCACTGCTCTTCTATGACTTCATCTCCATCACCTCCTTCATAATACTTTATCAAATATGAAATGTTAAATATTGGTAAAATATTCAACTCAACAGGCAACTCCACTTCATAAGCATTTCTAGAATCATGCCTTTTCACTATCTTGCATGGTCCAAACTTCTTCATCTTCAGCTTATTATATGTACCCACTAGAAAATGCTCCTTTCTCAAATGAACCATGACTTCATCTCCAATTTGAAATTCGTTATACCTCCTTTTTACATCTACCTTAGCCTTATACTATGTATTCATCTTTATGATGTGTTTCCTCACTTCCTCATGGATATTCTTCAAATGTTCAACAAATTCTTTTGCTTCAGCATTACTTATCTCTCCTTTATCCAACTTCCTTAATTCAGAATCATTTTTGGGACTACTCCCATATACAATTTGGAATGGTGATTTACCAGTACTCCCGTTGACAAAATTATTATATGCAAATTTTGCCTGTGGTAAAATAAGATCCCATCATTTTGGATTGTCTCCAACCAAACATTTTAGCAAGTTTCCTAAACTACGATTCACAACTTCTGTCTATCCATCAGTCTATGGATGATTTGATGAACTAAACTTCAACTTCATCTTCAATTTCTTCCACAATGTACACTAGAAATACCCAACAAATTTGATATCTCAATATGCAATTATGGTCTTTGGCAGACCATGTAGTCTCACCACTTCTCTGAAAAACAACTTTGCTACATGAACAACATCACTAGTCTTCTTGCAAGAAATAAAATGTGCCATCCTTGAAAACCTATCAACCACCACAAAAAAGAATCATGCCCACGCTGAGTCCTCGACAATCCAAGACCAAAATCCATGTTGACATCCTCCCATGGCTTCTTTGGTATAGGTAAGGGCTAATACAACCTTCTATTCTGCTTCACTTCTTTCACCATTTGATATACTCTACAACTCTGTACAAACTTCTTCACATCTTGCTGCAACTATGGCTAGTAATAATTCTCAGCAACCAAAGTTACAGTTTTATCCTTGCCAAAATGTCTAGCTAGTCCTCCACTATGGTTCTCTTTGATGAGATACTCTCTTATTTGAACATTTGAGAATGCACAACTGGCTTCCTTTGAACAACATACTATCTTGGATCATGAATCCAACCACTTTTTCCTATCAAGTGTAACAGGTTCTGTACAAGCCTTCCACACTTCACCAAAATCAGGATCATCTAGATACAAAGTACTAAGTTCCTTGAACCCAACCACGTCTATCTGCATTTCTATCAGCAAAAGTTGTCTTCTACTAAGAGCATCTGCAACTCTATTAGACTTCCCACTCCTATGTTTCAAAACAAATGTATAACTCTACAAAAACTCAACCCACTTCAAATGCCTTTGGTTCAATTTTCCTTGACTATTCAAATATTGCAAAGCTTGATGATCAGTATACAAAACAAACTCCTTAAGAAGAAGATAATGTCTCCACTTCTTCAATGCTTGAGCTATAATATAAAATTCCCGATCATAAACATAATATTTTCTTTTTGCATCATTCAATTTGTCACTGAAATAAGTAATAGGAATACCTTCTTGGCTCATAACAACCCCTATTGTAGTACCATTAGCATCACAATCTACTTGAAACACCTTGTTAAAATTAGGAAGTGCTAAAACAGGTTGCTTAGTAACTTTCTATTTCAATAGATTAAAACTCTTATCTACTCCTATGGTCCACTTAAATTGTTTCTTATCCCCTCTCATTATTTCAGTCTGGGGTCCATAAATATTGCTAAAAACTCTTATGAACTTTTTGTAAAAACTAGCCAGTCCATGAAAAAATATTAGCTCTGTCACACTCCTTGGAGTAGGCCATTGAAGGATAGCCTTCACTTTCTTTGGATCTATTTTTAGACCTTCTACTGAGACTACAAATCCCAAGTACACCAAATCCTTTACAAAATTGTACTTCAGATTTATCAACAACTTTTCTTCCTTATCAAACACCTTACGAATATGGATAAAATGTTTCTCCAATGTCTTACTAAAGATCAAAACATCATCTAGGTAAACAATGACAAACTTAACCAGAAACTCCTTCAGTACCTCATTCATGAGCAGCATGAACGTGCTCGGTGCATTGGTTAGGCCAAAAGACATGACTAACCACTTGTACAATCCTTCTTTGGTCTTGAAAGCACTCTTCCACTCATCACCTTCTGTGATACAAATCTAATGGTATCCACTCTTTAGATCTATCTTTGTGAAATACTCAACCCCACTCAAACAGTCCATAATATCATCCATCCTTGGAAATGAAAATCTATACTTGATTGTGATCTTGTTGATAATATAAAAATCTATGCACATCCTCCATTCTCCATTCTTCTTTGGTGCTAATACAATTGATACAACACATGGACTCAGACTCTCTCGAATCAACCCCTTCTGCAACAACTCATGAACTTTTTTGTTCAACTCTTCACTTTCTATTGGTGTCATTTTGTGCATTGCCTTGTTTGGAAAACTAGCTCCTAGAACCAAATCCATTTGGTGATTGATCTTTCTCATTAGGGACAATCCATCCGGCACATTATTTGATACAATATCAAAAAATTCTCCCAACATATCTACAACTTTTGTAGGTACCTCCTCTACTTCTTCTTTACTATCTTTTGGAATTATAGCAAAACACATATGTTCATGCTTCATACCTTTGGGAAACTCTTTTCCATCAACAAAACATATTCTGGCAGTACTACATACCTTTTCTTCTTTCTCCTTCAACGACTTCAACTTGTGTTTCACTCCATCCTTGGTCAGAGTGTAGGTATTCGCTCACTCATTATGTACAACATGCCTGTTAAATTGCCTGTCAAATTGCCATGGCCTACCTAGCAACATATGACATATGTCCATAGGTATGATATCAAAAACTACCTCATCCTGGTAGCTTTCAATCTTGAACTTCATTGAGCATTGCTCATTGACCATGACTTTGTGGTTATCTTGCACCCAAGCAATACGGTATGGATGCAGGTGTTTTTGTCTTTTCAACTTCAACTTTGTGACCATCGTTTCTGACACTAGATTATCAATACTTTCACCATCAATGATCATGTCACAACACTTATATTCACATCTGCACCTTGTGCAAAACAAACTTCTTCTTTGATTAGGTTCATTCTCACCACTTAGTAGGACTCTTATGTTAACTAAGACTTCTCCTCTTTCAACATCTTGAGAATGTGATGATCTGACATCTTCATCAACATGTGCAACTCTAGCCTGGCCTTTTGTCCTTCAATTTTTCCTTCCTTGGCATTGGGTACATTTAAATGCTCAATGCCCTTCTTCTCCGTAGTGAAAACATTTCTCGCGGAAGCCTCCTCTTCTAGATCCTTGTCCTTTGCCTCTTCCTCTTTGATCTCTATTGTTTTGATCATGGAAACGATTGGAATTGTTTCTCCTCTGGTTCTGACTACTACTTCCAACCTCATCCTTGTTCTTTTGATCATCATTATGGCTACCATAAGATTGTCAGCCAGATCTTCCATTGTGATCTCTTCCACTATTCTTGTTGTCAAATTTCTTGCTCAGTTTCTCCTCAACCCTTAGGGAAAATTGGTATGCTTCCTCAATACTATTCATCCGAGCCAGACTCAACTTGTCCTGAATACTTGGCCTTAACCCATTAAGATAGCGGGCCACTTTCTCCTTATTAGCTTCTGCATGGCTAGTTCTAATAGGAACTTGGTAGAACTCTTTGGTATACTCTTGAACATATTTTTCCACTTACTTCAACCCTTGCATCTTCTTCAATAGATCAAGCTCATAATCCATGAGAATGAATTATTGCTTCAACAACTGAACCTCTTGCCACCAGATCTTCACATGTCCCTTCAGTTCTGGCTTCGCAAACTTGATCCTATTAGGATCATCAATATTTTCATACTCAAACTACTTCTCCAGTTCATTGATCCAATCGATCAACTCCTCTGGGTTAAGATTTCACAAAAATGTGGGAACCTCAAACTTAGGTCTTTTTCCAATTTTGGAGATGACCCTAAAAAGCCTTTCTTCCTCTAAGTTTAGAATTGCCTCTGCTTTGAAATTTTCTTATACTTTGTCCTCATCCTCACTTTCATCTCCTACGAGAAGATTCATTCCTCTATGCATTTGTTCTTCCAATGCTTGCATTTTTCTTTGGAGGGCTCAAAAACCCTCAGGTGCAACACCTATAGCTCTTCCGCCACGCTCTCTTTGTGGAGGCATTTTTGTGCTTTTGCTGAAACCCTAGTGCAAACTACCTTACAATCAGTGATTTGTTTACATGCTTAGGCAAACCACGCTCCTAGTGTGAATTGCCTCACAATTGGTGATCTGTCCACACACTCAAGAACTCTAGCTCTGATACCATTTGATGAAGGGTGCTCCCCTTATTACCATAAACCATAAAAGAAGCAAAGAAACAACAAAAATCATGAGAACCAAAATATGGACTTTTTATTTGCACTACAAATGTGGAATTACAGAATTCACAAGTACAATATGCTAACCCACATGGGGGCCTTTATTACAATAATTTGCAAGACCGTTCTAGACAATGTTCGGGCCTTTCTTAAATAGGCAATTTTATGCCACCTAAGAAGGTTCTAGTCATTGAAACTTAATACCTAGGGCCGACAGACCCTAACAATACATATAGAGTCGACCAAATACATCTTTGATAATTATTTTAGATATTTCAGGTAGCCCAACTTTGGAAGGCCATAACTCTTGAACTATTGCTCCGATTGGCTATTATAAACACTTTTTGGAAATGCTAGCTCCTGATGTATAGGCTCAATACCTTGCAAGCACCCTTCTATCGAGTTTTCAGACCTCATCCAGGCACTCTAATGCATCCAATGGTGAGCCTAAAGATTTTTTCTACAATTTTTTTCCACCGAAAATCCGCAATAACTTCTACAATACTTAAGCTGGAGCAATGAGATTTTTATGATAGACTTATATCTCTAAAATAAACCTTCATGTAAAAAATGAGAACATTTGAGCTCGCATGACAAACTTACTAAAAATAGAAAGTCTCCATAAATAGTAACCACCCTGTCTACTAGTCCTTATTAAAATAGAAAAGACTGAAAATAGAATATTTTTGAGTGACACAAGATTGCTCTTATACCCAGGATGCTTCTACATCAATCTCTTGCATGTGTGTATTTCGTGTTTGTATTGTAACTTGTGAGGGATGAGTATTAGTGGGTTTTCTATTTGCTTTCCTTTTGGTTTTTGTTGGGAAATCTGTGAAGGTTGTGTTGGCATTACTCACCCTCGAATAGGGAAGACGTGACCATGTACAGGAGAAGGGCTTTAGTTGGACTCCAGGTCAGTGTAGAGTCTCTTCTCATAACAAGGAGAGAGAGAAAGTAAAGTGTTATGGGCCCTTACTTGTCAATACAAACTAACTTTGTTTTAGGAAAATAAGGAGAGAAGAAAATGGAAGTTTATGTGATTTGGTAGCCTTGGAAGAGGCATATGATTTTGGTTTGTGATTGACATCTTGTACTTGAAAAAATCCACCTTCGATGAGAACTACGTGTTGAGTTGTGTCAGTTTGATTGTTTTTGGATATCACTCAGTCAATTACCGGTTCAACAAAGCTCGAGGTATGGCCTCACATCGAGGCCTTGGTTGGGAGCTGAGATCTCCATGGTTGTTCCTTGTGTTTTGCAGATTATCAGGTTAAGATCTCATGATGGAACAAACCTAGTTATCTTGAGGGACTCATGGTGTTCTTGATGTCATGTCATTGAAGGTTTCTCCATTGTTATTTATCTCCTTGTTGCATTGTTGCAAGCTTGTATTGAAGGAAATCAAGGCAATTTCATTGCAATGTATGAGAGTAATCCATGTTGTATTTATGCATTCATTAATAGAAAATGATAGTTCCTTAGATGAGAAAAGTTTCACTGATTTATTATAATGTTTCGATAGTTCTTCCATTGTAATCCTTGTCTTTAAATGAGAATAAAAGACATGGTTGTTTAAATGTTGATTTACATTGTAGTGAAAAATTATTCCCTTCTAACTTGTATAAATGATGAAAGAATGGAAGGATATGATTTAAGTATGTTGTGAATTTTCAATATGAGTTCAAGTACAAATTTAATCAAGAACATAGTCCTTGGATTAACCTACATTTGGATATAATAAATTTCTTAGTACTCAATCTTGTTGATTTAATATATTTAATGGATATACTATTAGTCAGTAATCCTATATATGAAATTAGGGGCATGGTTCCTCGGTGATAGTATTATCTTAATTAGTAATCCAATTCATGATCCAACTTAGAAGAAACAAAAAAGAAGATGATAGTAATCTAGGAAAATAAGAATTGTGAGAACTCATACTTTTGTGGGAGAGCATATTAGCTCTCTCAAAAATGTATGACAAAAATTAAATTCATCCTAAAGAATTTCAATAGAGCATATTCCCTAAATGATTCCCTCCTTCAATATAAAGGAGTTAAAAAATAAGCTTCCAATGAGATAATATAAAACTAATTCAAAAAAATTAGGGAACATCATTTATAAAAAGTAAAATACCCATCATCACTTTTTCAAGTGAGGGGGAAGGCTTTTAAAAAGTCATGTATTGATGAATCAATTTAAGAAAGGTGGGATGATACATCTGTGATCCCCACCCCACCCACATTTCTCTTCGAAAAGTGGATGCAGACTTGCAAACAAAAGGGCAAAGACACAAAATAAATAACTAGGCAAAAGAAAATATAAACATAGACAAACCTATACACTACTACCCACTTACGTTTCCTTTAACTCACCTTTTTTGAAGAGATCTTCCCCGTGCGTTGGAACATCCCAACGTACGCCATCATCCTCCTAGATTCATTTTGACCTAGGAAACTAGAGTGGTAAATGACTGGTCTTTGTGTTGGTTGGAGCCTCACCTTCCTCAACACCACCACCCATCATTAACTTGCCTGAGCCTCCATGTTAGCTTGGACCCCCTTCCTTGACTTTAAGCCCTCACACACATAATGGTAGGGACAAGAGGCAACGACTACCTAGCCAGTTATTTCGACTGGCTGGGTATGACGCCGTTTCTCCTCCGTCTGCTTCCTTCCGCCCCTCCCCATGCACGGACCCCGCAGCAGACTGTTCCGTACCGTCAGTCATGCACGGAACCCGTGGCAGTACAATCTGATGAAAACATATTGCGGCCGCTCAAATTCATTCGAAATTTGGAACAGTGCCATGGTTTCTTTTCAATTTTGAACCGTGGAGTCACATTTTCTGAGTAAGGAAGATAAGGCGATTTGAAGACTCCATTTACTGGTCAAAGTTCAATAAAATAAAATTCTTCTATAGCTCTAAGGTTCATGCCCACTGGCCACGACATCATGGTCTGGTCATATCAGGAAACATGTACAACACAACATCATACAATCCCAAATATACTTGTTCGATACTATTCCTTAATGGCAAATTAAGATGTTGAGGAGAGGTGCTACGGTGCTCTATGGCAGGGGATTTGATTGGCAACAGATAATTTCCAGCGATATTTGATGGGAATAAGTCCTTAAATGGGGATGGGAAACAAACAAGTCCACGTCCTTATCTTCTTTCCAATTTGTTTTATTGTTTTTCTATACAGTGAGTAGATAATCAAGAACTGAGATTAGTTGCTCCTTTGGTTAACGAATCACGTTGGAATTAGTTTTATTGCCTGTCATTGTAGACTGACATCTAATAAACATATTACTTTATGTATTCAATCAAATCCATGAAATCATTATTCAACAGCCAGCTAATGGAGACACCATCCTACCATAAATCTTGCATTGGGATACACATTTGTTGATTTTGCAAGGGAAATTATAAATTGAATAACAAGAATGGAACCTGGTGACAACCAATTGGTAATCTCATGTTGATTTATTTCACTCCGCTAATCTCATGTTGATTTATTTCACTCCGCTTTTTAAAAATAAGGTTTGTTACTATATACCAAGTCATCTTTTTCTCATTTCAATTTGTTTTTTTATGGAGGCTTCAGACCTGTGAAGGCCATGACTTGAAAATTTAGGAACCCCATACAGGCCCACTTGATTTTGATTATATAATATATATTTATTTTTATACAAGCAATAAATTTGAATGCTCTTTTTTTCATTTCAATTTTGATTTTGATTATATAATATATTTTTATTTTTATATGAGCAATAAATTTGAATGCTCTTTTTTCATTTCAATTTCAATTTTGATTATATAATATATATTTATTTTTATACAAGTAATAAATTTGAATGCTAATAAAACTAACTTAGACGTACTCTACTATTTTATTTTCTATATCAAATAGTATACTTACATAAAATCAATAATCTATATTCTTATACTAACTTTTAAAATTTATCAATAAATTTCATATATCTACACTTGTCCTATGTACATGTGTATGAGACATGCTAATGTGCTCCAAATAGCATTTCCAATTTCATTCTATCCATGCGTGGGCTAGCTGCAGCGTAGGAGTACTAATCTATGATGTCAACTTTACATACTTGATTATGAACTGATGTTTTAATAAAAAGAATTAAATTTAATATTATTATAAATTAATTATTTATAGAGTTTTTTTAGTAATATTGTTATTAGTATTATTTATGTAAATTGTAACATTAGGCTTCTTGTTTATTTTTTATTTGTTTTGAATAAGATTTGTACATTTTTAAAAATAAATTGTGCTTTTATATGAACTTTAAATTATGAACTAATTTTTAAAATATATTTTTATCAAATAAATGAAAATAAAAGTATTAAATTATGTTCTTATTTTATATTTTTAATATTATATTTTTTATAATTTTTAAAAATAATAAGTAATATAAATGTAAAATATATGTAAATGTAATTTATGATAATTATTATAATATAAAATTAAAATATAATGTGATGTGATGTATCGAACTATAGTATATATTATAAAAAAATTCTTATTCAATTATGGTAATTATTTATAAAATATATATGTTTATATATATGAGTTTTGAACTTATAATATAGTCAAAAAATTATAATTGTTGGTAAAAAGGGCTCATATCATTCAAACTGAAAATATTATGTTAAACAAATTGCATCTTTACTAAAAATAAGTTAAATATTTTACAAATATAAAAAAAATCTTCACCTTTGATTGGTGAAAAAAATCATGATTAATAACTAGTTAAATTTGATCGATGCTTATAGTTAAATATTTTACAAATTTTATTAAGATAAATTATTATTTTATATTATGATCAAGGAAAAGAGATACCAGAAAGAATTAAGAACTTATTTTGTGAATCGTCTTTATCATTTTTTCAAGAAGAAAAACTACATAGTAAGCATTTTAGGCATAGGGGAGATGAGTCAATAGTAACCCAGGCTAACTTTGTGTACCTACACCTTCGTAGGTGAGTGAAGAGCTCAAAGATAACACTTTCTTGCATTTATAGAATAGTTTGTAGAACTTATAAAGTGTGAGATGGTCTAAAAGTGTCATTTTAAAACATTCGTGTTATGTCCACCCCCAATAGCCACTCACCAAAAAAAATAGTATTTTTTGCACAAATGGACCTATCAAAAACCAACAAAGATAAAATATGATCAACAATTAGTGCATGTGTGATTGACTATTAGTACATGTGGTATCATTTTTGGGTTTTTTTATGTGAGGTAATTAGGGGGGATAGGTAACATTGGAACTTGGGAAGAAACTAGCTGGATTCCTCTAATATGTAAGTTGTATAAAGCACTCTCTCATAATTGATTTTTTCTCTCTTTTCAGATTCAATTTTTGCTTCACAAGTTATTCCTAGTTGTAGATCCAAATTCATTCCAACTAGTGAAAGTAAACCTAATTCAAATTTGGGTGTTTAACATTGGACAATGAAATATTTACATAGTGAGTGATATTCATGTGTTTCATTTTACACCAATGCACACACAAGAAGTCATGGCTACAACAATGACTTAAAAAAATGACATCACTAATCATGTAAAAAGGTCATTTTTACCACAAGTAACATCATTTTGTATAAATTCAAATTATAATGATTTAACTACCACTACAATGAAATCTTCTAGAAGTGACATCCAATTGAAAATTGTAAATCTTTAAGACACTTTTAATATTCCTTAAATATACTATTAATACTTATGTAAGCAAAAAATTTACCAAATAAAACATGAGAAATATTTTGAATAACTACTGACAAGTTCGACGTACCTATTGCACACTAAGGTGCGATTGCTAGTTTATCTAGTGTGTTATACTCGGCATTCCACTTTGGTTGGATCGGCACCCTATCCCTTTCAGATCACGAAAAAGGTGCCCAGTGTGTTACACTTAGCATTTATTAGTTCCTGCAAGGAACAAATATTTTTGTTTAACCCTGTCTATTTCTTTTTTTGAAAAAACAATCATATTCCTAAAGTTTTGGTCAGTATATTTATAAATTAATTTATAACAACATAAATTCTTTTTTCAGAGTGGTCAAATACTATTTTCCTAGCTATAAATCTTATTTTTTGAATTGGAAAATGTAAAAAAGAAAATCAGAAGGATAAAGATGTATTTAATATTCTTGTCAACAATTGTCAGTAACTGGAAAGATGAGCAGATTTTGAAATGTGCAAGATCCAATAGTCTCGCTGGACCCAATATACCTTCCATAAATGCGAGGGCTTGATTTGATTCCTTTGAATTTTTTATACACCATTACGCTTTGCACAATCTAGAATTTTGTTTTGTAGAAGACATATTAGAATATTTGAGAGGAAATTCCTCATCTGTAGAAGAATCCTTTGCAGTCGCATTATGAAAAACGTATTGAGAATGCGGAATGGATAATGATGGCCTCTATTTTAAAAATTACTTCAACCACCTTTTCCAGAATCCTCTAGTATTTTCTATAAAAGTATTACTGCCTTTATTCAGTGTTTTCAGTCTTACACTTTTTCTCTATTTTAATGATGTTTTGTCCGCTTGCTTCAGATTAGGTGAGGGGGAGAATGCTTTAGCTATATCTTCATCTATCTTATTGATTCTTTACCACGAATTTCATGGTATATTATTTTTTTTAAAGTAAAAACTAATGAGTATGCATACAATTCAATTAATTAAATAAATATGGTTTTAAATGTAAATGTAAAATTTATATCTATTTAATTTTTTTTATTTTACACGTTAATCATTTTAGACTCTATAAAAAATAGAATGTTTTTACACTTTATTTTATATTTATATTTTAAAATAAAATTGTAAATATTAAAACTAAAATGTACATATGATGTTATCTTCATTATTTAATTTATAAATGTAATCTTTTTATTCAATTTTTCATGTTTCCTTAGCAAATCATTATCAATTTTATAAATAAATTGATTATAAAACTGTCAATTACAATTAAATTTTTACAAACAAACTACATGCTGACAACTGTAACCCTACTATTAACCCAAAAGGTAGGGACACTAGCTCACAAAGAGCTCTTGTTAGTTCTGCCATGCATGATAGGATACTATTGCATCGATTAGATGCAATTAACTATTTGATTCTGATCAATAACAATGAAATATTTTTCAACTCAATTGGTTGTTTCCAAGGTTGGATATTTATCATCTATTTATTGTTTACAAATAAAATTAGTTATCTGAGTTGTAATTGGCTGCTACAAATTTTGGTAAGGCAAAAAATAATTTTCTAACACTTTAAATCGGCTCAAAAAATATCGACCCTCATGCGTTGGCCTACAAAATTATCCCCATAATAAATGTAATTGTACATATGACAGAGGCCACTCACAATATAAAAAAAAAACATATTTTCTAGATTGTTCACCAATTGTAATTAAGACCATGTAATGATTTGTGGAAGCATTAAATTTAATACGTGCCATGCTTCTTGCCAGTCATTGTTATCGTCTTCTTCCAGTGTCTTCAGTGTTGTCATTTACATCATCTTGGTTGCTTTGCCAAATTTCAGAGGATTTTAATTCATCTGAGGTAAATTGTTTTCCTTTTACATTGTAATATCATTCTTCCATTTTGTGTTTTGTTCATGTCCACCATTGAGTGTTTCATTACTGATTGAAATAGATATGTTGTAGGATATCTTTGGAGACCAAAACTTTTGGGCGATTTCCATTTGTGCTCCATCTTCACTATGGCAGACACACTGATTATTGTGAGGTAGGAATTCTTATTTGTACTGTGTGCTAGATTTTCAAAGAATTTTTGTTGCTACATGCAACTAGTCAACTTTTCTAGTGGCTTCCAAAAAGAATTTTCTCTCACAGTTGGCTTATTGACTAGGGTTTATTTGCCTAGCGAAACGTAGGGCCCAAACCAAAGATCCCTGTTGCATTAATATACACACATTTTATTGTTAACTAAAAGGTCAACTGATAATAGTTAAAACACAATCTAATGGCTGGGTATCATAAGATTAAAAATTTAAAAATCCATCATTAACCAGTTGTTTGGAAGTATCTCTCAAATTCACAAATCCTCGCAACGAGAACACAGACTTTGCATTAATTCCTCCTTCAAAACAACTTACGATCCCGATTACATCCTACTCTAATTGTAGGGAAAACTACAAAAGAGATTTCAAGCAATGGCACACATTTGAAATGAAACCCTCAAACACTCTGCTTTCTTCTGCTTCTTTTCCAAATCTGCGCCGGCCCACAACAGATCTAAACATTTAACCTAGAAAATCCCACACATTCACAAATGTTTCAAAACTCCACTTGTTCCGAAATTTGGTGTTTTAGTGAAGTGGAGGATTCAACAAACAAAAGAACTACACCAAGATGAAATAGAGCCCCAAAACAAAATTGATGGCAAGAGATAAAAAACTAAAAGTTTTCTCCTCTTTCTCACCGCCTTTAGAGTGGTATATGGCAGTAGATGGAAGGGATAGAAAAATCCATTGCACTCGAATCAATATATCACTCACATCCTCCCCTGCAAGATTTAACAAAACAAGCTCACTGCCTAGATGCTTCTTCACCCATTCTGTAACATGATAGATGCTTCCTTCAATAGGAAGTCACAGATATTCTCTGATATCCCCTCTTGCTATTGATTCTAACCAATGTTAGTTAACCCTAGGGTTTGGCAGCTAGATATTTTTAGACTTCGTGGCTACTTCTCCCAATGACATGGTTAAGATATATTTGATGCTTATCTATCAAGTTTTGCACTTTCAATTTAATTTATTATTTTATGCGATGGATATATTATTTAAATATTTTATTATCCCCTTTAATTAGCTATTAAGTTTTTCTTTTACTTATTAATTTATGTCCTCGATATATTATTATTTTATTATATTATCCCATTGAATTAGCCGTTACGTTTTACGTTGAGTTGTTTCAATTTATTATCCTAATTTTATTAATTTAATATGTATTATAGATTATGTTTAGCTTTTGGAAATTGAATATTAATTAATTAATTAATATGGCAGATATTCTTGAGAGCTTTTTCTTCTTTTTTTCTTAAAACTAATTCAAAAAATGAGAATGACCAAGAGCCTTTAGAGATTTGGGTACATGGATTTACCGAACCCATCAATATACACCAAATGCACGACAAAGTAGTGGAAATTGCACCTGCACAAGCCCATTACCCTATTGGAATATTCAAAGATAGGTGCAATTTCCACTACTTTCCACTACAAAGGCCATCATTATCCATTCCACATTCTCAATACGTTTTTCAAAATGCGTCTGCAAAGGATTCTTCTACAGATGAGGAATTTCCTCTCAAATATTCTAATCTGTCTTCTACAAAACAATCTTTCTAGATTGTGCAAAGTGTAATGGTGTATAAAAAATTCAAAGGAATCAAATCAAGCCCTTGCATTTATGGAAGGTATATTGGGTCCAGTGAGACTATTGGATCTTGCACATTTCAAAATCTGCTCATCTTTCCAATTACTGACAATTGCTGACAAGAATATTAAATACATGTTTATCCTTCTGATTTTTTTTTACATTTTCCAATTCAAAAAATAAGATTTATAGCTAGGAAAATAGTATTTGACCACTCTGAAAAAAGAATTTATGTTGTTATAAATTAATTTATAAATATACTGACTAAAACTTTAGGAATATGATTGTTTTTTCAAAAAAAGAAATAGACAAGGGTAAACAAAAACATTAGTTCCTTGCAGGAACTAATAAATGCTAAGCGTAACACACTGGGCACCTTTTTCGTGATCTGAAAGGGAAAGGGTGTCGATCCAACCAAGGTGGAATGCCGAGTATAACACACTAGATAAACTAGCAATCACACCTTAGTGTGCAATAGGTACGTCGAACTTGTCAGTAGTTATTCAAAATATTTCTCATGTTTTATTTGGTAAATTTTTTGCTTACATAAGTATTAATAGTATATTTAAGCAATATTAAAAGTGTCTTAAAGATTTACAATTTTCAATTGGATGTCACTTCTAGAAGATTTCATTGTAGTGGTAGTTAAATCATTATAATTTGAATTTATACAAAATGATGTTACTTGTGGTAAAAATGACCTTTTTACATGATTAGTGATGTCATTTTTTTAAATCATTGTTGTAGCCATGACTTCTTGTGTGTGCATTGGTGTAAAATGAAACACATGAATATCACTCACTATGTAAATATTTCATTGTCTAATGTTAAACACCCAAATTTGAATTAGGTTTACTTTCACTAGTTGGAATGAATTTGGATCTACAACTAGGAATAACTTGTGAAGCCAAAATTGAATCTGAAAAGAGAGAAAAAATCAATTATGAGAGAGTGCTTTATACAACTTACATATTAGAGGAATCCAGCTAGTTTCTTCCCAAGTTCCAATGTTACCTGTCCCCCCCAATTACCTCACATAAGAAAACTCAAAAATGACACCACATGTACTAATAGTCGATCACACATGCACTAATTGTTGATCATATTTTATCTTTCTTGGTTTTTGATAGGTCCATTTGTGCAAAAAGTACTATTTTTTTTTGGTGAGTGGCTATTGGGGGTGGACATAACACAAATGTTTTAAAATGACACTTTTAGACCACCTCACACTTTATAAGTTCTACAAACTATTCTATAAATGTAGGAAAGTGTTATCTTTGAGCTCTTCACTCACCTACGAAGGTGTAGGTACACAAAGTTAGCCTGGGTTACTATTGATTCATTTCCCCTATGCCTAAAATCCTTACTATGCAGTTTTTCTTCTTGGAAAAATGATAAAGACGGTTCACAAAATAAGTTCTTAATTCTTTCTGGTATCTCTTTTCCTTGATCATAATATAAAATAATAATTTATCTTAATAAAATTTGTAAAATATTTAACTATAAGCATCGATCAAATTTAACTAGTTATTAATCATGATTTTTTTCACCAATCAAAGGTGAAGATTTTTTTTATATTTGTAAAATATTTAACTTATTTTTAGTAAAGATGCAATTTGTTTAACATAATATTTTCAGTTTGAATGATATGAGCCCTTTTTACCAACAATTATAATTTTTTGACTATATTATAAGTTCAAAACTTATATATATAAACATATATATTTTATAAATAATTACCATAATTGAATAAGAATTTTTTTATAATATATACTATAGTTCGATACATCACATCACATTATATTTTAATTTTATATTATAATAATTATCATAAATTACATTTACATATATTTTATATTTATATTACTTATTATTTTTAAAAATTATGAAAAATATATTATTAAAAATATAAAATAAGAACATAATTCAATACTTTTATTTTCATTTATTTGATAAAAATATATTTTAAAAATTAGTTCATAATTTAAAGTTCATATAAAAGCACAATTTATTTTTAAAAATGTACAAATCTTATTCAAAACAAATAAAAAATAAACAAGAAGCCTAATGTTACGATTTACATAAATAATACTAATAACAATATTACTAAAAAAACTCTATAAATAATTGATTTATAATAATATTAAGTTTAATTTTATTTATTAAAACATCAGTTCATAATCAACTATGTAAAGTTGACATCATAGATTAGTACTCCTACGGTGCAGCCAGCCCACGCATGGATAGAATTAAATTGGAAATGCTATTAGGAGCACATTAGCATGTCTCATACACATGTACATAGGACAAGTGTAGATATATGAAATTTATTGATAAATTTTAAAATTTAGTATAAGAATATAGATTATTGATTTTATGTAAGTATACTATTTGATATAGAAAATAAAATAGTAGAGTACGTCTAAGTTAGTTTTATTAGCATTGAAATTTATTACTCGTATAAAAATAAATATATATTATATAATCAAAATTGAAATTGAAATGAAAAAAGAGCATTCAAATTTATTGCTCATATAAAAATAAAAATATATTATATAATCAAAATCAAAATTGAAATGAAAAAAAGAGCATTCAAATTTATTGCTTGTATAAAAATAAATATATATTATATAATCAAAATCAAGTGGGCCCGTATGGAGTTCCTAAATTTTCAAGTCGTGGCCTTCACAGGTCTGAAGCCTCCATAAAAAAACAAATTGAAATGAGAAAAAGATGACTCCGTATATAGTAACAAACCTTATTTTTAAAAAGCGGGGTGAAATAAATCAACATGAGATTACCAATTGGTTGTCACCAGGTTCCATTCTTGTTATTAAATTTATAATTTCCCTTGCAAAATGAATAAATGTGTATCCTAATGCAAGATTTATGGTAGGATGGTGTCTCCGTTAGCTGGCTATTGAATAATGATTTCATGGTTTTGATTGAATACATAGAGTAATATGTTTATTAGATGTCAGTCTACAATGACAGGCAATAAAACTAATTCCAACGTGATTCGTTAACCAAAGGAGCAACTAATCTCAGTTCTTGATTATCTACTCGCTGTATAGCAAAACAATAAAACAAATTGGAAAGAGGATAAGGACATGGACTTGTTTATTTCCCATCCCCATTTAAGGACTTATTCCCATCAAATATCGCTGGAAATTATCTGTTGCCAATCAAATCCCCTACCATAGAGCACCGTAGCACCTCTCCTCAACATCTTAATTTGCCATTAAGGAATAGTATCGAACAGGTATATTTGGGATTGTATGATGTTGTGTTGTACATGTTTCCTGATATGACCAGACCATGATGTCGTGGCCAGTGGGCATGAACCTTAGAGCTATAGAAGAATTTTATTTTATTGAACTTTGACCAGTAAATGGAGTCTTCAAATCGCCTTATCTTCCTTACTCAGAAAATGTGACTCCACAGTTCAAAATGGAAAAGAAACCATGGCATTGTTCCAAATTTCGAATGAATTTGAGTGGCCGCAATACATTTTCGTCAGATTGTATTGCCACGGGGTCTGTGCATGACTGACGGTACAGAACAGTCTGCCACGGGGTCCGTGCATGGGGAGGGGTGGAAGGAGGCAGACGGAGGAGAAACGACGTCACACCCAGCCAGTCGAAATAACTGGCTGGGTAGCCGTTGCCGCGACAAGACATTCCCCTTGGGCTGCGTCCACCCTTTGGAACCTGTTCCCAAGTTGGGGAATTCCCAGGTTGCATAGAGTAGTGGGCCGCAAGTGGGCCAGTGGCCATGGTTAGATAGGGTTTTGGGGGTGTTAGTTTAGGATAAGTAATTAGTGTTTAGCATTAGCTAGTTTAGTTTAGTTCCTTTTCAATAAAATTTTATGATGGTGATTTCATATGTGAATTTTAAATTAGTAAAGCTTAGCTAGTAAGAGATTAGAAATAGTTAGGATTTATTTAGTATATGGTAAGTTAGTAGTATCTAGGTTAGTGTTAGTTGATATTATCTTGTCTGACATTTAATCGAGTTTAGAGATTTGATTAGGGATTAATGTTTTAGTTTTAATGAATAGGATATAATAATTGTGGAAATATGTATTATTTTAATAGGAGAAATTATTTTAGTGATGCTTCCTAGTAACGTTATACTTTCAACTACAGGTCTTATATAGTTCGAAATTGTAAACGATTAAGGTTTAAATTGTAGATTAGTGTTATTTGTTAATTTGTTTTAAGGATTGAAGTAATTTAAGAAAGAATGACATTATAAGTTTTTATTTATTTATTTATTTATTATATTTAATAAATATATTAAAGCTTCATTGAGTAATAAGTCTCTAGGTGAAGTATTAAGACTAGTAGTGTTAAAAGGAAGTGATATAGTTTATGTTCCTATATATACCTACATTAGGGAATTATTTTAAACATTATAATAGTCAAATTTAAGATTTAATTTTTAATATTTACTAATGTTTTGGTTCGAAGGTGTCATCAGGTCAGTAAGGGTTCTTGTGCATTTCAAAAGTGATATAAATCAAGTTGACTATGTAACAAAATAGGATGGGTCGGGCTATGATAAAAGATGAGTAAGATGTTGAAAATAGTTTAATGATAAAAATTTAATGTTTGTAATTAGTTCTAAATAGGTTATGATAATATCTAGAATTAAGTATTAGTATTCTATGATCGATTAACCCTTAAATGTAGAATTATATTCTCCTAAAGATTGACTTAGTATATTGTAATAAGGGATAGTATCATAGTCGACTTGAACTTGGAAACCCTGAGATGTATTTTGAATTGGATGTCATACCTTTGTAATTTGAACCTAATGATTAACTGATCAACTCTTTTAACCCAAACTAATCATTCCTATAACATTATGATTTATGGCGTTGAATCCAGTGCAGTGTGTTTGGATACCAACCCTATATCCCAGTGAAATTTAATCAAAGTTTAAATGGTTGTCATACTCTTGAAACTAAGAATATAATCCTTTGTGAGTATTTCAACTTACCTTTACCCTAATCGAGGTTATAATTAGGGACCAAAACCCTATAAATCTTTAAAATAATTGTGAAACCTTATAATTTAAAACTAATCTTGTCATATTTTCACAACATAGTTATTATACGTTTTAAAAAACAAAATTTGTTGGTGTATTTTTGCCTCGAATTTTGGGCATGACAGAGAAGATAAAACTGGGGTAGGGATGACACTCACAAATCGTCACTACTAGAGTTGTAAAGTGTGGCAAATTATGGCTACAAAGTGTTTGATCATAAGCTATGATCTACCCTGTTAAAGGCTGGAAAATATTGTTAGGTCTCACCTTGCTAGGGGATTTTTAAACTTACAATAAAGTAAGCACTTGATTAAGAGATTTACAACAGCCTGTTAAGACTACTCGGTTAAGAGATTTTCTCTACATCACCTGTCAGAATGATTCAACTATGAGGCCTCGCCCCGACCCATCTTAGCATCAATGATACATTATTATTTTGATACTCACGACTCGATATGTCAGAACATTATTTGATGCACTGAACATTATTATGCTATTTATGATGTGTGATGCTTTACTTTTAGATATTTGTTTTCATCATTTAATGCTTTATAAACATGTATGATGATGAAGTGAATGAATGTAGAACTAACACTTTGATTTTTTCAATTTTAATGAATAGAATGAGATGAACAATTGATTTGTAGAAAAATGGATGTTTCAATTTACACGAACTTCTTGATATGTATTTTTACATATATATACATGTGTTTTTTTTTTGAACTACTGATGTGTGCAATAAGTGTGCAAAAAATTTAGCCGAGAAAATTCAAAGGAAAGACGGAACTAAACCCCTTGTTTATTTGTGCTATCTTTGCATTTGTCTTTCATTGAAGGTTTTATTTGGTCTTACTATTGCCCTAGCTTTTATTTGTTCCTATTAAGTCTTTAAGGCTTAAAAATATTAAATTTAAGTACCCTAGGGGTAAGGATGTGGGTGGGGAGCACTTTCCAACCCTTTAGCCTCCTTGATTGACTTTTAGGGTCATTCAAAAACCTTACTTTTGGTTGATTGCGAAAATTGATTGTCTCCTTACTTGAGTTGGTTACCCAAAACTCCATCTTAAGGTTACTTGAAGTTTAGTTGAGTTAAGGATCATACTTAGAGGCATTTTGGAGTAGTTTTGGGGTTGTTACCCAATCTCTAGTTTTGGAGAAAGTTTGAAGATTGAAGGAAGAAAAGGAAAAGCTCTTCTCAACCCACCATTTTTGCCATAACTCTTTTGGTGAAGGTAGGAATTCTTCACTTCTTTGAATTGTTTTCTTCATTTGTTTATGCTTGAATCTTACTTGAATCATGCATAAGGCATTGTGTTGTTTTTTGTATTGCTTGCTTGTGTGTTGGGGTAGATTCAGAGGGATCTTAACTTGTTTTTATTTTGATGTTATTCTCATGCTTGCTTTGATGTTTTGTGTTTTGAGGGGATTTCATGGGGATTGTTTTGGCATCACTCACCTTTGGATAAGGAAGAAGCGGCTATGTATGGGGGAAGGGCCTTAGTTGGACCTCAATAGTGTAGAGTCTCCTCTTATGGTGAGAGGAGGGAAAGAGGGTAGGGTGTATGGGCCCCTACTTGTTATCCCATACCTTGTATGAAAAATTGAATTCTTGAAGAAGGGAAGTAATGAACACCCTTGTTATATTGGCCCCGAAAGGGCATTATAGAAGAATGAAAGTTCTTGAATTTTAGCCTTGAAAAGGCTATGTTATGGTATGGTGATTGACATCTCCTATTGAGAAAATCCTCCTCCCCCCTATTTTGGTTCATTGTTGAACCTATTGTGCAAAATCGGCTTGGGAATGCATGCTTGAGTTGTTCATCTTATTGTGTTGTTTTAACCTCCATGTTAGTTCTTGTCTCCCCATGGTTTTCTTGATGCATTGAAGACATTGAAAAAGATCTCTTGTGAAAGCCCTAGCAGCGATTTCAATTGAATTATAACATTATGTAAAATTGTATTTTAAATTTTGATGTATTTGGAAAAGACGTTGGGTTTTCTTATTGGTTCTTTCCCGATGGAGCCTTGAACCAGGATGAATAATAGAGAATGAAAAGATTATGAAAACCTCCTTGCATTGCTTTTATGTGATTTCAAATCATGCATATGTATGTGAAGAAGCAGGTTAATAGATTATGTCTTCAAATTATGAATTCTCAAGTTTTCAATTATGTAATGAAAAGAAATTTGATATGTTGAAGTTTTTGATTCAATGTTTATGTATCAAGAGGAAATAAAAATCCTACATTGTGGTCACAAAGTTATCTCTCTCCTTGATAGATTTCATAATGGACAAAATCAAATTTGGTTAAGAATTATGCATCACCTTGAATTCTGAATAAATGGAACATACACCTTGTTATGATGATTGTTAAAACATAAAATTTAGGAGAAAGGAAAGGAAAGAATGACCTTATACACATCCTTGTAATGGTATATTGTTAAAAGGAATCAATGTTGTCATTAGGTTAGAATTCACTCTTAGTATAAAAAAGTATATATATATATATATATATATATATAGCAAAGAAAAACATGTCAACACTTAGACAAAAATTGGCTTCAAAGAAAAATGTGTATCTCCAAGAGTAAAAACCTCTCTGGAAAATGTATGGGGAAAATTTTAATTCCCCCAAGTTTACAGAGAATATTTTCTGAATTATTCCTTGAATTTCAACAAAAAAAAAACATTATTAAACCTTTTAAAAAGGAATATAAATTAAATACATTTAAAACTAAAACATTTAAATGCATATCTTGTTGACATATCTTTGATGCATGAGCATCCAGAGGTATAAGGGCAATCCTGTGTCATCCAAAAAAATGTACTTAAACTTAGTTTCTGTTTCATGTGTTTTCATTTTTGGATACCCATTTGGGTCAAATAAAGGTTCCAACTCTCACAGTTCCACTATTAGTGTTCTGGGTTAGAGTTTTTAATCACCTTGGGATACGTGTAAATGTCAAAAAAACAGGAGTATGTAATTGAGCCATAATTTTGGTGAATTAGAAGGTGTAAATTGGTCAGATGATTGTAATTATAATTTAGAGCATTCCAGAATAAGAATCAGAACAAAAGGCCCCACGGTCTGAAAGTTATTGCAGTTTTTCAGTTTTTGGAGACCTCCTAAGAATGCTTCAAAGTCAGGTTAGGGGCATTAAATGACTTTGAACAGGGCCGAAAAATTGGGGATGAGCAAAGCTGGTCCATGGGGCTATAGAGCGCTTCGAGAGCTTTCCGAAAATATAAACGGTTCTTCAATTGGAGCTACGGTTCAAAAGTTATGCCTCTCGGAAGTTCGGTTACCGTTTCTGGATTCTTCTAATTTTGTCTTGACTTCTAATGCGACTTCTAGAGCCTTCCATTTGGTCGGTGGATGCCAACTAGCACTTTCTAGAATGTATTCCTAATCCTTAACCCTTTGGGGTCTATTTAAGAACATTTCTGGCATTGTAAAAGGTAGTTCGGAGTGGAGTTTGAGAGAAGGTGCTGGGAGAAGAATTTATCTCCAGATTTATTCTATTGTAAGCCCATAGGGCTTGTTTTGAATCTGTTTCTTTGCACTAAGTGTACTAGCATATTTTTACAGTTAATAAAATTTTCCCTTTCCTGCTGTGTCCATTCTGTGCTTGGGTTGTGTCCCCATCAATCTCACCTATAAAACTTTTGCATTAAACTCCTAGTGGCTGAGGAGGCAAGGTACTTGCCTAGGTCATTATACCTATTCATTTAATTAATCAAAAATAGTAATTTAAAGCTACCCACTAAATTAACTCCTCCCCACATCCTCTTACCATTTTCTCCCATCCTATTTCAAGCTAGGTGTGGGCACCTGCAGCAAGGTACATATGGCAGGTCGAATGTAGGGATGGCAGGAAGGTTGTTTTAATTTAAAAGAAAAATAAATAAAACCAACTCCTAATACACCCCCATATCCACCCCACTTTATGCACTAACCTTCCTTCTTGGACAAGGCTCACGTAAGTATGCTGACCAGGCTTGTAGTGCACAGACCTTGGGCAATGCATTACCCATTGGGCATGGGGCCACGTGAGGGGATAGGCCACTTAGTAGTTTAGCATTTAGTTTTATTTTTTTCCCTTCTTTGTCAGTGGTGGTTAGCATGTTATTTGGGGTAATATTGTATTTAATTGTGTAGTATAGTTTGTTAGTATTATATTTAGTTTATGGTGTAATTTGATAGTATTAGTTAGTGTGTAGTTTAGGATAGTTTAGTAAATGTTTAGTTAGTTTTAGAGTTATGATTAATTTAAATTAGGATTAGCTTCTCATTAATTGATTAGATCAGTAGTTATTATATTTTATTTGAAAGTGGTTAGTATTCTATGTTAGTGTAACTTAGGATAGTATTAAATTAGTTAGTTTGTTTTAAGTTACCTCTTGTTATAGTTAAATTTTATTCTATAATATCATTTAGTTTTATATTATTATGAGTTGGTTAGATTAATCTTAATGATGATGTTGCTTCTGGATTCGATTGTGTAAGTTTTTTAATATGGGCTTTTAATAGTGGACTTAAATTTCTAATAGTTGAATAAAGTTTAGTTTAACTTATATATCTATTTGAATCAATTCTAGCCTGAATTTTTTTAAATTGTAAGTAATAGATTAATATAAATTATATGGCTAAAAGAACGTTGGAGATAATTTTAAATTAAAATGTAGGTAGTATGATTGTCAATAATGTTTATCTCTATGGAATGTATATTAAAGGTTAGTTTAGATTTTTGATTAAAGTTTTTAAACGTAGTTAGGATGTGTTGAATAGTTAAATTTAATTGATCTTCTAGATTTCCAAGTTCTCTTAATGTTAAATGATTAAAATTGTAATGACGTTCAAGTTATCAAGTTAATGGAAGGGTCTAGTAATTAGATCATTTTTTTAGGGTTAGTGGTATATTACTCATAATTAAATTGATGCTAAACAAGTTGTGTAATTCAGAGATAGATGTCATTTTAGTTAGTAGGTCATTTTGACATATTGAATAAGATGTTGTTTTAATCTTTGTCATCCTTAGGAGGTAATATTTTAAGAAATTATTAAAACAAATTGATGGATTAGGACTTTAGTTAAATGGATTAGTTGTTTAATTTAATTAATTGATTTACAAAGAAACATTAAGTTCATCCAAACCATCTATTTTATGTTATGTTTCAACTGAGTTGTCACCTCTTTATATCAATGTGAACTTGCTTCTATCTTCTAGTACCTTCGATTATCTGAATTTCAAACTACTTGAACAATTAGTTCCATTATAGTTAATCATCTAAACCGTTGTCGACCTTATTATCTTAATTAATTCTTATTAAAAAAAAAAATTGTTGTGTGTTTTGCCCATATATTTTGGGCATGACATCAACACCTTGATCCTTCAGTTAGCACATTGCTTCTTGATGTCAGATCTCCTCACTATTTAAACCTTGATCCTCTTGATCAGATATGTGTCCTTTGTCCTTTCACTTGTTTTCTCTGTTCTTCTCAAATTGATTTTGCAATGTATAACTCTATCTTGGCCATCTAAACCACCTTGAATGCTCTGTAAACTCTTAGCATTAGTAAACCTTTTAGGATTTTCCTTTCTTAAATAAACATTGGTGGTGATGGATTAGGTAAGAATCAGCGACTGCAGTTGATCCTTATTGCTTGATAATGCTTCTCTCAATCTGATTGGTTGTATGTATTGCACAAGGATTTTTAATATTACTCCTTACTTGTCTCTTATATTGGAATTATGATTATTTCAACCAAAAAATAGATTACATAGAATTCTGTGCCATTACAAACATCTATGACATAAACTCTTCACTTGACATCCAAAGGCACTAATGCTCACCCTTCACTATGCCCTTAATACTGATACTCGGCTCCTGAATAGCTTGATAAAATCTGTTTACTCAACACCAGAGTCACTCGACACATACTACTTACTCAACTTCCTCTATTGACTCAACACCTGAATGACTCAACACACACTGATTTCCTGACACCTACTAGTGCTTGGCAGATACTATTCATTTTACTCAACATGTAGTATTTGAACAATTATGCTCGATATTCTTTGATCACTCAGGTCGCTCTGATCACTCAGCATGCACTTTGCACTTGGCTTGCACTATTCTTTGCTAAATAATAAGTGTTTTGTTACTCCTTTATCAAAACAAATCTAAGATTAAGATCAACAAAAGATCATGGTTCATAAGATGTTTTTTTAAACAAAAACATTATGTCAAAGGGAATGATTTAAGTTCATAAACTTTTTTCTTCAAAAATGACAGAGAGGGAGAGAAGGGAAAGAGGAAGAGATGGATAAAGGGAATAATAGAGAGGAATATATGGAAAAACTATTTTATTTTTATGTCTATTTGTATTTTCCTATCTCTACTTATTTATGAACATTTCTATCTCTCCATGCCTCTCCATTCCCACTATCTCTATATCTCCATATGTCTCTATATATCTATAATGATATCTTATCATATATATATATATATATATATATATATATATATATATATATATATATATATATATATATATATATATATATATATATATATATATACTATGGAATTATAGTGTTAGAATTATGGTTAGGGTTAGGGTAAGGATTGGGTTTAAGATAATGATTAGTTTATAGCAAGGAATGAGGTTAGAATGAGAATATCCCCTTATGTCTCTTCCTTTGTGTGTATGTGTGTGTGTGAGAGAGAGAGATCTACCTACCTCTCTCTTTAAACCTAATATTTGACTCAATGATAGATTCCACTCATACTTATTCACTTAATCTTATACATTACACTTGGACATTGTCATACATCTTCTCTTTCATCCATACTTACACTTTTCACTACACAAATAGGTGGATAACACACACAATTGGCAGGTAACATATCATGTTGTTCTTTTTTGCTATTTCGTAGTGTCACTTGCATGCCCTTTGTGAAATAGAAAAAAATTGCTATTTCACGAAGTTTCCTTCCTTTTCTTTGTGAAATATATCATAGGTGGGTTAACACACACAATTGACATTGGGAAAACATTTCGAGTTATCACATCTTTTCTCTTGGCGAAATGGTGAAACTAGTTAGGTTCTTGCATGTGGCAAGGTTAACATTGTATTTTATCCGATCTCACAATTTCTTTTGTTGATTGTGTAACTACCTTTAATCAATAGAGTCTTGGTAGATCATCTCTCTATGTTCTTGTTCACCACCACATGATGATCTTCCAAGACTCTATTGATTAGAGGTAGTTAAACAATCAACAAAAGATATTGTGAGATGGGATAACATGCAATGTTAACTCTACCACATGCAAGAGTCTAACTAGTTTCACCATTTCACTAGGAGAAAAAATGGGATAACAAAAAATGTTTTCCCAATGCCACATGGCACAAACCTTTTGATTGGCACATTTCCCAATCCATAGTGGAAGAGGCGACATTGATTTCATGATTTTGTGGATTGCCAAAAATGACCCTTGCAAAATGGTGAAAATGGGGATAACACGCAAGTTCTCCCACTGCCATGTGGCACAAGCCCATTTGTCATAACCTGATGTCACTATTTCATGGAGGCAAGGAAAGATCTCTGAAATAGTGAAATTTTTTATTTTGGAAAGGGCATGAAAGTGCCTCTCTGAAATAGAGAAATAGTTAACATGACATGTTAAACCCTTGTAGACACACGTGTTAACCCAAAACTCGACAAAAGAGGAAACTGTGTTCACTCAGTCAATCAAGGAACAAACAACTTGACAAAAGAATAGATTGAGCCAAAATTGAGTCACTTGGGTGAAGAGTAAACTGAGCTCACTCAGTCAATGAAGAACCCGAGACAACTTGATTAAACAAGGAATCAAACCTTTGTATTTGAAAGCCATATGATAATTATTGATGAGGAGGGGTAAGTCTAGATGAATTCAACACAAGAAGAATCTACCATGTTGCACAAATCTAATAGTCAACATAATGCCCAACACATGGTAGAAGAGACAACAACGATTTCACGAAAGCCAAAAGTGAGACTTTCTGAAATAGCAAAGAATGAGATAACACACAAGTTTTCCCACCCCAACATGACACAAACCCATTGGCCACAAACTCAATTTTTCCATTTCATAGAAGCCAAAAAAGCTACTTTATGAAATAGCAAATTTCTTTGTTTCGGAAAGGCAAAAAGGTAAGCCTTTTGAAATAGCAAAATTTTCTATTTTAGAAAGGGCATGAAAGTGCCTCTCTGAAATAGCGAAAATGGTTAACATGAAATGTTAACCCCTGTAGACCCTCATGTTAACTCACAACTTGACAAAAGAGGAAATTGAGTTCACACGGTCAATGAAGGAACACACAACTTGGCAAAAGAATAGATTGATCCAAAATTGAGTCACTCGGGCGAAGAGTAAACTGAGATCACTTGGTCAATGAAGAATCTGAGCCAGCTCAATTAAAGAAGGATTCGAGCTAACATGAAATATTAGCTACCAACTTTTAGCATGTTAACCCACATCAAATAAAAAAACACATTGATGATATCTCTGATCGGTTATTGATGATGGGCTGAATGGGGGCCAAAAATGGCCAACATAGCAGCTGAAAATAGCAATCAACATGATAAGCACCCCCCAAAAATTGTATCACTCATGTTATGTTGTAGGATTGTTAAACATATGTTGTCATATGATGATTTTCTATAATTGTTTGTCAAATTCAGCTTCTATTGCAACTAAAAAGACATTATTTGGTGTTGTAATGAAATTATTCATTGTAAACAAATGTATGCATATATATAATTATTGTATTTATTTGTAGATAGATAATCCATGGTACATGACATGAAAAGTTAACAATCTATTTAAACTTCCTTGGCATTTTGTTAGATTTAAAGGCTATGGAATTTCATTTGGACAAGCCTATTCTTATTTTCTCCAAATATTCTATCTTTCCTAATTGCATTTTTTTGATTTATTTTCCAATATTGTTCCCCATTGACAATCCAACATACATTTGAATTATATTTATTGGCGACAACTATCTTAGACCAATGATATTTTAATATAACATCCACTAGATGGGTTTATATTATGACATAAAAATGTTCAATAAGGCATTGCCAATGTGAATGCCAAATAATCAATTAGAATGCAATAAATGAACTCACACCAATAAGGTATTGTCAATGTGAATTCCAAATAACCAATTAGAATGTAATGAATGAACTCCCACGCTTTCTTGGAAAGTTTATAGAAGTTGACTTTAAAGCTAAAATCTAGTTTTTTATTTATTATATGAAATCTTACATAAATAATTGATGTTATTATGATATGTAAATAAGGATGGTAGATGGATAAATTATGTTGGAATGAGTATGAATAGAAAGACATGATGAAAATGAACCCAACTTCACATAAGATTGTAGTATTTTTTACTTTATAATTGTATTAAACAATTTCTTGAAATATGCATTGAAATTAAATATAGATTAATATAAATATATAACATGTTTATCACATAATAATAACAACTAAGTTTTATTTGTTAATTATATCTGACTCTATAAAATAAAATACTTCTATTAATAATACTTTCTTTTAAAAATCTACTTGAAACTATTATTATTATTAATGAGATTGAAAAATAATAATGACATTACCTAATTCTTTTTATCTTAATTTGTGAGTGTGTGGGGGGAAGGAGGTCAAGGAAGTTTTTGTTTGAAACATATTGTTAGTCTTTAGAATTACTAAGAAAATTATCATTTCCACATTATATCCTCTCCATACATATGTGGATATCTTTTATGTACATGAGATTAATAAAAGAGCAATATCCTAATCTTTAACAAATTATACTATGACTTATACAAAGTAATACCCAAATCTTTAATAGGTAACTTGATATTAAACTATTGTAGATATTCTTTAACTTTCTTTATTACTTTAAGAAATTGTTATATAAATGTACTATTATTATTCTTAAAGGCACTCTTTTATTTTCAAATCATAGATACTTATAAAAAATATCCATAACATTATACTAGACATCAAATATGTATTCTAATTTAATATAATACTTTATTTTTAAAATATTATTACTGTTTTTACTACTATTATTTTAAATGATTTTTGTCCAAACATATTAATATTTCAAATAAAAACTCTTAGAAGCTATTTCACTACATATCAAATATACATGAAAAGTAAAATTTATCTCATATCTATATCATCAAATTAAACACAAACATGCAAACAACATGAATAATCTTAATTGCACATTTGCATATCTCATATCCATATCCATTCTAGTTGTTTTGTATTTCACCTTGTTGCATATTTCCTATTTAACCCTTAGTCCTCATGAAAGTAAGAATATCTAGTAGATTAGCAATGATGACAATGAAAACATTTCCATAAATTCTTCTTCAAAAAATAAAAAAAAATTTAATGACAAATATGTTGTTATTAATTTTGGGCATACACAACATCATCTAAATTTGAACTTTTAAAATTTTAAATGGGTGTTTTGTGGGTACTAAATTTTGAAGAAAAGTATTTATCCTATCAATTCCAAATTGTTTAGTTATGAACATTCCCACTTCTAAGTTAGTTTGGAGAAAGAAGGGTTCCTTATCATACAACGAATATAGAATGCAACAAAATTACAATCTAAACAATGCTATAATGCTTTCACTGGGTGACAAAACTAGATTGTTGTCAATAATAATATGGATCTTGTGAGAAATGATTATTTCTATAGAGTTAAAGAGATACTAGCTAGTATAGTAATGCCAATTTTAGTATTAATAGAAATATCAACTTTGTCAAATACAAGAATTCAACTTCATTTAAGTAATGCTCATTTGAAACAAATTGCCTATTGTTGCTCGACATTCTAGTTTTATTTATTTCCAATAACTATAATAATTTCATAATCTAATATATTAATATTTTGTGTTACCACATGTAGAGGCTTTTCCATAAATTTTATTGATAACTTTCATAATAGCCACGTGTAAAACAACAACAATAATAAAAACTGATGCAATGACATCTTGGATTTATACATAATCAACATTAGCTAGTTTTATTTTTTTAAATTCCTAATTTCTTTGAAATACTTGCAATAAGACACCTTAATTATTTGATTAAGCCTCAAAGAGATGTTGCTAGCTACATAAGCCAACATATCATCCTTTATTCACATCAGATGTTATGAAAAATTCATGGAGAACAAAAGTACGCCAAAATATGAATGATGACATTGTGGTAGACATTCCAAAACATAATTCAAGCACAAAACATGCCAAGAGAAAATAAAAATAGAACGAAGGTGAATAGCCTTATAAAATTTCAAGCAATTAAAAAGAACTCGTGTCAAATCCCAATTATTTCCAACTTCCTTCTCTCTGCACTAAATGAGAATTTTGGAAGTTGAATAAGAAGCATTTTTAATAATATCACAATACCACCATTTATATTTTTAAACCACAACCACACAATTTATCAAATATGGATTATAGAAGCTCATTTAAAAGACACAAATTCCTTTAATCCTCTTGAGTTGAAAGCAATAGCACACATAATATAACATTTTACACACTTGTTTCCAAATGATTATCAAAACCACTCATTGAGATGGGCTTAACTTTATTAGTCTTTTCACAGTGACAAATCTTATCCATTCATTATTTTTTTAATTAGATCAAATACCTTCCTAAGAAAAACTATATCAATAAAAAATCTCTAATAATTGAAACCCCCCATCTATGTACACTATTAAGAATGCATAGTGAATCATACAATAAAGCCTAGTCCTATATTCAATAGAAACATCATTTTTAATAATCTCAATTGTAATGCCCAAACAATAAAAATATAAACATTAAAACAATATAAAGGGACACAAAAATGTTAATTTGCAAAATAGGCTACCATCCCTGTTAACCACTGTGAAAAAAAAGCATTCATCTTATTGATTTTCCCAATTGAAAAAAATTGAAAATACATCATAAAACAACTCATAAATAAACCAAATAGATCTTGCACAATAAGTAGGTCATTAAAGGAACCCTCAAAATGGGCATTTTAATTTGTAGCAATCACCTTGAAAATGAACTTAGGATTTTATTTTCTTACCACTTTTAGGTTTAGATAGGGAGGAGTAGTTGAAGATATATTGAGCAGGAGATCCTCATCACACACTTGATTCGAATTATTACTGATAAGTTTCGTACTCACCACTTGCGCAACAACAAGAACCCAATGAGAAATATAATAAACTAATATAGAAATGAAAATTAAAGAAAAAATGAATCATTCAAAGGTTAAAACCTAGTTTCCCCTGCTTACCATAAACTCTCATCGTCATTGAAGGATTACTCCACGGCGTCCGAGCTCAAGCTGAGAGTGAACTTTGACTAGCCATAATTTTTTTGAAATAGTCAATGGGTGAGAGAGGGACCAAGAATGGAAACAAAAATACAAAAATGGATGAAAATGTTCGTTAACGTTCGTTTATTCTGCCAGTATTTTTGTTTAGTTTATTGTGTCATCATATGAGTAAAAAACTAGGCATGACATGACATGAGCCATCATTTTGAAACATATCATACATAGGATGTGGCTATCCTCTCTCAAAATTGCACCATTCACTAAATTTGAAAAAAAATGAAAATACAATGGAATTTTTTCATGACCTGTATATTTTATGATTGAAAACAATAATTTTTTTGAGAAAAATTCATTGTTTTTGTGAATTTGAAAAAAAATCATGTTTTATTTTTTTTGGTCTTTGGTGCATTTTGTCTAGAGATTAGTCAGTCCATATACATATGGATGCATGTCACTTTTTGTGTCAAATTAGCTACAACTCTTTGAGATGTTGTTGAACATAGAAAAAGTTAAAAACCTCTTTGAGACATTATTATATGAGAAAATTGACCTTCCCTTCTTATGCCAAAAAAAATATTCTTCAACATTGGTTGAAAATACAAGCGATATAAATCTAGAAATATAAGATAATCTAAAATTCACATCACTTCTATATTAACATATTTAGAATACAAATTTTTATTAGATATCCTCAATAAACATCTAATTAAATTTTTGGTCTTTTGCTAACATAGCTAGTTTGGACCCCTTTTGTGGATCACCACTAGGTAGTTTGTCTTGATTCAAGAAATTATGTAAGATGCATTTTAGGATTATCCTATTAGTCACAAAGGGATGATAGAAGATGATAGTTAAATCTATTTATCCAATTGATTATCTTGAATAGATCTTCAATTTAGTATCTATCAACAATAAATTGATAGAAATCCTTGTTTGCACTAATTTTAGAGGTCTAAATAGTGTCTTAAAGATGATATGTTGCCCTCAACAACAATGCCATTTTCGACTTAATAACATGACATTAAATGTTATAACATATGAATGGTTATATATCATATTCACATAACAAATGAAGATCAATTTAAAATACATTTGTTTTAGATTACGACAAAAACAGGTTTTGAAGGGACCTCGAAACCCTTTCACATCCTCAAAAAAGGAAAAAACAAGCCATCCATCAGGAAAGAGTCCTTATACCTACTAGAAGCAGTACCAAAATCAGGTTTTACAGGGACCTAAAACCACTAACAAAGTCCAAATAAAGTACCCAAGTTTTACAAGGACCTGGAACCATCAGTATAGTTTAAAAACTAAAAGCCAGAAAATAGGACCAAACACAGGAACTAGAAGTAACAACCAACAAGACCTGAACATGAACCCAACCAGAAAAGAAGACTCAGGAAACTATTGCAGTTTCGTAATCATCTTAATTGCCTCCTTACCAATATTAGCCATGTCCTAGATGGAGTTAGCAGCCGAAGAAGCAACAACAATCAAAGCTTTCTTCCTCAAACTCTGTCTTGTCCTCTTGCTAGGGTCCTCCAAATGGTTCCTTCATTTTCTCTTTTTCCCAATGTCGCCGTAGCAGCACAGATGCTTGAAGTTACCTGCTCCATTTTTGTTCCACTTTCCTTGATAATCATTCTAAGATTCTGCTCGTAATTCTTAAGTTTTTTTGGGATATCTCCCATTTGCACCTCCATGTGTTGAATAATAGCCCGGTTAGCCTCCTGGTTATGTTGCAAGGTTTCCACTTTCTTCTTCAGCCCCATTATTTTATTATAAATCCAGGAGTCGACTTGAAGGAAAGAGTCAGCTTTTTGTTTGGTAGAGTGTAGGAAGGAAAGTTTGGTTTCCCTTTTCGAGGAGTCACCTGTGTCATCAGCAGTGGTGTGTGGAAAGGGGCCAAATTTATCAATTTGTACCTCCCCAGCCAAAGGGCTCCTCCTCACTAGACTCTACAGGGACATGTTGACTTAGGACCTCCTTATCTTGTCCCTCAGTATCCTTTACAGGAGTGGAAGCTATCCCCATGTTTTCCTCCTCACTCAAAATGGCTGGATCATCGATTAAATTTTCTCTCTTTATCACCTCCCCCAAACACAGTATGAGTACCCTCATTATTAGACTTGCTCTGTTATGAGTTATCCTTAGTAGTATCTTCCTCTCTCCCTTCCTCATTTTTGTCTTTCGTATCCAGATAACCTTCCAGGTTAGAGCTAAACTCCCCAGCATCTATCCATTCCTCTTCCTTAGGGACATCCTTATCTAAGCCTTGAGTACTCTCCACCTCTATATCCTCTTCCACAATTTGTCTTTGAGAGTTGGATGGTTTCAGTTTAGCCTTAACTTTCTCTTTAACATTCTCATTAGTTTTACCTTTTAAGGGTTTAGGATTCTTATGTTTGCCAGTGGAAGGAGATGAAGCAATAGATTTATTTTTACAAAAACCCTCAATGAGAAAAATTAGACCTTCATGTAAGATGGGTCGAGACTGTTTCTTTCTATGGGCATTCAAACTTTGGAGCAAAGAAAACTGCAAATAGAAAGGGAAGGACATTCTGTCCTTGTACCTGAAATGGTTAAGAAAGACAAAGTGGAATTTGTGCACCCTTTTATTCCTTCCATCAAGGATAAAATACTCACGAATACAACCAAGCACATCACGCCAAATACCTTTAATCTATTGCACATCAAAGAAGTCTCAATTCTTCTCCAAATGCCTCCTCTTCATCTGTCTTCGAGAATTTTTTGTAGGCTGCATTGGAAATACTGGTCTGGTTGAAGAATTTGATACCTTTCATGGGGAGACCAATGAACTCGGCAATGAATTTCTCAGTAAGATTTACAGAGACTCCGTGTAAAGTAACTTTGTCATCCACCTAGTTTTTGAAGAAGGCGATGGTGACATGGGGTTTGGATCCATGCAACCACTCCAGGTAGTTGACCACCTTCCCTTTCTGGAGAATCTTCCAAACATCCTGCCTAGCCTTCCAATCATCACATTTTTTGGGCTCATGCTTCCTCGGTTCACCCCCCATATTACAGAGCAAACAAAAAACCATAGACACCCATATACTGATAATAGAGAGGTTGAAGTGAGACTAGTTTTTGGTGACACGATGTCAAGGTCGCCTTTTTGATGATACGTGTAGAGAACACATAACCTTCACATGAATGTACTTCCTCGGGGATGGTAATCTGACAGTCGTAAGCCACTCCCACAAATCATTAAATTTCTAATCCAAGCAAATATTTCCCACTTTGGAATGAATAAAATCATAATTAATAATTGCTTTAAGATCCACATACCTGTTTAATTCATCGAGCCACCTCATCTTTTGCTCTGTTTGAACTGCATGATTTGCTATCCAATCAACGACCCCGTTGGCTTCTCTATAAGTATGGGAAATGGCCACTTTTTCAAAATTTTGAAATAAGGTTTTAATTTTCATAACCGTAGCCTCTATAGACCATGAGACAAATTTTTTATTATTAAGGATATTAATAATATTCAGAGAATCACCGTCCAATTATAATTTGGAATACCCCAATTCAACAACTAAAATAGTGGTATAAAGGGTAGTAGTAGCTTCAACAATATGGCTATTCGAGTGACCAATAGGGATAGCAATAGCATCAATAACATTTCCCATATGATCTCCCGGGTTACCCTTAGTAGCTCCATCAAAGTTCCCTTTGATCCATCCATTAGGAGGAACAAGCCATTTTATGATCGATCTAGGATTATCAATTTTCAACTTAGATCCTTGAGATCTTAAAGGGTAATCAAGTTGGAAAGTTTGAGCAGGCTCCCTTTGGGATTTAAAATTCTCCTTGAAGGCTCTGATGATATTCTGACCAAGCACCCATCCTGGAAGATCTTTATTTTTGAATATCCTGTTATTTCTTTCTTTTCATATGCCCCACCAAAGGTGGGGGAGGGTTAGTTTCCAAAGAAATTGAGCATCAGGATCCTTTGAGGGGCATCTCCAACTCTTAAAAGAAAGATCCACATTGTTTTGATGGACCCATGTCATCCCCCAAAAATTCAAAATCTCAGTCCAGACTTCTTGGCTATAAGAGCACCTCTAAAACATATGATCTCTATCTTCAAGTCCCTTTCTACATAAAGAACACCTATTTACCAAATTTATACCTCTTTTTTGCAAGTTGTCAAGGGTCAAAATTTTGTTTTGGAGAAGAGTCAAAAAGAAAATGTTAATTTTGGGTATGAGACCCTTAATCCAAGCTTGTGACCAGATAGGTTGATTACTCTTATCCTTAGAAGCAAAGATAGAAGAGACTTTAAATTTCCCACTAGGATCAACATGCTAGATAATGTCATTCTCAAGATAATGGTAAAGAGAGACATCATTTAGGGATAATTGGATATTACTGAAACCTTGATCAACATTAGTTAAATCCACCCATGAGTCATTCTGCCAGTAATGACTAACAAGAAGGCCAAATCTCTGCTTGCATTGATCAATTAAGGCCTTGTCATGAAAATCTCCAATCAAGGGATGGTCCATAAGCCAGGTATCCTTCCAAAATTTCACTTTTAGCCCATTACCAACTTTCTAGGAACAACCTCTTTCTAAAGTTTTCTTGGTCCCCTAAACAACTCCCCATATGGAGGAAGAGTGAATAACATCAAGAGAGTCGAGGTAATCAAGAAGGGAATTAGCATTGAAGAGATACTTATGTTTCCAAATGGTACTCCACTGTTTATTTTCATGGTAAACTCTCCACCCCTGTTTGGCTAAAAGGGCTTTATTCATACTTCTGATTTTCCGAATTCCCAATCCCCCTTCACTGCAGGGTTTACACACTTGATCCCAAGCAATTAAAGGCATTCTGTTACTGGTAATAGAAGCTAAGGATAAAGCCCCTCAACTACCACAATTTGTCAAGGTGTTTAGCTCTGAGGGTTTTTTACAAAGAAAAATAAGGTGGGGATAGACTTGCTTTTTGATATTTTGTGTAGCGTTGCTTGCCACTGCCAATGTCTGTGATGTGTTCATCATGCTATGAATGGGCTTTAAAAGCAACATTTTTTCTTGGAGTCAATTTGTTGGTCTATTTATCTCTATTACAATGCCCATCACCTTTTTTTGGTTTTCTCACTCATGATAGCCATTAAATGTCTTTAAGGCTATTTTGTTTGTAAATGGCTAATTGAACCATTCCATTTTTTTAAAATCTAATATATTCAATTGCAACGTTTGTTGTTTCTTATCAAGAAAAATAAAATAAAATTTAAAACTATGCTCATAGTGGCTTACAATGTCTTTTGTTACCAAGAAATTCCTTTTGACTAAGATTATTTTAGAGCTACCAATCAATGAGCCATGACCATCATCTTCATTGATAAGATCCATGAAATTGTTGAAGGTTATATTGATGAACTTCTAGGAAATCCCACAATAAGAGAACACCCTCATGTGGTTAAAGACATATTTGATTGTATGAGAAATTAAAATGTTTGATTAAATCCCAAGAATTATACTTTTGGTGACCATCAAAGGACCCTTGTGTACATAGTCTCTCCACATGGTATTGAAGTAGATCTTACTAATGTTACTACCTTGTCAAAATAATAGTCTCTCTACATGGTATTGAAGTAGATCTTAGTTTACAATGAAAATGAAAATTATAGGCTAATAGAAGGTTTATAGCATAAGATTGTGATAAACATCTTCCATTCTCCTATTCACTAAAAAAGCGTAATACTTTTTAGTAGGATAAATCTCATCAATAAGATTTTGATAAGATTGAAGAATATCTAGCATACCCACCATTTCTTATGGATCCCACACTCAAAATACCTTTTGTCTTGTACATATCAGCTATACCGATTACATTAGTGGGATAAAGCTCGTTGACAATATTTGACAAGGTCAAAGAATATAACATCTGTACTTATTCTTATAGATGCCATACTAGATTTGAAAACAAATCTTGTTTATATCAACTATGCCTTTTTTCTTGAGGACACTTTTGGTTTAGTAGGATAATATTTTTTTTTGAAAGTAATATCTATTGCCTCAACCAAACAATAGTAGGGTATGGGATGAAGAATACAATGATTAAAAGCATGTATAATACTCATCTTCTGTTCCCAAAATCTGAAATACTATATGTTCACTCAAATTAGATTTTCATCTCCATGATCAATCTACCTTAAAATATCTATTATCTAGAGATGCTCTTAGACGATGAATGACTAAGTGGGTCATGATATTGAGTGAATTGATATTGAATATCAAGACAAAAGATAAATTAAGGGACAAGTTATTGCAAATCAACTAGTCAACACACCTCTTATAAATGACCATAAATGGGTTGTTGATTTCGCCATGAATGTATATTCACGATTGAGTAGCCTTCTAAATTAAAATTGTATTTTAACTCTTCTTGTACTAATCTTGGAATTTCTATTCTAGTCCCATTTGTTATACCATAAGCCATTTTACATGAAAACCATTTAGATTAGGCTTCCCATGTACAAATAATACATTGAATATAAGGCCCTCCTTGGACTTAAAATGGCTATTTAATGTCAAACCCAACAACTTCTTTCCTACTAGAATTCACATTTGATAATCAAGCAAGTAAAAGATGAGTACCAAATAAAAGATGAAAAATCAATCCCTTACAAATGTATGGTTGATAAAATTAAATAATGTTACACACATATGATTTGAACAAATTTTTATCCCAATAAAAAAGTAGCATATATTCTATGGTGACTGTTGTATCTCTCTTAAACATCTTACATAATAGTTAGCATTGTAAGCAATATGTATGGAAATGAGACTTTTATCAATGCAACTTAAAATCACAAATATATACTACATAATATTATAACAAAAATAGGCTTAGCCGTAGCTCTAATATGAGAATCTAAACACTTGAGTACATGTGATTTTTTTGTTATAAATTGAGATTGTGAAGTGCATGTTTGAGATCATGGTTAAATGGTAACAAAATGATACTTTTCTGCAATAAAAAGTTACAAAATAGGAAACCAACAAAATAAGCTATATGTTGAAAGAAAAAAAAAAAAAGGGAAAGCAGATATCAAAACTAAGCCAAAAAAGTGCTTGATTGGTATGTTGTGAGCACTAGTCTATCTAAACAATTAGAAAATGGGATAAAATGTAGTTAAGAGGTCCTATAGGCCCATTTCCAAAAAATACAACTAAAAAGTGTCACATTGGTATCAAACACCTTAGTAATTCTAATTCAACCTATTTAGAATATTATAATATTTGTCATTTCCTGGTTTGCTCATATGTAAATTCCTTACAATTAGATTCAAACCTACGTAGATATAAAAAATGGGATAATGGTTGTATTATATTGGGGCTTACCTAAGTAAAACCATATGTTAGTGTTCTTACACTATGCATAAAATGTGGACACACTTCTATAAACCATTATACTTAAGAATACCCATGAGGAAGAGCATCTCAAGAGTTAGCTTATGATTTCTTGTCTATGACATGCAAGAGCTATGAGATTGTGGCTCTCAAATGAACCTAGTTAAGAAACCCTTCCAAGGCACACCACATAACAAAAGATTTAAAGAATAGAGGCAAGCATACCAATATCCAAGAATCAAGAGAATGCAATGCAAGATGAAAGTGTAAGATTTAAGCTAAGAGATGCAAATGCAAGCTTACGCTAACAAGAATGAGAGAGTTACAAAATCTCCTAGTTAACCTATGTCATTTCATCTAGTGCATAAAGAAAATTTAAGGTTGGAGGTACGCCATGATGCAATTAAAATGAAGACTAAGCTAAGAATGCAATAACGGCGTAATGCAAGTAAGAATGCTCTAAATTCTCCAAGTACTCCAAAGCTCTAAGAAATCCTACAACGTAATGTTAGCATGAGCTATAATTATAAGAGAGTGAGCAGAGAGCTTCCTTTTAAAGAGAAATGGATGGTAGAGATTAAGAGGGAAAATCAAGGGTGGAGAATGAGTCTCACATTGACTTTCTACACAAGAATCTCAACTGAGCAAGATCCTTGAATATGTTTAAGAGGTAAAAGATGTGTGGAGGAGAATTAAAGTTATTTTGAATATAAATATTTCTCTCACATAAGAAATGTTCCTTACATGTATATACAAAATATCTTTCTTTTATTTTTAAAATAAGAAAATTCCTTTTCATGTGCGCACTTAGGAATAAAGGAACTTTGGGGGTTTTATTTAATTAAAATGGGAAAAAATATTTCAATTAGATGAAAGGCTTAGGATAAGGTGGGAAAACCATAGGATCAAATTGAATAAATAGTAAATTGAGGATTTGATTAGAGATAAATGGTAGGTAGATTATGCAAAATTGATAGAAAAAGGGCTCAAGTCTAGAGGACCATTTTTGCGTGATTACATTTGCCCCTCTCTGAATAATGTGTGCTTGATTGGGGAGCACATTAAGTTAAAGAATGAATATGTCAAGCTAATAGATAGATTTGACTTTGAACCTGATCAAACAGAGCATAGATAGATAGATGATCCTAAATGCACAATCGATAAGTAGTGGAACTGAACATTATGAGAGAAATAAATAAGATGCTATCAACACCCACAATGAGTACTAAAATGTCAAGATAAGTAGCCAAAAACAAGTAAATAGATCAAGTTAAGAAAAATAGGAACGTGAGACGAGTACTAACGAGGCCAAAGTAGACTAGACAAATAGTTTAGAGTATTCTTACCCCCTCGAGATCAAAATTGAAATGATATAAAGGACATAAAAAATTGAGATTAATTTGATCAAATCGAGAGTTGACAAGGTCCATGATGCCAGATAAGAGATAAAAAACAAAGGTAGACCACCAAGTGTAGATATTATGCCCCAATTTGATCAAGTTCGACCATAAAGATAAAGCATAAGAATTAGGTCAAAATGAGAAGAACAGTGAAATGAAATGGAGTGTAGTGAATAAGAGCAGAGATCCGTGAAGAGAGTAGAAATGATGAAGAATTGAAGAGACAATGATTTCCTTAAAAGGATTTTAAGATTAAGTCTAAAAAGGTCAGACAATTGCACAAAAGAAGGAAGAATTTCAAAACAAGATTTTGGCCATCAAGATGAAATTGGATTTCAATTTTGATCCCAAAAATGGATCCAGGATTTAGGTAAGGGTGTAATTTTTACAGAAATCTAAGGAGTTCAAAAAATAGGTCAAAAGGATATATAAGGGGTCGAAGAGTCATTCTCAAATCATTTGTCTCATTTGATTTTTAAGATCGTAGAGCACAATGAGAGAGAACCATGATTGAGATGAGGATTCTCATCGAGAGATATTGCTTTGAGCTCAGTCGACTACAATGCTAGCCCTGGCAGTACATCACCCTAGTAAGTAAATGACATCCAAGCTTTGTTTTGAGTGTTTTTGAGCATTTTGGTCACATTTTTCTCATGTTTTGATAGTTGTAGTCAAAATGTCATATGATACAGTGAAAGTATCATTCCATAGATTTGCAAAGTCTCATATGATAGTTCCGATCTTTATAAAGTTTCATCCAAAAGTTATGTAGTCCATCATATCAAGCATACCCATGAGTCATACAAGCCTAGATGAAGTATGGTAACAACAAAAAGTATCGTATCAGTATTAGAGAAAGTATTGTAAGATACTAGTGCAACCAGTAATGAATTCATGCTTAGAAATTGTGTCATTTTTGCATCATTAGGATTTAGTGAACTGCTCTTGTAATTGAGTAGTGACATCCTTAGTTTCATTCTAATTCTCATATGATACGTACTGCTTCATTAGCTTATGCTTGTGTTGTAGGAGACATTTCTAGACTTATGTATTAGGGCACCCAAGGTGGTAGGGTTGTGACTTGTGCCTTAGTAGGATGTTTCAAAATGATCTATGTTGAGAGACATGGGATTTGGTGAGTTGCATTAGTTGTTCCATATTTAGGAAAACCATGGTCTGCGTACAACATAAGATGAGCAATGACATAGTGAGCATAACACATTCCATCTACGAACATGAGAGGCTACCATCATCCTTGAGAATGTTTATATGATCCTTCAAATGCCATGTATTTGAGAGCCAGTAAGTTTTTTTGATTAGCTTCAGTTTTCATTGGACTTAGGCTTGGTAATATCAACTTTGATGTGAAAAAAATGTGGTGCAGGAATACTTTGATTAATTCTTGGAGGATGATAGTCACATTACAAGCACTGTTCCAAGATGAGACAATTTTTGACAAATACATCATGTGGGACCAAATGATAAAGCACTATAGGGATCAATACCCAGTGGCATGCATAGTATGTTCTTTGATAGGGAAAAGTTGATTATTGTTATGAGTTAGAGCGGATTCCCATGTAGACAGGGGAGATTGGTGATGAACTTGATTGAAAACCAAGATAGATGGCTTGGGGTCCCATCATCTTGGTAAACAAGTATTGTGAGTTACATGATATAGTCTATAGGAAGGTGAAGAGTTGGGCATGAAAAGCTATGCTAATGCAAGTGTGGGCTTGGGATGACATCATTGTGGTGTGACTGAAAGTACAATTGAGAGTGAGGGGAAGATAATGGAGATGGCAAAGTGGATGGAGGGAGAGGAGATAGGAGGTGAGACATGTGCTATGGATCTAGGAGCTAGGCTCCCTCTAGAAGTTGACTTACCACCAATCTCAAAGTAGAGAAAGGGAAGTGAAGGAGGATGAGATAGATGAGGAGGAGGAGGAGGAGGAGGAGAGACTAATTGGGAGATTGTGACTAGACATGGAACTATGCCAACAAGAAGGGATATGAGAGAGATCAAAGGATTATGGAACTAGTGGAAGAGTGTCAATAGGAATGCACCACTATTATTGTGCAAGAGAAATAATTTATAGATGAAGGTTCTTGGAGTGAGGAGTAAAAGAGAGAGATCGATACAACTTGACAAGATATAGAATGTCATAGTTCTAGGGCCACATATTACTATGCAACATACAGGGTTGTAGTGCCTATAGGTTAGGGACTCCAAGATTAATCAGTGTGCATAGGGAGAATAGAGGGAGTGGTGCTGCCACTAGATAGGACCTATACTCCTCCATAACCACATCAAACATAGGTTGGAGGAAGCCAATCATAGATTTAGTCTAGGGCTCCATATCATTTTGATGTATTGATGTGTCTTTGAGACATTGATCTAGATTTTGTACTCATTTTGTATTTATACTTGATATTCCACCATATTATGAGATACTGGATACAAGTTTTAGTATTTTTGTGTACTTGTCTATTTTCACAATCAGGTGGTGGATAGATTTACTTTTTTATGTTTTAGCATTTGTGTTTATATATCTATGTGATTATTAATATGTATGCTCATGTTCATGCTCATTTCCTTTAGATGCTCATATTGATATGCTCTTACGTGTATTGATATCACTCACATATATCTAGCTCTATGTTATGATATGAACTCATGATTTGAAAATTTAGAATTTAGATAGATTAGACATGATGAAAGGATTAACGTCTTCTGATGATAGGAAAAGAGGAATAAAGATAAGATGAAAAGTTAAAAAGAGGATAAAGACATGATCAAGAAGATTTGTGAGGAGATGAATGTAGTTGACTAAAACATCCATGAAAGATAAAGAAGACTCTCTTTACACTCAAATGCAAAACTAAGATAGAATCAACCCTAAAATGCAAGCTAGTTTGCAAGGTGCAATTGCAAGGGTTATATAAGTAGGTCCGAGTTTTTATCATCAAGCATTATTAGGGACATCACAAGATCATACAATCATCACTAGTGAGAACTATGAGGATATGGATATGAAATATTAGGAGTGTGGGAACCCAACCTATGCATCAAAGACATAAAGGTCAAGATGATGACACAATTAGATTCCCTAGGTTTAGTGTAGCAAGATTATGCTTGCATTGAGACACAAAATGTGAACATGGTCATAAGTACGGTCTTGAAAGATCAAACACCATGAAAAAAAGGACATAAATTTAAATATCCTAAGTGTCAAAGGGATCAAGCAAGATGATCAAGATGTCTAAGATCCACAAAGTACACTTGTAGATAGAAATCAAAGAAAAACATGCTTCATGACCCTGGTCCTCTAGTTCACTGACATCTTCGAGAGACTAAGGAGGGAACACTCAATAAAGAAATCAATATAGGCTACACATAAAGAAAATAAGTCAAGCAAGTCTTAGTCAAATTTTTGTTTAAGTGTTTGTGTGAAAATTCAAGTTGTTGTCTTCCTAGGACTCATGTCTACAAGTGAGAAATATTACAACATCATAGACTAGACAAAGTGTCAATTCAAGATAAAGTATCCAATAAGTGTTGAGAAACACTCAATGTCAGGGAGTGTTGAAAAATACTTTTTAGGGAGTTTCAAGAGAAACACCAACACAACCAAGAGACCCAATAAGATTTATAGTTTGTGTCTCGTAGGCTTAGACACAAATCAATTCCGAACTAGGAAAAGGCAAAAGGATATGAGGTGGACTTAGTTTAGAGTGCAAAGAGATATGCTAATAGACATAAGCATAAGGGTCTCAATTAGAGCTTGTTTTGGCAAGATTATTATTATTTTCATATCTTTTATGATTTTTTTTTGTATCTTTGATATATTTGATTTGATTAGTGATACATCATAGTGCCTATTGCTAGGTTTTCATCAAGATGATCTCTTTTTCATGAAATTTTATGCTTTTTGGATTTTTTTAGGATCACAAAGTATGTAAAAGCATTGAGCACTAGGCATACAATTTCTTTAGATGTAGTATGTTGATAAGATCAGGGATCTATTCTCCTCCATGTGTAGAGAGTTGATAAGCAATAGATCCAAAAACAATAGTAACAATGTAAGGACCCAATCATTTAGGTTCAAAATTTCCTTTTTGTTCTCTGTTATGTTGATTCTTCCAATTCTCTATAAGGACTATGTCACTAACCTGGGATTCCTTGGGATGATTTTTTTTTTAATCTAGTAGACATCATTTTTTGATATGCTCTCATGTGTATAGGAATACTAAATCTTGGATTCTTATAGTTCTACAGTCCTCATCAGTAATCAATCCTTTCAAAGAGACCTGTAAGGAAGGCATCTCCACCTCTAGTGGTAGAATAACCTCATTCCATATAGCAAAGAAAAAGGTGTAGCCCTAGTAGGCATGCATATGCTAGTCTTATAAGCCAACAACACATGAATAATCAATAAGTGTTAGTCTCTTCATGATTTGTGAATAGTTTTATACAAGATCTTTAGTAGTGTTTTATTAGAGACTTTGACTTGACCAATCCCTTGAGGATAGTATATCAAGGACCAATAATTTTCAATCTTAAATCTCTTGCATAGTTGTCTTAAATCCTTGTTTTGAAATTGTTCTCCATTATTAGTAATTATAGATGAAGGAACACCATAGAGATAGACTATATGATTTAATATGAAGTGGACACATGCTTTCTAGTAGCAGCAAAAATAGGTACAACTTCAAGCCACTTAGTAAAGAACTTAGTAGTTGTGATATTGAATTTGTGTCCACTAGAAGAGCTAGGATGGATCTTTCCAACTAAGTCAAAGGCCCACTGCTAAAAAGGCCAATGTGATATAGAGGGTATCAACTCATGCCTAGGAGCATGAATCAAGTTACCATGAAGTTGGCATTTCTTACAAGACTTAGCATAACACATGATATCAACTTTCATAGTAGGCCAATAATAACTAGCCCTAAGAAATTTTTGAGCTAGCATAAGGCCATTAAATTGAGACCCACAAATTCCATCGTGGACTTTAGCTAGCAATTTTATTAACAATAGCTTTCCCTTTTATAGCTTTATGGTTAACATCCTGAATGACAAATTCTTAAAGAATTATCATCCATTTAGTAAGTTGACTAATGAGATCAACCTTACTTAAGAGGTACTTGAGAGGATCAATCTTGGCAACAAGGCATGTAGTATGAGCCACCATATAGTGCCAAAGTTTTTGAGATGCAAATACTACAACAAGACAAGCCTTTTCATTATTGTTATAGTTAACCTAATAAGCAACTAGAGTTCTTGTAATGGCCCGCTTGGAGATCCTTGGAACAAGGATACATAAAAGCCAATACATTTTTTTTAAGAACAAACATGGCATCAAACACATTAACATGAAATAGATCAAAAGATTGCAATGTAAGACTTAACCAAGCAATCCAGACATCTAACAAATATCCAAGCCTCACTACTTACCAGTGCATCCAAAACCAACTATGAAAGTTTATGCAAACAAGAAACCAATAATCTTTGACCTGTTAGAACCTAAAAAGGGGTGCAACCCAAGAGGGTATCAAAAACACCCTTTTACTTTAAACCAAAAAGCAAGATACCTACTATTTTCCCGAATAGGGTTTTGCAAAGAATTTAGGTGATACTTTTCTAGTGTCATACAATATTGTTTAGTATACTATAGGGTGATACTTCTTATAACTACCATGCAATACTAGAAAGTATCACACAATATAAATTTCTACTACCGTGTGATATTTTACTAGTAGCACAATAGAACTTATTACTGCCATGCGATACTTTCCAGTATCACATGATATTTCTCTCTAATGCATGCGATACTTTTCCAGTGTCACCCAATGCTGAACTTTTGTCACCCAGGATTGCAAAGAAACAACTTGACGAACAACCAGAAGGAGAAAATGAGTTAGAACCTCCACACTAAGGAGTACCAGATCCACAATAGTCAAGGAGTAAACACTTGAAACCATAAGGAAGATCACATAAATCTAACATCTCAACCATAACATCTAATCCAAGAATCTAATATAATCATGCAGAAAGCAACATCATAGTGAACATACATGTGCATAAATCAACTATCTCTATGAACTAAAATAACATAAATCACATGGAAACATACTATGGAAGATATGGAGAACCACGTAACCATCCAACTGTGGAACTAAAAATGGAGGAAGGCCAACTCTATACGCCGATCCCTAATAGTGGTAAAGGTAGCTATTCCTTCCAACCATGTGGAACCCATATATCCACTTTCACAATGCTGATGGAGATAGTGATCCTACCAAAAATACACACAAGATAGTAATCTATGGCTAAATGCCAAACAATATAGAGGATTGAAACCAAGATCATGAGACAACGTAATATAACTTATCCTGGTCAGATACTCTATGGGTCTACTATGTAGGGACTTTGGTGGAGAGTAGGTTGCTTAAGACTCCCAAGATCAACATCATAAGTACCATACCCCTCATGACTCCCTCGGGAGACCAACGTGCTATGTCCCCAGATGAGCTATGTAGACAATGTGGCTTTCAAATAAATTGATGAGAACATACCTTTAGAGGAGTCGTACAAGTATGTAGTATTTTTTTATCTTAGTTAATTACCCATTAATTTGATTTAGTTGTCACTTATTAGAAACTTCTCCATGTATACCTCATAGGGAACATGACCCAGGGTTACAAGAGAAGCCCCTCTACCGACCTACCCTACATACCCAAGCTCATCACATGATGAGTGCTCATAGGCAATGTAGTTTCCCAACCCAACCCCAATGAACATAAAACAAGCAAAAAAAAAACAATGAGTTCAAGACTCGAAAGACCTCGCCAAGTGCATGCTCACATGCTCATGTGTGGGAACACCATGTACACAATGATCATAAAAAAAAAGGGTTGGATGAGAAACATAAAAAATACACAAGTATAACAATTCACTCAATCCACCTATATCTAGGATTATGGATTCGACATGAATCCCAATGCAATGAAAATAAAACAAGGGTAAAAAAGATATCCCTATAGATAATCTGGATCTATGACCAATTGTAGTGCCAAGAAAAGCTAAGAAAATTGGGTGACACAAATCAAGATTTAAAATAATTAAATCAAATGTAAAATTCCCAAAAACTATAAAATCACAATATTCCTTAATAACTTTGATGACAATGCGAACCTCTAAATGCACAGGCACACTCATGGGTGTAATCACATAATGTAAATAAGTACAAATTTATTAAATCACTAAAGGGTTTGATTAATCAATTAATTAAGATACGTCGACGATACAGGATGACATTAGCTAGGTAAGATCAGTCGAATCACTAACTCCATGTGTCATTGCTGGCATGTATATCCTACACACTACACAACACGATCAAGTGAAACTGCTTATAATAATATAGCTGAAACAATAAATTCATTAAATCACATTAATAACCATTTATTTAATCACATTAAAATAATCTATTTAAATCACTCACTGCATCATAAAAAATCCCATAGAAAGAATGAAGTAAATAACCATAGCATCAAATCAAGGTATCCAAAACCAACAAGTCCATCATATAATCATAAACAATGTATATGTAGAATACGAAATGATTATATATCATCATAAGGCATCATGTCACATCAAAAATCATCATCATGTAGATATGATCAAACTGAACAACATAACATCTAACATCTATGATATTGGTAAATCAAAATAAAGTATCTGACCATCAAGTCATCTTGAATGTCCTCAAACATGAGTATCAAATTATCTCTCAAAACCAAAATATAAAAAGGTACGAAATGCAAACATGTGAGGGACCACATCCTCCCCCACTAGGCATAGGCTTACTCCTAGAAGCCTACAAAAAGGTAAGGGTATAAATCTCTCAACTATGTACCATCTTCCCAAGTAGAAAAAGTCTTGTCACTTGGGTCCCACTAGACCCTTACCTGCTCTATGTCCCAACCTCTAAGGGTCAGTCTCCGATGTTGAAGGATACACATGGGCTCCAAAGAAAGTTTCTCATCCTCCAATTACAAAGCATCCTAGTCAAGTACATGGGTCAATTAGGAATAAACTGTCTTAAAATAGAAACATGGAAAATATCATGGATGCACGATAGGTTAGCTAGCAATGCTAGTCGATAAGCAACAGGACTAATCCTCTCAAGGATCTCAAGTGGTCCAACAAAATGTGGCACCAACTTAGAGCCTTTCCCATAATGGATGGTGCTCTTCCTCAGATGCACTCTCAAAAACATCATGTCACCAACAAAAAAGTGACGATCCAACCTATGGGCATCTACATATTTCTTTTGCATGTCTTGAATAGTAATCAAATGCTCTCTAATATGAGAAACTTGTTGCTCCATATATTGAAGCATCTTTGGACCTAAAATTGCTTAGTCCTCTAAAAAATCCCAACTCAAAGGGGTATGACATCATGGTCTACCATACAAGGTCTAAAAAGGTGACATGCCAAGAGAACTATGGCACCCATTGCTATAAGAAAACTCAACAAGGTACAAATAGTCCTCCCACTTCAACTATGCCTCTCTATGACATAAATATGAAGCATATCTTCCAGAACCTGGTTCACTCTCTATGTTTGAAAATAAATCTTTGGACGGTAAGCTAAACTAAAATTGAGCTACACACCCAAAGCATACAGGAGAGATGTCCATAGTGATGAAGTAAACACTAGATCTCTATTTGATATAATTTATTGAGGGATTGAATGCAAACAAATAATGTCTTCCAAGAAAATGTGTGCTATAGAAGAAGCTGTGTAGGATTCTCTTTGTAAGGACCCTCCTCATATGTAATTATTAAATATGAATTTTCTTGTTAAATCTATTCTAGGGGATTTGAATGGATTTGAAGTAATGTTTTATGTTGTGAAGGTCCTAATGAAATTAAGAAGTAGTTGACACATCCATGTTTTAAATACTTAGTGATTCGAGAACTCCTACATTAACTCAACTATTTAAACATTGAAATTTCACTAACAATGCTATGAGGCATTTTCACTTAATGATAAGGATGTTGATTTCAGTATCCTGATGACTAAGTTGTATGCTTTAGATAGTTCACTATTCTTTAATTGGTGTTTTTATGATGATTAGGTGTATGCATGCCTAACAATGATTATTCTAGTACTTTAGTATGAGTTAACAAATAAGTTATGTTATATTGATTATGTGATTCAGATGATTAAATATGGGTAGAAATGAATTAAACAGTTGATTATATGAAAGATACATGTTTTGATTTATGTAACTATATAGATAAGTTTTGAATGTATGTATGTGATTTTCTTGAGCTACTAATGTGTGCAATGAGTGTGCAGGATACTTTAGCCGAGAGACCCAATAGAGGAACAAAATTGAACCCTATGTATTAATTGTGAAAACCAGGGTTAAATCTAATGAAAGATGCAAACCCCATTTTTTGTTGTTTAATTGTGTTGAGGATTGAATAAATGTATCATTATGTATTCAGTAAATGCTAATGTTCATAATAGTGTTTTTATAGTGTCGCTTGACACTTGTGAATTGTATATGCATTCCAGTATGATAATTAGAAGTAACCGAGTAACCTAAAGATCTAAGTTGGATTAGAGTAGTGACCTCCTTGCTAATCAGTTAGTATTGAGATTATTTACCCCCTTATTAGGATTTGTGAGTTATCTACTTTTTGAAGGTTGTTAGTATATCCTAAAATATTTCTAGCTTTTGATAGGTCTGTAGTTAATCCTAAAGGCCTAAAAACATTAAATCTAAGTACCTAGGGGTAAGGGTATGGGTTGGGAGTATTTTCCACCCCCCTAGCCTCTTTGGTTGATTTTTATGGTCACTCAAAAATTGTACTTTTGGTTGATGGAGAAAATTGATTGTCTCCTCCATGAGTTGGTGACTTTAACTCCACTTGAGGTTTATCTAATGTTTAGTTGAGTTAGGATCATATTAGAGGCATCTTTGGGAAAAGTTTTGGTTGTTACCCAATCTCTTGGTTTTAGAGAGAAGTTTGAAGATTGAAGGAAAGGAAGGAAAAACTCTTCTCAGTTTGTCATTTTACTATAATTCTTTATGAAGGTAGGGTTCTTCACTCTTGGATCATGTTCTTCATATTGTTCATACTTTGAATCATGCATAAGGCATTGTGTTGTTCTTTGGATTGCTTGTATGTGTGTTGGGGTTGTTTGGGAGGGATCTTAACTTGTTCTTGAGTGTCATTCTTATGCTTTGCTTTGAAATTTTGAGGGGATTTCATAAGGATTGTTTTGGCATTACTCACCCTTGGATAGGGAAGAAGTGACCAAGTACGGGGGAAGGGCCTTAGTTGGACCTCAATAGTGTAGAGTCTCCTCTCATGGTGAGAAGAGGGAAAGAGGGTAGGGTATATGGGCCCCTACTTGTCATCACATATCTTGTATGAAAATTTGTATTCTTGAAGAAGAGAAGGAATGAAAACCCTTGTTATATTGGCCTCGAAAGGGCATTTTTAGAAGAACGAAAGTTCTTGAGTTATAGCCCCAAAAGGGCTATGTTATGATATGGTGATTGACATCTCCTATTGAGAAAATCCACCTCCCACCTAGTTTGGTTCTATGTTGAACCTATTGTGCAAAAACGGGTTGGGAATGCATGTTTGAATTGTTCATCATAATATGTTGTTTTACCTCTAGGTTAGTTCTTGTTCTTCCCATGAATCTCTTGATACATTGAAGATATTGGAAAGGATCTCTTGTGAAAGATCTAGAAGATAATTCATTTGAATTGTAACATTATGTAAAATGCATTTAAATTTTGATGTAATTGGCAAGGATGTTGAGTTTTCTTACTGGTTCTTTCTCGATGGAGCCTTGAACCAAGTTGAATAATAGAAGAGAAAAACATTGAGTAATGTTCCTTGCTTTTTTCAATAAGCTCTTTCATTGTAATTTTGATCTCTGTTTGGAAACGAATCACAAGGTTGTCTAGAATGCTACCTTATATTATAGTGAAAATTTTATTCCCTTGTATAAATGATGGAAATATATTACTCTAAATATGATTTGTGAATTTTTCTATGAGATCAAGTGAAATGAATGATGATCATAATCCTTCGATTAATCTACTTTAGATATGATAAAAATTGCATAGAATCCTTCCATAATTATCAAATAGATTTAAGGGATGCACTTTTAGTTTCGTAAGCCATATGAAACATTAGGAATTATAACTCCTAGGTTATATTATCAATGTGTTAGCCTTTCAAAATATGATTCAACTTAGAGAAAATTAATCCACCTTTACATACCATCTCAAAGAGAGGATTCATATACTTAAAAAAAAAAAAGGAAGCAAGAAAATTTCTCAAAACACCCACCTACAGGATGCTGGAAATTGTATGGAAGAAATAATTCATTCCCTTGCTGAGACAGAGAATATTCCTTATTTAATTCCTTGGAAAATTTAATTTTCTAACTTTATATAATATCAAAATGATTTATAAGCAATTAAATAATTATCCTAAAAGACTATCTACATAACTTTAAACCTAACTCTTGTTCTTACCTAGAAAATTTTTGCACTTAATTCCTATCTTACTTCTCCCACCCTAGGCAATTTGATAAGCTTTCATGAGATTTCTTGAAATGCATCACGTATCCATGAAATCTATCATGACAGTAAGGTTAGCAGATGTGATTAGGGGCATGTTTGTGTGGAGAAAGGTTGCATTAAAGTCCCAATCTCTTCATACTTCCTTTTTACCTCCTAGTTCTTTTTTATTCCTCCTTGTCTTCCTAGGCATACTTCTACTTGGGAGGAAGACAAGACACATTTGTAGGTCTTGGATCATGTGATGAGCCCTTTTGAAGGTACATGGATCCTTGGGTAATTATAGGTTTTTCTTGCTTGAAAAGGTGGATAAAATATCTAAATCACATACTCCCAAACTTAAATCTCCATTTGCTAAGAGTTGACCAAGCACACCTTGCAGGGTAAAGGCTATCTTGGGCAACACATATCTATCTTGGGAAAGCGTGTAGCCTTGGGAAGCCACCCAAGGAGTGTTTGGGAAGTGGGGTGTGGAGTTAGGTAATGGGGGTTAAGTTTAATGGTAAGGGGTTTGAGGTAAGTTAGATTTGGCATGTGTGTTAGTTTGCTTTGTTGGGTAGAAGGTAGGTGAAAAATTTAGTAAGTGTTCTTTTTGTTTTAATGTAGAATTTAAATTCAGTTCTTAGGTTAGAATAACTTTTTAAGTTAGGATTTGATTAGTAGAGGTTGAAGTTAGCTATAGTTTTAAATCAATTAGCTAGCATGACATGCTAGTAAATGTGCTATCAAATTTCTGGATTTGATTGTGTATAATTTGATAGCACAATCAAATCCAGAAATTATACACAATCAAATCCAGAAATTTGATAGCACATTAGCATGGATTGTGGAAATCTAATAGATCTCAACGCTAGTAAATGTTAGGTTTATTTCACTATATTAAATTACTTCAATTAGGATGTTTAGTATTTAGTTGTTGATTATTTAAGTTCAATGTATAATTAAATTTAAATTATACTTTTTTATTATCATTGGAGTTAGTGAAATTTAGCTTATTATAATGTGATTATTAATTAGTTGTATTAATTAAATTAATGTGGTTTCCATTTATTTATTATGATTAATATTATTTTAATGTTAATATCTTACTTATTTATTTTAATCTAATTTTAGTAGTATTATTATTTGATTGGAAATGTTCTATTTTTGAATAGATTGTAGATTGAAACAAATTATTATTGGAATAAAGTTTACATAATTGCATGTAAGACATTATTTTAGTTAGAGGGTACTTTAATTATAGTCTCAAATAATTTGATTATATTATTAAATTGGTCGTTCGAATCAATTGGTTATATTGTTAAGTGATATTTTGCCTAATAGAATTATTATGGAGTAAAGTTAATAGGATGTAAATTTATTGAATTCATGTTTTTCTATTGTTCTAAAGATGTAAGAATTTATGGGTAAATATTTAATATTAAAAAAAAAAAATCACTTGTGTTTTGCCCTCATATTTTGGGCATGACACTCTTATGGGTGAAAAATGTGCTACCTTGGACAACTTGTCCACTGTCACGATGATACAATTGTGTCATCATGATGACATAGGAAACACTATGATAAAATCAATGGATATATTATCCCACTTCCACTCTAGAATGGTATGCAACTACAAAAGACTCGTCGGATGCTGATGCTCTACCTTCACTCTCTAGCACTAAAGATATTGAGCAACAAAATCAACAACATTGCGCCTAATCCTTGCCCAAAAGTATAACTATCTAATTTTAGAATGCCTCTTCTTGACATCAGGATGTGCAAAATATGGTGTACAAGGTATGAGGATTGCTAGATACTAGCACATAAATGCACCCAAAGTGTCATTGTAGTCCATCAAAATCTAGAAATAACCTATAAACGTCCCCTCAAGAGAACACCAAAACTCAATCTCCACCTCACCTCCTAATATGTGTCACTAGGAAATGCGTCCAAGATACAACCTCGCAAATCCACTCCTAAGAAAAAACCAATATCTCATGTCACTTCCTACTCAAGGCACCCTCGATGAAATTTTCTCTCCCTTTGATGTATTGAACATCAAAATCATATTCACATATGAACTCCATCCAATGACACTGTCGTGCATTCAGGTTTGGATGAGTAAAGATATACTACAAGCTACAATGATCAATATGCAGCTCAAACTTATGTCCCAAAAGGAAATGGTCCCAACACACAAGAGCATGCACAACTACATCAAGTTCCAAATCATGAGTAGGGTAGTTAAACTAATGGTCTCTAAGTTTTCTAGACTCATATGAAATCACATGACCATCCTACATCAACACTATGCCCACACCCTCCAATGAAGCATCTATGTAAACCATAAAATCACCTACAAGATTAGGGACAATAAGGACTGGTGCATTAGTCAATCGCTCCTTCAAATCCTCAAATGCTAACTCACACTAGTCTAACTAAACATACTTCTTCTCTTTCATTTGAAGAGAAGTGATAGGATGAGCCACTCCTGAGAAGTCCTTCACAAATCGATGGTAGTAACCTGCCAATCCCATGAAACTACAAACCTCAGAAATATTAGTGGGTGTTGATCAATCCATGATAGCTCAGATTTTCTCTGGGTCCACTATAATACCATTACATAAATAAAGTAGTATATAGAAGTTCAACTGCTATTTAATAACTACCAAAACTAAAATTTATAACCTAATTCTATAACCTTAATGATTAATACATTAACATCCCCCCTTAATTGGAAAGGGTTACATGAAATTAGGAGTATTATGAACTCTTCAAACTTTGAACTCAACCAGAAACATTTGCTGGTTGATCTAAATCATCTTTTGAAAGCTATATGATCTAAAATATATTTGAACTTGCAGGGTTGAAACTTTTATAGTTCAACATGTTGTCCATTGTTGGAATTTAAATTTATATAATGAGCCTATTGCTTTGATAGGTCTCAGTTTGAGACTTGTTTTGTCCCTTTTGAATTAGCACACTTTGGGTGCATGATTATTGAAAATAGTACACATTGGGTGCAATGAACTTGTATTTTTCATATTACAATTTGATAAGAGCACACATTGGTGCAATAGAATAACACACATTGGGTGTTATAGACTTATTTGTTTGTATTACAATTTGATAAGAACATACATTGAGTGCTTTGAAATAACACACATTAGGTGTTATGAATTATTTTGTCCATATGACATTTTGATAATAGCACACATTAGGTGCAATAAAATGACACATTGGTTATTGTGTATTTGTCTTTCATTTCAACTTGAACCTGGAATGAATTTTTATAATTGTTTCTCATTTGAACTTGCATTTGAAATTGCACTTACTTGAACTTGAACTTGACATATACAAATTATCCTCCCATTGGTAGAATATCATCTCCTTGGAAGATGAGAGGAAATGATTTTAATAACATGAATTCATGTGATAAGCCATTGGATAAGATACCACATATTTATCTTCATTGCTTCAAATAGGTGGAGTGCATCAATATGGATCACAAATTTTATTTCCAACAACATTTTTATCCATAAAATAATATTGCCTTGATTATTATCATCAACATTCACCTTATTTGAAAATTTTGTTTGATTTTATTTTCATTTTTTTATTGATACTTCTCAATCCCTATTGCACAATTTGTTATTTTTCAAACTTTCTGCAATAACACTTCTGCAAAATATACTTTGTCTCAAGCTTTTGAGTACATAGACATAGCTATGATAAATTAAACTTTGATAAGAAATTTGATGTAGAGCATGAGAGAGAATTTCCAAAACCTTCGTATCAAATGTCATTTACTATCATCAAATGAGATGATAGAGAAAATTATATCATTCCTCAACATGTAATATTATCCTCAAAACAAGATAATTAGTCTGAAACAATATCACAATCTTAGTCAACTTCTAGTATAATTGAAGAAATTGGAGTCTCTCAAATGAAATTCCAAAAATGATATAACATCAACGAAAACAATGTCATTCCTTTGTGTACACCAAAATCATAGTGATAAGAAATTTTATACCATTATAAAAAATTAAATAAATCTCATTACACAATTCTGCCAAACTTTGTGCTTCCAAGAAGGCCAATTCACATTCTTATGAAATCAAACTATATTTTTGCAGCCATTGACTCAAACTGATGCCAACCATAAATACCCGTTGAAATCCATTTAAAAATTTCACTTTCCAAACCTTGCAAGCTTAATCACAATCGGGTCTTTAGAGGCCAAATTCTTAACATTAAGAAAGCTTAAACAAATTAGATTATTGCAGGTTCAAATATTCATTTAAGGTTACCAACTCAATGATTAAAAAAAAAAATATTTTTGCCCATGTAAAATTGCTCCAAGATAGGTCTGATTATCTCATACAATACCCACTTTTCTAACTACGAATTCTTCAAACTAGTTTTCTCTTCTGGTCAATATCATGAAAAAGATCATTTTGATTAAATTTTTGATGCATGCATATTATATGTATCCCAAATTGAGACTGAATATTTCCACATAGAATAAATTTTGACTATATAATATATAACTGATTCTTGCATGCAATCAAAAGTTGACATTTTTGTTTCAATAAATCTGATTGGATTCAAATAAATGACCAATTCATAGCATTCAAAATCAATGGACTTACTCTTCAATTTTCTGATGAAAATAGGGTATTTACTTCCTCAACTACATTTTTTTCACTCTTAGTTATGGCCTGCTCTGATACCACTGTTAGGCCCAGAAATCAGATATAATGGAAAATATTTAGAACATAAGAGAAACTTTATTGTATTCTATTTAGCAAGATTCAATACATAAATAAAGTAGTGTATAGTAGTTCAACTACTATTTAATAACTACCAAAACTAAAATTTATAACCTAATTCTATAAACTTGATGATTAATACATTAATAGATATGCCCCAAATACTTCATCTCAGACTGTAAGAAATCCACATTTACGTAGGTTGCCATAAAATTGATGGTCTCGTAAGCATTGCAATGATAGGCGTAAATGGACATCATGTTCCTCAATAATCTTAGAATAGATGAATATGTCATCCAAGAAAAAAAAGACACATTGATCAAGGTACGTGCAAAATACTCCATTCATCAAAATTATTAAAAAAAATGGTGCATTAGTTAACCCAAAGGGTACCATCGTAAAATAATAATGCCCATAACATGTACAAAAAGATGTCCAATGAATGTCAACCTCATGAATCTGAAGCTGATGGTATCCTGATTTAAGATCAACCTTCAAGAATACTCTTGCTCCCTTCATTTGATCAAACAAGTCATCAATCCTTCACAAGGGGTACCAATTCTTCACTATCACCTTATTCAATTACTAGTAGTCAATACATAGAGCAAAGATCCATCTTTCTTTTTCACAAAGATAACTAGTGCACCCCACAAGGATACACTAGGATGAATATGGCCCTTGGTCAATAGCTCCTCCAACTTCAATATGAACTCACTCAACTCTTGAGTAGTCATACGTTAAGGAGCTCATGAAATAGGCTCTGCTCCTGCAATGAGATCAATACGAAAGTCAATGTCTCACATTCAAGTGGCATTCTTGGTATCTCATCAAGGAAAACATCAACATACTTGTGAAGGAGTGGGTGATCGTCTAGTGTCACCTCACGACTCTCAACCTCCTCAAGATCACTAACAAAGACCGCAAAAATCTAACATCCATGTCACACACTTTGCTTAAGCTATGTTAAGATTTCATGGAGGGTCACTGCAATTGTACTAAGCACTACTATTGTATTTGGTATGTGTATTTCAAATGCAACATCCTCTCTTATTTATATTGAGCATAGGGAAAGAATAGACATGTTCCTTCATGGGACATGTCTATTCAATAATCATATAATTAATATTAATATTAATTAAAAATTATATATATTACAATAAACTTAATAGATCATACAAAATCAGTACACAAATATAAAAGATAAATACATCCGAATTGACTAAAAACTTCAATACTCCCTCTTAGCGAAGAAGGATAAATATATTTTGATAATCAAAGGTAAAGAATGATCATTATTTTGAATAACCCAAAGATGATCAACAATTGTCATCTAAGATCTTAGTTATTAAAATACCTAGTATGCATTTATACAAACAACCCAAAGATTATAAATATGATGGCATCTAGGCGATTAGTTGTTAGACTCACAAAATGCATACTTACCTCATACCCAATATGCATCTATATAGAAAACTCAAAGATAGTTAATTTAATGACATCTAGGTACTCAGTTATAAGTCTCACAAGATACATATTCTCATGATTTAAGTACAACACGTACTCAAAATATATAACATAGAATTTAGTCAACTGAAGCTACTACACATCAACAGTCCCTCTTAGTTAGGAAGGCTAAACACAAAACATATGTTACACCATTGGTAATATTGGAATGACAAGTTTTAAGGATCTCTTTGATCAAAATATATCCATCATTTTGATGTCATATTTGATATCAAGTGTATTAATCTTCCAGAATATCAACATATGATATTCACCAACTACTCAAATAGGGGTTTGATATCATATTTGATATCAAGAGTATTGGTCTCCTATAATATTGACATAAAATATTCACCAAGTACTCAACTAAGGTGTTAATGGCTTATCAAAACATCAAGACAAGATATTTGCCAAGCACCTAAAATATATCTATGCAAACAACTTGTAAATAGTCAAATTAATGATATCTAACACCAATTTTTTGATTTATAAGATAGAGTCTTCCAAGATTTATTTCAACATTTACACAAAATGTGTATCATGATACACGTTATTGTAAGGTCACCACCTTTTAATGACTTCTCCAAATACAAGCGATAATCATTTATAAGTCATAATTTCATCATGATGTACAAAGGAGGTAGGCCCATTAAAATCACATGGTCACGATGTATGAATCATGGTCCTCTTGACTGCGATAATTTACTAGAGAATCCATCTCAAAATGGTCTACTCCTTCTAAATCAATAAGATGGAGATCACTAAAGGTTAACTGAATAACATCTTTAGTCTTCTCCCTCTCTTTCAAGTTTTTCTCTAATAACATGTCAAGCTTCCCTTGAATTTCAATCTTCATTTTCCTACAATAACATTCTTAGAGGAAAAGATCAAGGTAAATAACTCTTAAAGTTTGTAAGAAATTAATTAAAGAGTAGACAAATTTAATACTCAATGATAATAACTACTTATCTCATATGCATTATATTAGAAAATGCCTTCATAGATTAATTTAAAGACATCTCTTCTATTGAATCATCTCCCTACTAAAGATGGTTGAAATAGGAACTCTGATAGTGTCTCTTCTCTAACATCTCCTCCTAAAGATGGTTCAAGCGAGAATGGAACATTGGTTATTACACCCCACAACACCCCCCCTTAATATAAAATTCTCACTTATCTATAATCTAGAATATTCTTAGCATCCTTGAGAGATACTATGCTCATGATAAATGTTTGTTAATCTTGTGTAGATATTCTAGATGAAAAACATTACGCTTTCGTCAGGGGTTGGAACAGTCACAATTTTCCTTATAGTGTTCACGTATTAGAGAACTTGTGCTAGATAAATAGATTAACAACTAGAAAAATGATGTTAGAAAATTGGTCATAGAAAAATAAAACATCCAATATGACCCTCATTTATTATTGCATTCACATATACAAATAAAGTCAACTTGAACAATTTTGGATATATCATTATTGTGACCATCGTTGTGTGAATGTGAACAAAGTCTCCAATCATGACATCCTCTATGATCACATATCTCAAAATTGAATATATATTTTCTAATTCCATGAATAACATATTATTACTATAGATTGTCCCTTTTATTAATCAAATGTACAATCAATGAAATTTAGGGGTTTCTCCTCTACCAATGAGCAATATGAGTAGCTAGAAATCATCTCTATCATAGGGAAAAAATGAGAGTTCCCCTTTGATCAAATAAAAATTCCTTCTTCGCTTCCAATAACAACTTCATAATGAAGGGATGAGATAAATAGGGTATTGGAATCACATCATGGTGCTAGTCACACCCATGTCTTATTGCGAAAAATCTTCTACTTTGTGGTTTTGTAATGTCCACATTTTCATTCTTCAAACTTAGGTTTTGATGATCTCCTATTTCTTTATATTATCATTCAATCCTTATACTATCTTAATATTGGTGATTCATTCAATTCTCTATGATTTATGGTCAATACAAATCCTTTACGTTCCACCTCCTTATGGCATAATTTCTTACCTTCCTCACTAGCTTTCATGGTCCAATTAAGGTTATCTTAGGAAAAGTAATATATGCTAAACAATTGTTAGAATCATAGCATAACATATGTAACTATACTATTATACACTCTAATTTAAACCCGAATCTTAAGGATGTCTCTATATCAAGCTTCCTAGCTCATAGCTATCTCGCTATCTTCCTAAGAGCACATCCCTTGAGATTTTTCTTGGACGGGGCATCCTCTTTCCAAGGCCAATCATGTATGCATATGTTGACATCATTTGAATGTTATGGCACATGGAGATTATCCATTTATTTCTGACCATGGAGATCTTTATATCTTGCATACCCCATGCTCTGAGTCTCATAAATCTCTATGGTGTCAGTCCTATGTACTGACACAATATTAATCAAGAACAAATGTTCCTTATATAAGGACTATATTGATATCGAAATGAAATATGTTCATATTACTCGCATGAAAAAAAATAGTATTCAATAAAACATCTAAATCCATATATATCTATATCCATTTACATCTATATTCAATATTATTAAATATCATGAATTGTCTAAAGAGATAAACATATTCACATTAGCCTTTAAATACTAATATATAAACATAATACATTACCTCTTATGCAGGTCCATGTTTGAATAATGATACAAGGAAAGATTTATATTATCCATGATACATTACTTTTGTGGGATCCATGCTATTGCCATGTCGGTTCCATTCTCCACCTAATCATCTTGTAATTACTACTCAACACTGTTACACACATCAATTTGAGTGGTTGGAATGAGTTTTCTTTTTATTTATTTACTTGTTAGTACTTGCCGGTAGGCTAAGTACTATTGCATCATTTTTTGAATCGTTACTCTTAACTAGTTATTAAATATTTTTTTTCCCAACCAATCTCTAAGAGTTAAAATTAAATATTTGGTTCTCTCTGCAAAGATTTAATATTTTTGATAGATAACATGCACATTTTTTAAGTTTATAAATTGCGAAAATTACTTTTTGATCATGTGATTGGTTAAGAAAATTGAAGTTTTATTTGCACAATTTTTAGCTATATTTACACACTATCATTTTTAACTATACTTACAAACTATCATTTTTATCTATACAAACTATTATGATCTTGTATAATATGGATTATGAAATTTGTAAATTTTTGAATTATTTTCCTAAGCTTTTGTACAAATGCAATATATAATGAATAATTATTCCAAATTAATATTTGAGACTAAATTTATTTTCAATAATGAATTATTTTTATTTAAATAATTTTATATATGTAACTATTATGTATTTTCAAGGATTCAACTGGGATGAATTTCAGAAAGAGGCCAGTGACTAGATGAATCAAGGGAACCAGATGAACACTCCTACTAGGATTCAGGAGGGCGCGGCCAATCAGAAGGACAATGATGCTGTAGAAACCTTGCAGGCCATGGACACGGATGGCCACTAGCCTGTTCGCCTGGCTTTTCTTTTCTGTCTCTGGCCTTTGTACTTTGGCTTCGGGCCTTCTTTTGTCTCCAACCTTTTGTGGCAGTTTTTTGTTTGTTTAGTCTGTTTCATCTCGCTCTTTTTGCTGTAAAACTTTGAGTTTCAGGATCCTTGTAAAACCCGTTTTACCTAATAAAAAACTATTATGTATTTTCAAATATTAATTATATTATATATAATTATTAAATATTATTAAATATTTATTATATTATATATATATTTTTCTCAAGTTTTCTATTCTTTATTAATATATACAATTAATCTTTGTGCATTTTTAAAATTATTTCTTATTTTATCTTAATTGTAAATTTTATTGATTTGTTTGCTTATTTCTTATAATTATTAATATTAGATATCTCATAGTGATAATTAATAATTTTAATCATAAAAAAATAAAAATAAAAAGTAGCACACTTTGAAAAACAACTGTATAGATAATTAAATAACAATTAAATAGTATTATAATATGCTTGATTTGTTTCTTAGTTAAGTAATATTAGGATTTTTTTTTTCCCATTTCTAATGCAACATCATTTTAAAATATTAAAATAAACTATGTAACTTATATTTGAATTTAATTTAAAATTATGTCCATGTTTTATATTTATTATTCTATTATAATATGACAAATACTTAGCCACTACGTGGCACTTGTTGATTTTGTTCTCCCTATTCCGTGCACCAACAATTAATGCAACATCATTTTAAAATATTAAAATAAATTATGTAACTTATATTTGAATTTAATTTAAAATTATGTCTATGTTTTATATTTATTATTCTATTATAATACGACAAATACCTAGCCACTACGTGGCACTTTTATTGATTTTGCACTCCCTATTTTGTGCACCAACAATGTATATTCTTCCTATACATGGCATTGACATTCACTCTTCCATGCTCACTATATTTGTTATTTTATTTTATTACTTGTTCCCCTTTAACATGCCTAAAATGCAAGGGCAAAAACACACACAATTTTTTTTTAAAGAGTAATAATAATTAAAATCTACTAAGTTGATAAGTTTAACTCAGTTAAGACTTAGGTACATTACAAGATAGCGATGGGTTTTTTTTCTATCAATACCTTGACATTCCATGTAGGTTTATAAATCAATGTGTAGGACTAGATCGTTAAATTAAAATTTAGTTATCAAATTGATTTCAATATTAGTTTCATTTTATATTAATTTTAAAGCAATAGATTTAAAATTATTCAAATAACAATATAAATAAAGGTAAATTTAACTATTATTATATAGTATGTTTCATCTCATACTAAATTAATAATAATTAAAAAATAAATTTATAATCCTTTTACTAATTACTAACCTTTATCTTAAACAACATAACAAAATTAAACTTTATTCTAAACAACAATTTCATTTAACTCTCTATAATCAATTAAAATCAAAACATATTAACCTTATCTATTAATCAAATATTTTCTGCAAACTAACAACTTCTAACTCAAAGACTTTTACTAACCTAAGAATACTATAATAAATTAAAATAATACAACTACAATTTAAAAACAAACAAATATAATTGTTGACTTTAAAAAAAATACTAATTAGCTAACATTTAAAAACATGGAAATTAAATTTTTAAACATAAACTCAACTAACTAAAAAATAACTTTATTCGAAACAAAACTTACTAATCAATAATTAAAATACACAAATTTAAATTATTAAATCTAACTAATATTTAAACACTACAATAAAAGGTTACTAACCTAACCAAAATTATAACTCACACTAATTAAATACTAATCCTAAAAAACAAAACTAAATTAAATTTGAAACTTAATTTAAATAAACTAATTAACCTAAACTAAACTAACAACTAACCCCACTTACTCCTAAACCCCTCTAACTTCCTACCCACGCATAAAACTTTCCCCCCCTTAAGCCTAAGCACTTTCCCAAGCACTTTACCCTTCCAACCCATGTGGGGCTCTCTGCCCAAGGGTCCTTTCCCATACACTGACCAAGTTTTTAAAAGAAATGCACAACCCAAGTAATGGCCAAGGAAAAAGTATGTTGGCCTAGGAAAGGCTTCTAAAAAGAAATAACTCAACCACCTCTAAAAAGCAATAACTCCTCCACTTGCCTAAAGTTCTAGAGGCTTCTAACTCAACTAGACCTAAGGCTATCCTCAAGGTGGAGTTAAAGTTATCCAACTCATCATGGAAACAAATCAATTTTCGTAATAAAACAAAAATGAGATTTTTGAGTGACCATAAAAGTCAACAAAAGGGGCTAGTGGGGTGAAAAATGCCTCCAACCCATACTCATACCCCTTGGGTACTTAGATTTCATGATTTTAAGCCTTTAGGATTAATTAGGGTCCTATCAAAAGCTAGGAATTTTTAAGACTTTCTAACAACCTTCAAAAATGCAAATTACTCACTAATCTTGATTAGGGTAATTAACCTTGATTACTAACTAATTAGCAAAAAGGTCACTAACCTAGTCTGACTTAGATCTTTAGGTTACTCGGTTAACCCTAGCTATCATGTTGAAATGCAGTTCACGAGTGTTAAGTGACACTAAAAAATCACTATTATGAAACATTAACATTTAAGGATTACATAATGATACATTCATACATCTCACAATACAAATAAAATATGAACAATGGAGTTTGCATCTTTCATCGGATTTAAACCTGATTTCACAAATGGTACATAGGGTTCAATTTTATTTCTCCATTAGATTTCTCAGCTAAAATATCCTGCACACTCATTGCATACATCAATAACTCAAGAAAATCACATGCATACATGTATATAACATATCAGGGAAATAACATAAATTAAAACATCCATCTTTCAAATAATCAGTTGTTTATCTCGTTCTACTCATATTCTCAATGATTAAAATTGCATAATCAAAGTGTTAATTCTACATTCACTTACTTCATCAGTATACATGTTCATAAAGCATTAAATGATGAAATCAAATATCTAAAAGTAAAACATCACACAACATAAGATAACATAATAATGTTTAGTGTATCCGATAGTGTCTCGACATATCGAGTCATGAGTATCAAAATAATAATGTATCAACTATGCTACAATGGGTCGAGGCGAGGCCTCACATCCTCCCCCACTAGGCATGAACTTCCTCTTGGAGTTCATAAAAAAAGATAAGGGTACTGGGATCGCATCCATGCTGCATCCTCCCATGAAGCCATGACCTCATCATAATAGTTCCACTGGACTCTAATCTAGTCTAGCTCTCAGCCTCGAAGAGCTAGGGTTTGTCGAGCAATAATATGAATAGGCTACATCGCTAGTTGCCTGTCTGACTCCACCTACAAAGTATCCCAATCTATAATATGAGATTCGTCATAAATGTATCCTCTAAGCTGAAATGTGCAACACATCATGGATGCATGACAAGGTAGATGGCAAAGCTAAATAGTATGTAACTAGTTCTATCCTCTCTAAGATCTCGAATAGTCCAATGAAATGAGGTGCCAACTTAGAGCCCTTTCTAAATCAAATCGAACTCTTGTGTGGTCACACCCTAAAAAAAACTCTATCTCCAACCTAATACTCTTGATCTATCCTCTTCACATTAGCATACTTCTTCTACCTATCTTGTGCCTCTCTTAGGCGTTATCTAATCAGGGTCACTTGTTGCTCCATCTCCTTGACTAATTGAGGATCAATAGATACTCGATCCTCAATCCTGTCCCAACTCAAGGGCATTCTAAAAGGTCTTCCATACAAGGCCTCATAAGATGACATACCTATGGAGGAATGGTGCCCATTGTTATAGGCAAACTCAACAAGATGTAGCTATTCCTCCCATTTGACCTAATGGTCCATCACATACATACGCAACATGTTGTCAAAAACCTGATTCACTCACTCGATCTGATCGTTGGTCTGAGGATGGTACACTGTACTAAAATTGAGCCTAGTGCCCAATGCTGCCAGCAACTCTCTCCAAAAGGATGAAGTGAATAGTGAGTCTCTATCTGAGATAATCTTAAGGGGAATGCCATGAAGTCTAACAATATCTTGCAAAAACACTTGAGCTACGTCTCATGCTATGTATGTAGTATGCATGGGTGAGAAATGGGCAACCTTGGTCAACATGTCAACCATCACCAAAATGGCATCACATCGGTGAGATGACATGGGAAGACCAACAATAAAATCCATAGATATAGCATCTCACTTCCACTCTGAAATCTCATGAGGCTGAAGAAGCCCATCGGGAAGATGGTGCTCTTCCTTCACCCTCTGACATTCAAGGCATCTTGCAAAAATGCTAGCAATTTGCACTCTCATGCCTGGCTAGTGATACAACTGCCTTAGATCTGCACATAGCTTCTTAATACTAGGGTGCGCTGCATAGGGTGGTTTGGGAGCCTCAAGTACAATGAGCTCGTGCAAATCCCTAGTGGAGGGTACATAAATACATCCTCTATGATGCAAAAGTCTGTCAAACTCCAAAGAATACTCTGAATACTTCCCTTTGAAGGGTCTCTAAGAATGCACTATCTGACTAACTTCTACATAAAGCTCATCTGCTGGCAAGTGCTGTAGGATCTGCTCTCTCAAGTCAGTGCAAGTAGTCACAGATGAAAGCTCATGACACCTTATACTTAATAAATCTACAACCACATTCTCCTTTCCCTTGATGTAATGAACATCAAAATTGTAATCACAAAGGAATTCCATCCACCTTCTTTTCTTAGCATTGAGGTTCAGCTACATAAATATGTACTGCAAGCTTTGGTGGTTAGAATGAAGTTCAAATCTATAACCTAGAAGGAAGTGTCACCACCTCACTAAAGCATGTACCACTATTGCAAGCTCTAGGTCATGAGTAGGGTAATTGAGTTCATGAGTCTTCAGCTTTCTAGACTCGAAGGAAATAGGTTGTCCATCTTGTATAAGGACTACCCCTATACCATCCAAAGATGCATTTGTGCACACCACAAAATTCACAGAAGGATCTGGTATTGCAAGAATTGGTGCACTTGTGAGGGCTCTGTTGAGATCTTGAAAAGCTCTAGATCACACTTCTCTATCCACTTGTACTTCTTCCCTTTCTTATGAAGAGATGTGATTGGGTGTGCCAATCTAGAGAATCTCACAATGAAGTGTTGGTAATATCTTGCTAGTCCCATAAAGCTCCTCACTTCAATGACACTGGTGGGTGTTGGCCAATCCATGATGGCCCTAATCTTTGATGGGTCTACTAAGAAACCATCACCTAATATGACATGACCCAAATAATGTATCTTAGGTCTATAGAATGCACACTTCGACAAGCTACCATACAACTAATTCTCTCTCAACTTCTGCAATACTTGTCTCAGGTGCTCTTCATGTTCCTTCTCATCATGAGAATATATTAGAATGTCATCAAAGAATACAACCACAAAATTATCCAAAAAGGTATGGAATACTCCATTCATGAGGTTCATGAATACAACTAGAGCATTCGTGAGGCCAAATGGTACCACAGTGAACTCGTAGTGACTATACCTCGTACATAATGCAGTCTTGGGGATATCACTATCCATAATCCTCAACTGATGATAACCTAACCTCAGGTCAATCTTGGAAAATACTCAGGCACCTTATAACTAATCAAAGAGATCATCAATTCTGGGAAGACGATATCAGTTCTTGATGGTTACTTTGTTCAACTACCGATAATCAATACACAACCTAAGTGATCCATCCTTCTTCTTTACAAAGATCACTAGTGCACCCCAAGGTGACACACTAGGTCAAATATGTCCTTTCTCTAAGAGTTCCTCCAACTGAGTCTTTAATTCATTGAGCTCATGAATAGTCATCCTGTCCGATGTTCTCGATACTAGCTTAGCTCCTGGCATAAGATCAATATGAAAATCCACTGCTCTAGGTGGAGATATACCAAGGAGATCTGAAGGAAACACATCTACAAACTCTTGCAGGATTGGAAAATCATCGAGGGATGGCTTTGCCTCCGAATATTCCTCTCTGTCACTAATGGTGATAGCGAACAACTGAAATCCCTTTTGGCGTGCACCACCTAAGTTGCATAGTGAAAATCATACGAAGGGATATTGGTCTCTTTACCCCAAAGATCACTCTAGAGATCCCAAACTCGTCCACACATTCTACCCTCTTTTGTCGAAAATCCATCTTGGCGTTGTGGGCATAAAGCCAATCCATGCTAAGATCAACATCATAAGAACCTAGATGGGTAATGCATAGATCAAACATTGTGGACATGTCTCCAATATGCATCTAGCAATTATGCACCATGGAACTAACTGACACTTTGGCTCTTGAGGCTAACTCTACTTCCCAACTGACATCCTATCTAATTGCCACTAGCCGACAATGCTCCACTACATATGGAGATATAAAAGAGTTAGTAGCTCTAGAATGAAATAAAACAACAACCATACTACCCTATATTATACCTGTAGCCTCGATAACTGTGGCCTGATGCTCAGCCTGGTGGTTATCAATCGCTGCAAAAAATTTGTAGGATCTACCCATGTCACCAAGTGTCAGCTCTAAAAAATCCCCTCTCTAACCATTAGATGATTGTCCTTGCAGAAACTTTCTAGCTATATGACCCATGCCACCATAAGTGTAGCATGGTCCTTGACTATAACACCGTACACCCTGTGATCCAAATTGCTATGGACCTCCTGACCTACTAGATCCACTATAGCCACCCCTAGAAGATTGCCGAGTCTTCACTGATTGGGGTTGTGGGGCCTATACCTTCTAATCCTATTTGGGACCCTATGACTACCACTACTTGGGCTTGGAGCCCTAATATCCCTATGAGGGTTTTTTCTACTATTGCTATGGTTTTTGTTGCTAAGACTGTTGGCCCTTAGAGGACCCTACTGTATAGTTCTAATTCCCTTTCCAAGGGGGTTTTTTCTAAGTAGAGTTTCAGTTCTAAGACTAATCTCGTGACTCCTTTCTATGCCGAGTATCCTCAACAACTAGTGCTATCTCAACTACCTATCTGAAGGTGGTAGGGAAGGCCAAACAGAAAGGACCCTAGAGTTAGAAGTTTAGTCCCATGATGAAGCGATGTACTCATAATTTCTCATCCTTCATGTATTCAACATAAGGAATGAGCTTGAGAAACTTGCTCTCATACTGAGCTACTATGAGACCCCTCTGATACAGGGAATGAAATTCGTCAATTTGCTTCTTTCTGAAGTGCTCAGATAGGTACCTCTTTTGAAATCTCTCCAAGAATGACTCCCATGTGAGGGTATCCATCCTCACTCCTCCTATAGTCTCCTCTTAATGCCACCAATTGGAGGCATCTCCCCTCAGCTGATGGACTACAAGACATGCCTTTAGATTACTACCATAAGGATGTAATCCAAAGCACTACTAAAGACTTTGTAACTAGGCCTCTGCTACTATTCCTTCAGTGGAACTAGTATAGAATGGTGGCTAGAGTTGTATCAACTCCCTGATATCATCTCCTACATGTCTAGGAGGTCTATCGAGTGGTGGTCCTCTCTGATGTATCGACTCACCCTCATGTGCGCATTGTCCCTCTACTTGTCTCAGTGGGGGACTCCTACTCCTTTCTCTACCTTCGGCCTCACCTCATCCGGGTCCCTCTGCTTCCACTTCAAAAATTTTCTACCTTGGCTGTACTACGAGTGGTAGTCTCTGCTAAACTGCTCCAATCAGTGTCTGAAGGGCATCCAAAATGTCCTAATTTAGGTTCCATGGTGGTGGTGGAGGTCCATCCTCCTATTTCGCTCTACCACCTCTCACCCTACAACCTCTGCCTCATTGGTTGCTTCGTGTGATGAGAGACATCCTATACAATTTAAAGTTTAGATTAAGTTTAGAAGCATAATGGTTTTAGGTTCCTAGTGTTGAAACACAGGCTTTGATACCAAAATGACATGCCCAAAATGCAAGGGCAAAAACACACGTACAATTTTTTTTAAAGAGTAATAATAATTAAAATCTACTAAGTTGATAAAGTTTAACTCAGTTAAGACATAGGTACATTACAAGATAGCAACGCGTTTTTTTTCTATCAATAGCTGGACATTCCATATAGGTTTATAAATCAATGTGTAGGACTAGATCGTTAAATTAAAATTTTGTTATCAAATTGATTTTGACATTAGTTTCATTTTATATTAATTTTAAAGCAATAGATTTAAAATTATTCAAATAAAAATATAAATAAAGATAAATTTAACTATTATTACATAGTATGTTTCATCTCATAGTAAATTAATAATAATTAAAAAAAATAAATAATCCTTTTACTAATTACTAACCTTTATCTTAAACAACATAACAAAATTAAACTTTATTCTAAACAACAATTTCATTTTACTCCTATAATCAATTAAAATCAAAACATATTAACCTTATCTACCAATACTAATTTACTAACCTAAGAATACTTTAATAAATTAAAATAATACTACTACAATTTAAAAACAAACAAATATAATTGTTGACATTAAAAAAAATACTAATTAGCTAACATTTAAAAAAATGGAAATTAAAATTTTAAACATAAACTCAACTAACTAAAAAATAACTTTATTCGAAACAAAACTTACTAATCAATAATTAAAACATACAAATTTAAATTATTAAATCTAACTAATATTTAAACACTACAATAAAAAGTTACTAACCTAAACAAAATTATAACTTATAACTCACACTAATTAAATACTAATCCTAAAAAATAAAACTAAACTAAATTTGAAACTTAATTTAAATAAACTAACTAACCTAAACTAAACTAACAACTAACTTCATTTACTCCTAAACCCCTCTAACTTCTTGCCCATGCCTAAAACTTTTCCCTCCTTAAGCCTAAGCATTTTCCCAAGCGCTTTACCCTTCCAACCTATGTGGGGCTCTCTACGCAAGGGTCCTTTCCCATACGCCGATCAAGTTTTTAAAAAGAAATGTGCAACCCAAGTAATGGCCAAGGAAAAAGTACGTTGGCCTAGGAAAGGCTTAATTTTTTTTTGAAAACATTAACCCCTGCCACCATTAATACTTTGTCCACCTCCAAAATTGATTTTCTATTAAGTTATTATGTCAGACATGACATAGGGGTGCATTGGCCAAGGAGTCAAATTTGAATGCGCCAGGTTGGAGAAGGTATGCATAAAAGTAAAGTGGTAAGATAGGATAGGAGTTATGTTAAAAAGTAAAGTAGATAGTGTTTAGGATATTTTGAAATTATATAAATATTAATTAATTACTATGGTTTATTTGATTTAAAACAAATGATATTAAAAAGGAATCATAAAGGAATATTCTCTGTTATCTCAAGGGATTTATTTTCTTTCCTCATACATAATCTAGAGAGTCTTTACTCCTAGGATACATGTTTTTTTTCTAAGTGTGGAAATTTTCTAACATGTACAATTTTCCAAGAGGAATATTTTTTTGTGTCCTATATTTTTTTCCCTAAGTGTTAATTTTGAAAACATTCATTTTATCATAGCAAGGGGACAATTTATTTATTTATTTTTAATAGACTTATAACATATGGTTTAATGTAAATCCATGAAATTTGAATAGCTCTTTTTAAAAAAAAAACTTCCTCATAATCATGAGAAATTACAAAATGAGAGATATGGATTTCATTCATGTAACTTCAAAATTTTGGCCTTGACACAATATGAATTTAAACTGCTTAATTATATACCATCCTTTTTATCTAATCAACATAAATTAGGTGAATGAGATTTTGAAGTGTATATTGCCGTAGTAAGGTAAATCATCATCACATCAACTTGAAGTAAACATATGCAAAGAAAAACTGAAATGCTAGAACTCAGATGCAAGAATGTTACTCAATCTCTATTTTTATTGAACCACTTGATTCAAAGGCTCCACTGGGAAAGAACCAATAAGAAAACCTGACATCGTTTCCATTTTCACAATATGTTATCAATAACATTTTTACACAGTATTTCAATCCCAAAGAGAAATCTCCTCAACATAATTGAATTTCAATAACAATTTGAATTTTCTTCTTGGCCCTTAACAAGGGCTCCATTTTAAATTCTGCAATACATCACAGTGATCAAGGAGAGAACGAAAACTAATTGGAAGACAACCAATCATAATGTGAAGACAAAATTAAACATTCACTCTCATCCTAGGTTTACACAATAGGTTCGATATTGAACCAGACTAGGGAGAAGGTGGATTTTTCCAATAGGATACATCAAACACAACACCAAAATAGGTGCCCTTTTAGGGCTATAAATTCAAGAACTTCCATTCTTCCATTCTTACATTCCAAAACTCATACGTGGTTTGTGCTAATGAGCAGGGGCCCATAAGACCCTACCCTCTCTCCCTCTTCTTGTCCTAAGAAGAGACTCTACATTGTCAAAGTTCAACTACAGACCTTCCCTATATATGGCCACTTCTGCTCTATCTGAGGGTCAGTACTGCCAATACAACCCATACAATCCTTTTGAAAATCAAAGCAAAATTCAAAGAAAAACCATTCAAGAAAACCTATTTCAATCCCTCCCAAAACATACTCAACACACACGCGAACATACATATGCAATAAAATTGAAACTTGAAGCACAACATGAATAAAAACAGGTGAAGTATTCCTACCTTTAAAATTGGGTTATGGAAATTGAACAAATTCACGATGACCATTCCCTTCCTTCTCCTTCTCCTTCTCCTTCAATCTTGAATTCCACTCTAAAACTAGAGGTTGGGTGAACACTCAAAGCCTCTAAAAAATGCCTCTAAATAGGATCATAAACTCAACCACCTCTAAAAAGCAATAACTCCCCTACTTGCCTAAAGTTTTGGAAGCTTCTAACTCAATTAGACCTAAGGCTATCCTCAAGGTGGAGTTAAAGTTATCCAACTCATGATGGAAACAAATGAATTTTCGCAATAAAGCAAAAATGAGGTTTTTGAGTGACCATAAAAGTCAAAAAAAGGGGCTAGGGGCATGGAAAATTCCCTCATCCCATACCCATACCCTTTGGGTACTTAGACTTCATGATTTTAGGCCTTTAGGATTAATTAGGTTCCTATCAAAAGCTAGGAATTTTTAGGACTTTCTAACAACCTTCAAAAATGTAAACTACTCACTAGTCCTAATTAGGGTAATTAACTTTGATTACTAACTGATTAGAAAAAAGGTCACCAACCTAGTCCAACTTAGATCTTTAGGTTACTCGGTTAACCCTAACTATCATGTTGGAATGTATATACACTTCACGAGTGTTAAATGACATTGAAAAATCACTGTTATGAAACATTAACATTTAAATATTATAGAATGATACATTCATACATCTCACAATACAAATAAAATACGATTAACAGAGTTTGCATCTTTCATTAGATTTAACCCTGGTTTCACAAATAGTACATAGGGTTCAATTTCGTTTCTCCGTTAGATTTCTTGGCTAAAATATCCTACACACTCATTGCACACATCAGTAGCTCAAGAAAATCACATGCATACATGTATATAATGTATTAGGAAAATTAAATAAATTAAAACATCCATCTTTCAAATAATCAATTGTTTATCTTGTTCTACTCATATTCTCAATGATTAAAATTGCATAATCAAAGTGTTAATTCTGCATTCGCTTCCTTCATCAGTATACATGTTCATAAAGCATTAAATGAAAAAATCAAATATCTGAAAGTAAAAAATCACACAACATAAAATAACATAATAATGTTCAGTGTATCCGATAGTTTCTCTACATATCGAGTCATGAGTATCAAAATAATAATGTATCAACTATGCTACGATGGGTCAGGGTGAGGCCTCACACCCTTTTATAGTACTTGTGGTGTCCCCTTACATTGTTAAAATCCTCCTTATCTTTTCATGAACTTCCTTTAATCCTTATTAAACTTATTTCCACGCTATCCACTAGTATCATCAGGTGAATGAGTTTGGTTATATCAACACAAGGGTTCATTTTTTTTTTTTTTTGGTATTGGCATCAATATAATCTTGTTGTTGGTGTTAAGAAATTGTGAAAGTGAATGATTTGAACGAGGGAAACGATTCAAACCACACTTGCTTACACAATAGACACAAGCAACACATTCCAATTGTCTCCACCCTTTCCATTTTCCTATTTTGTGGGACTCGATGTTCTTACAGTCAATGTTTACCTTTCTTTTTCTGAATCCATTTTGTGCATCAAATTTGTGATGAATTTTGAACTCTTTGATTATAGATTTTTTTGGGACACTTTAGTTATTATTATTCTCACATCATGGGTATGCATATGCATTGATGGACACTTATACATTATAAACATAACTCCCTATATAGATTAGAAATGGAACATAGTGGCAACATTTTATGATCCAAATTTACACTCATCAACCACATTTGCTTAGGATTTCAAAAAAAAAACATTGAGGTGACCCACAACCTTTATGTTATGTACAACCATATTTTATGAGGCATCAAATGAGATAGGGCACACACTTTTCCCATCATTTGATAGATGCTTATATACCATTTTGATGGCTTAAAAAAGGAAATTGTTTATTGCATATGAACATTGTAAATGAAATTTCTAGATGTACACTCTATTCATTTATATTCTCAAAATACTTGAGTATCTGTGTGAATTACTTCAAATCCTTGTATTGTCTCCATGGTTTAATTTGGTGACATCCCATGTAAAAATTATCCTACCACAAAAATGTAAATGGACATCGAAGCACAAGATGAATTTCCAAATACATTATCAAATCAACCCAAGAAAGAATTTAAGAGTCAACCATATTTGCAGACGTTTCATCTTCAATGTCTTATGAGATAAAGTGTTGTGCAGATCGATGAACACCAACTCACACACCTCTCTCTACAACAAAGTCCAAGCATGGACGACCCCTACCTTGGCATGGATAGAAGACTCAACCATCCATGCGAGTTCTTCTTCCAATGACATGGACACATGATTCAGCTACACTTATTTCATTTCGAAAGTATTAAGATTAAACTGTAGCTTTGATACCATGTTAAGATTTCATTAAGAGTCACGGTAATTGTACAAAGCATTCCCATTGTATTTGGTATGTGTATTTCAAATGTAACATCCTCCCACATTCATATTGAGCATAGGGAAAGAATAGACATGTTCCTTCATGGGACATGTCTATACCATAATCATATAATTAATATTAATTATCTCTCTCTCTCTCTCTCTCTCTCTCTCTCTCTCTATATATATATATATATATATATATAGCATATAAGATCAATACACAAATATAAAAGATAAATACATCCAAATTGACTAAAAAATTCAAAAAACTGCTTAGTTGAGATCATCTGAAGTGAGACTAGCCTCTAGATCTCTATAAGTTCCACTTTCCCCACTTGTGTCATCCATAATCTATACCAAATTATGTCGATAATCTATATTCTCCTAATGGGCAGCTAACCAATCCATATCCCATACAATGTCAAAGGACCCTAAGGATATGATGTAGAGATCAACTATGGTGGTGAAGATGCTCAAGTCCAACACATAACCACATACTGTGGAATCCATAGTCACCTTGGAACTTGGAGCTAACTCAACCTACCACCTATCAACCTATTGTGTAGCTACTAGCCCACATCGCTGAACAAGGCATGGTGAAATAAAAGAATCTGATGTACCAAAATCCATTAAAACAAAAAAAGAATTACTATTGAACGTACCTTTAGCCTCGACTACAATATCTTGATGCTCAACTTGATAGTCTTCAACTACCAAAAATACTCTATGTGATCTTCCTACATCAACCATAGTAGGTTCAGACATGGCTGCACCTCTGCTAGGTCCTAAAGATATCTTTATAGGACACTCCTCTGATCTATGGCTGTGCTGACCATAAGAAAAATATGTTAGAATATAGAGTCCACTAATAGAACTGAGGGGGTGGGGGGGTGGGGGTGAATCAGTTATCCAACTAATATCACAAATAACAACTTTAAACAATCTTAACCATATGAGTAATGTAAAATGAAACCACAAGAAGATACTAATACACAAAAACACCATATATGTTAAATAGGGAAACCCTTGATCAGATGGTTAACCCTGGTGGGGATGGTACCCACAAGATGATGTACTAATATAAATATTCCTTGTTAGAGGATAGACCTTGTTAGGAGTCTGTTACAACATTTAATACATATGAGTCCTTGTTAGGAGATTCCAACCCTGTTACGAGTTGTGCCAACCCTGTTAGGAGTTGTGGAAGATAGCTGGACCCATTGCCCAAATAGCTTTGAGGGAAAGACCAATGAACTCACTCCAAATGATCTCTGTATTATTCCTTGAAGAATAATAGAACAAAATTGTAATTCCTTCCTCTATCTCTGTCTTGTCAACCAGACTTCTGCTCCTTCAGATCTTATAACCAGATCACAAACTATGCATCCAATAATCCCTTAGATCACTTACACGCATTCAATCAACACTCTACTCCTTTTACCACTTTGCAAATACAATGCACGATAGATACTTGATACTCCTTAAAATGAAGGACAATATCTTTCCTTTATACCATATCTTCATAATAATTCCTTGAGTCAACCTTAAGGCTTTTTCAATTAATTAAAATAAGATATATAATTAATTACAATTACAATAGCACTGTCGGCTCATAGTCTATACAAAAATTTACATGTGTGACTAGATTTTGCACACTCATTGACATCATTATCTGACTATCCTTTGTCACTAGCTGTCTGTACATCTTATTACTGCATCTCAGATGTAATCTAGCAAACAAACATTAAGAACTACTTTCCCAATACTCTATTTCTAAATTGCTCTCTATAAATCAGGTACAACTTTTGAACATCTTTGATATAGACTTCATTGTCTTAACCACATCATCAAGACACTCTTAGGAACATGTTTATAACTGTGTATTACTTAACCCTTACTCAATTACTATGCAACATAATACCTCTAATTACTATTCTTCTAGTCTCTAATAGAAACACTGCTATGTTGACATCAATGACAAATACAATCATGGATGCAACATATCAATACTCTCTAATGCTTAGGATACTCCTAAAATGTAGTATCATCAACATTCAGGCTAAAAATATCCCCCTTTGGCATTGATGACAACATAGATGAAAAACTATCTAAGTTCCAAGAATACCAAGTAAACTTTTGCTACTGCTTCTTGTTCTCATTTTCTCAAATCCTCTTCATCAATCAAATTTGAAATCTTCTAGTACACTGCTCTGTTCATCTTCTTCTATGGACATCAATTGTTTAGTTCACAATACAATAGGTGCATATTCCTGCATCTTTACATGAATCTTTCTAAATGTCCCTAAATAGATATCTTTTCTACATTGCTTAGGATTCCTTCTCATGCACACTCTCCTCTATGCCTTAGGATAATGTTTTCATGCCTTACTCTCTCCCATTGACGTCAATGTCAAAGGTGTCAATAAAACTTCCAGTTGTTGCATATTAATTGCAAATCTATTACTGAAGACATAAACTAGCTTGAGTGTCAAAAGACATTGTTCAATACCAAATAACAAATACCAAGAGTCTTCCATGACTTAGTACATACCAGATACTCCCCCATTTAGGAATTCAAATAATAGTTTTATGTACCATTGGACTAATGTACTCTTTGCATTACTTACTCAAAAGTAGGCATGGGCATAACCCCAAGAATACCTCTTAAGAACTCAAATGTATCTTTAGGCAAAGGCTTTGTAAAGATATGATACTTGATATATTTTTTGTCTTAGAATTCAATACAAGATTCTTAGACATACTCACTACACTTGTGTTACCACAATAAATGATAATAGGTTCTTCAATCTCAATTCTGATATCCTTCACCATTTTCTTCATCCACTTAACTTGATTACAATTATTTGCTGCTATAACATACTCTACCTTAGTAGTACTTTGTAAAATAAAATATTTCTTCTTGCTTAACCAATAAACCAATCTTCCTCTAAGAAAGAATGCTCCACCAATGGTGCTCTTTCTGTCATCTACACTACCTGCCCAATCAACACCAGTATATGTGCAAAGTGTGAAATCATTTGATTTGTCATACCAAATTCCATAATTAGATGCCCCTTTCAGATATTTGAATATTCTCTTTATTTCTAAAAAATGATATTCTTTAAGATCAGCTTGAAATCAGCTACTATCCCAACTACATTTGCTATATCTAGTCTAGTGTGAGTTAGATACTACAAACCTCCAATCATTGATCTATACTTCTTCTGTTCTACTATAGGTTTATTATCTTTAATAGATAACTTATGACTAGTTATCATGGGTGTACCAACAAGTTTACAACTTTGCAAACCAAACCTTTTCAACAAGTCTTTTAGGTACTTAGTCTGTGAGATGAATATACCATTATTATTCTGTGCAATCTACAATGCTAGGAAAAACTTCATTTCTCCTATCATGCTCATTTCAAATTCATTCTTCATATCTTCAGAATTTTTTTCACTAGCTTCATCATTGCCTCCAAAAATGATGTCATCAAAAAATATTACAATGATCAGTAAACCATCTTTAATTTCTTTTAGATACAAGTTACTGTCTATTGTACCTTTAGCAAATCCATGCTTTGCCAAGTAACTGTCCAACCTTGCATACCAGATTCTTGGTGCTTGCTTCAAACCATAAAGAGCTTTCTTCAATTTCCATACCATGTCTTTGTCTTTTGATAAAGGAAAACCTTTAGGCTGCTCAAGAGAGACCTCTTCTTCTAGTTCTCCATTTAGAAATTTAGAGTTAACACACTAGTACATCTGAGACCATTTTTCGACCATTATTGGTTGAAATTTTGACCCACTTTTTGACCAAAATTTGACCAAAATCGACCAACCCATTGGTCGGAAATTTTTTGGTCAAAAATTTGACCAACCAGAAGGTTGGTCAAAATTTTGACCAATACTTTGGTCAAAAAACTTCCATAGCCATTGTGCAAGTTTTGTCAAGAATTGGTCAAAATTTTGACCAAACAAGGAAGAAATTTTTGACCAATAAAGGTAGAAATTTTGACCAAACAAGGTAGAAAATCTTGACCAAGAAAGGTAGAAATTTTGACCAATGAAGGTCAAAAATTTTGACCATTGAAGGTGGAAATTTTGACCAATGAAGGTCAAAAATTTTGACCATTGAAGGTAGAAATTTTGACCAATGAAGGTCAAAAATTTTGACCATTGAAGGTAGAAATTTTGACCAATGAAGGTCAAAAATTTTGACCATTGAAGGTAGAAATTTTGACCAATGAAGGTAGAAATTTTTAGCAATGCCTAGGTGTAAATTTTTTTTTTAGGCATTCTATAAAATAGTTCACATGCCTTGCGTATGATATGAGATTTTTCATGCATCCTGCACTCTCTCATCCGGCTGATGATGGATTACGAAGAGTGATCTGAAACAATGACACTAAAAAACACACAATCAAATCCAAAATGAACTTGCATTACAAATGGATTGTGGAAATCTGATATTATTGATTTTGCATGCATGTCTACTAGGACAATCACAACTTAAACATATATGCTTTATATGTTTAAGTTGTGATTGTCCTGGTAGACATGCATGCAAAATCAACAATATCAGATTTCCATTTGTAATGCAAGTTCATTTTGGATTTGATTGTGTGTTTTTTAGCATCATCATTTTAGATCACTCTCTGTAATCCATCATCAGCTGGATGAGAGAGTGCAGGATGCATGCAAAATCTCATATCATACACAAGGCATGTGAACTATTTTATAGAATGCCTGAAATATATCGATAGTAACTAATATGCTTCTTCATTAATATGCCCGATACAATAAGAAAACTTGGCAACTATGTACAACAAGTTATATGCTAAAAGGAAATCATTTAGGAGATACAAAATTTGAACAACCATATGTTAAGATTCTACAATTTGTATCACTTTCCTGAGTCTAACAGTTGAGAATAAGTTCATCATCCTCCCTATAGTATGTTCCAATGGTCTACACATCCACAAAAGTTCCAACATCTCAAATTTGTAGAATATGAATTATTTGGTAGCAAATGGACATGATTGACGATAAATCATCATATAAAAAGACTCCCATGTGAAGCGTGAATAACAAAGGAAATGAATATGGGTGATAGGGAAGAGAATTCAATAATAGAGGCTCTTAACTTTGGTCACTCTCCAGGTCAGCTCACCAAGTCACTCCCACCCAATCACCTCAGTGAGTTGACTCTTTCAGTCAGCTCACCAAGTCTACTGTTCAAGTATGCACACCAGGTGGCTCGCGAAGCTAGCCCACCAAGTCATGTCACCAAGTTGACTGTTCGAGTATGCTCACAAAGTTGACTCTTTAAGTTCACTCATTAAGTCACCCCACCAAAGTGCCTCATCAAGGTCAATCTTTAAGTCTGCTCACCAAGTTAGCTCGCCAAGTCACCACACCAAGTCGACTCACCATCTCGCCTCACCAAGTGGACTCGCTAAGTCAGCTCACCAATTTGCCCCACCAAGTCAACTGTTCAAGTATACTCGCCAAGTTGACTGTTTGAGTTCAATCATCAAGTCACCCCACCAAAGTGCCTCATCAAGGTCAGTCTTTAGGTCCACTCATTGAGCTTGCTCACCAAGTTAGCTCACCATGTCACATCTCTAAGTGGCCTTGCTAAGTTGGCTCGCCAACTTGCCCCACCAAGCTGCCACTTTAAGCCCACTCACCATGTTAGATGGTCAGGCTGGCTCCCCAAGTTAGCTTGCCAAGCTGACAATTGAAGTACACTTACCAAGTCGACTCTCTAAGTTCGCTCACCAAGTCTGCCCCCTAGGCCAACTCTCCAGGTCAGCTCACCAAGTCACCCCCACTTGCCCCACCAACTTGCCACTTTAAGTCAACTCACCATGTTAGCTCGCCAGGATGACTCCCCTAGTCAACTCATCAAGCTGACAATTCAAGTATGCTCACCAAGTCAACTCTTTATGTTTTCTCACCAAGCCTGCCCCCTAGGTCAACTCACCAAGTCACCCCCACCCAATCACCTCAACGAGTCAACTCTTTAAGTCAGCTCACCAAGTCAGCTCACCTAGTGGTTTTACCACCTTGCCTCAACAAGTTGGCTCGTTATGTGTGCTTTCCTAGTTGCCCCATTGAGTTGCTTCTCTAAGCCCACTCACCATGTCAGCTCACTTGGTTGGCTCACCAAGTCGACTGTTCAATTTGATTTTTAGCCATAAAATGTGCCAAATCTTTCAGTAAATCATGTTCTGGATGTGAAGCTTCTTGCTTCTGTGATCCATTCTGCACAAGCTCTTCCTCGTGTACTTTCTTTTCAAAAAGCTCTGAAAGTAGTTCTATCACCATTCTTTCTTCCTAGATAAATGCCAACAAAAAGATACTTTTCAATTTTAGGATTTGAATGCATCTCCCTAACATTATAATAGAATATGTTTCATCCATTTGTTCTATACATTTTTCTAATTGAAAAGCACCTTTTTTTTTCTTGTTTAGTGTGTTATATAAATCCTTCTAAAAGGGCTCTTAGAGTTTGTGAGGCCAACTTATCCTAAAAATAAATTGTAAATAGACACTACCATTTTTTTTTGGTTTATCAACAAATTTGTAAACCATAAGGGAAGATTTCCACTACTTAGAAACTACGATGTTAGCAAAGAAGTCGAGCCTAAGGTGCATGCAATAGCCCCATATGTTACTTCCCTAATATCAAAAGTAAACAAAACTCGCAAAAAAAAGAAGAATGTCCATAGCTTAAACTCATGTAGAAAAATATACAAAGACAAATAAATAATTTAAGTTTTCATAGTAATTGGACAAAGCATCATCTCGCTACTATTCATATTATCTTATATTGAACAAGAAGAATAGGTCTTAATATAATATCTATGACCTCTGAGATCACTATTAAATGTCAAAAGTCAGTCATTTCTTGTGGTAGCGAGTACAGTAAAATTTTAGGTATTAAGAGAATTTGAAGAATGGATCTTGCATAACTGTTAAGAGGATGCAATTTTTAATCACTTTGGAAGAAGCCTGAGTCAATGACTATGACGTCTAGATACTCGCTAAAAAATGATTGATCTATACTTTAAAAGAATTAAAGGAAATAAAGCTCAAAATAAATAAGGTTCAGAGGACAACCATAAAGAAACATACTTCTACAAACTTATCTTATCTTGTGTAAACATGGTTGTTAAGTTTTGTTTTGCCAAGTCTTTTACTTGTGCTTATCTAGCATTGTAGGAGATGTTCATGCTCTTGACTAACTTATTTGGGCCTAGAATGACCAAACAAAACAATTCCAAACTCCTTTTTCCAATCACTTTCCAAACTAGTTGTATACTTCTTTGTAGCCCTTTTTGTAATTAGCCCTCCTATGTAGGTTTTTGATCATTATCTTGCAAACTTTCTTAACAACCTACAAGACAAACAACAATTTAGGATACCCATTTGGACTTTTCAAAGGGTTTTGGTGGTTTGGACCTTTGATATCGCCTGTACAACACATTTCCCAAAAATAAGGGTTTTGTGGCTTTACAAAGATCTTTGCTGTATCCTACAATGCTTTTGACCACTAATGTCAATAAGTCATGATATAAGTAACAATTATGAAGCTATCTATTACTGATACTAGCTCAAATAAAAACCAATGCACTAGAGAAGACCTATGAAGTATACTTAAGAGTGCCCTCAACTATTTTTAATACATTTGAGGACATAGAGGAACATAAAAGAAGCATAAAATAGATATCTTCACTGCTACTCATAATAAACAGAAGACATACTCAGCCATGGCTACATGATATAATCACAATGTTACACCCATTAATAAATAGTATGAAATGCTTGCTATAAAAATAATCAATATAGTCTTAGTCAAAAAAAAATAATAATGTTGCCTCAAAATAACCAATATTTAAGAGAATTATATGAGAGATTCTAAAAGCAGAATGATTTTTCACCACCCACACCACCCAATTGCAGACAATACATCATCTATTCTATCTTTATAAAATAATCCTTTAGCAAAAGGAAATTCAATGTAATAATGTGATCAAATGTATATAGAATGGAAATCTCTCCAGACTAAAGGCAGGCTTACGTGTTACAACAAAAAGAACCTAATGCCCACACTTATTCTCAATATGGTAGAATGAGTTGCAATCAACTCTGTCACTCTGATAATAAAACTTTCTGGAACAGACTAAATTACTCAAAAGTTTCATAGACATCAGATTCGGTAGCTGTATAACTATTATTTACAAGGAAAAGCTTATAATGCTCCAACAACAAAATTTACAATATCTTTGTATTGATTGGTACCCATGTACATTTAAATGAAGCATAGAAAATGAAATTGGTACATATAAGAATTTTTGAACCTGAAATGTATACATCGAGCACCGATATAATTCTAACAGCCAATTCCAATGGCAAACCCCCAACATCACTCTACGCATACATCACAGACTTAGAAATTAAATTGCAATACAATAGTCCCATAGAAGAACAACCATGCACTGAGTCGTGTCAACAAACCTAGAAATTCCTTGTGGTAGTGGCAACGCAGCAGATACAACATTCGGTTGATTTGAGAATCCATTTGCTGAAGGGTTCACTGGCTGGCCTTGACTCTGATTTGTCTGATATTGTGGTACATGTTGTGACCTTTTCTACTGCTGATTCTTGGGCTTGTCACCTAAAGGTGAACTTCCTAGTGGTATTTGAGAAGCACTAGGTGAAGGCTGAGCCTTTTTTGCTTGATGATAATAATTGTTTTGCCTGTGCTGAGGATATCTGTTTGGGTAGGAACCATTTGTCACTGTCGCCCACTGCTGAAGTTTTTGGAAAACTTCTTCTACAGGAGGAGGTGGATGAGGCATCTTTTGGTGCCTATATCAACAATCATCTCCATTCAGACAGATACCATGTTTATACCTATTAAACAGTAAAATTAAACATTCATTTAGTACTATTACCATTTAGGTTCCAAATATATGACAGAAAAATCTTAATCACTAGCATGAATGTAAGAAATATTCTTGATCAATGATTGGAATCATAGCACAATCAAAGACCAAAATGGTAATTCAATATATTATACACAATTATTTCTTAATCAGTCCTTTCTTGTAATTATCTCTGAGAAAATATGATAAGCCATATTCTCCAACAAGACACTAGCAGAAAACTGATATAAAATTTAACAAAATACTCAAAATAAATTATCAGCACATCTAATGATCTGCTGGTAAAAGCTGTGTGCTAATCAGAAAACATGCTACCACACAGCTAGTTTATTGAGTGCATCACAAAAGTTTAGATTAGAAGCTAAGATTGTTTGAATAGAGCTATATCAATTTAGGTCCATAGTTTACAAACACATAAAGTTCTTGTTGGAGGTGTGATTTTTCCTGCCAGAGACTCATGGATCAAATCAGTGGAAGAAATTCATAGTTTTCTCAGTGGGAATCAACAAATTTTGCCAACTTATCTCATGGTAAATAGCACCACAAATCTACAAAAAAAAACAATTTTCTAGTTCTTTTCATATTTTCCAGATGTAAACGGAATAGGTCAAATTCACTGATGACTGCTTGGAGATGTAGTTTGTAAACTTAATCAATGGTTGGTGTACATTTGTGTTTAAGTTTCCTCTCATTTACATTGTTTAGATACCAGACCCTAAAAATTGAAAATGCTGTTGTTAAAATGCTAAAAAATTCTTTTCTTTCCAACCATCTTATATTGTTGAGCATTTTTTCAGCTTTATTGTGCAAGCTTTTCTCAAATATTCAATATTCAAATGAATGAAAAATGTGCTTGTGTGCTTCTAGGGAAAAAGGTAATGTCTAGTTTCTACAACATAACAATGCAAGATGGTGCAGAAAGGACTCTCTATGGAAACTTGCCATACCAAGTGTAATCCAGGGCACAGTAACCTATAGTTAAATCAAGATCCTTATGAGAGAAGGTATCATTGATTCAAATATAACGTTGACCAAATTATTGGTGAGATCTAATGTATCCAAGTGTATGGTTATAGATGTTAAAAAATTACCAAATTTATCTACAAAAATAATTGGATCCTTATTTAATATTAGAAAACACATCATGCAAATAGTGTGTGCAATAAAATGTGATGGAATCATAGATGAGAGGAAACTCCATCTTCTGTACCTACACTTTCTAATGATTTCATTTACAAATAAAATAGTTGTTTCCTTAATCATTTAATTACAAACCCTAATTTGGTTTACACTTCAATCCTCATATCAATACCAGTATCCTTATGTCTCCTAGTAATTATGGACAATATTTACCACAAACTTTCGCTTTAGAAAACATCTTAGGGATAAAGGCACTATGTATGGGCCTCCATTTGTTTCTCTTTCATCTCCAAAAGAAACCATGTCACAATCTTCCTTCCTATGCATTTACCAGGTTTATTTTGCCATTCATTTCTAGCCGAATTCACTGTCAACCTGCCTAGGGCTCGTTGGTAAAATTCAAAAAATGAATATTTTTAGCTCCAACCTTTTGAATTGTAAAGTAAAATGAGTCTACTTCTTTTCCCCAAGGTTTCATCAATTTTCAGCCATCGAAAATAGAGATAGACTATATTTTGTAAAAATTGCCAATTTATGAAGGAAAACTAGTAGCATTCAATGACCTCGAAGAAAATACATATGAGGCTTAATAAAATGCAATAAAAACCTATGAAAAAAAAAGATAACACATATTACTAACCCCTATTTACAAAGAAATTTCAAAACTAATGACTGCTCACATGATTGAAGGTTACAAATAGCATGAAATCTGTCAAAAACTCAGCTTTGGCATTCAATCTTGTGCAATAACTTGCTTCCAACCCATACAACTACCTTTTGAAAAGGCTTATATATGTTTTAGTGATCATTCCAACTTTTAGAAGGGTAGAGATAACTTTTATATGAAAGCCCTCCAAGTTGCACAAAGTTGCAACATTGCAATTTTTCAATTTTTGCAAAGTTGACATCTTCATGACAATTTTTGGCTTCCTTGCCACAAATGGATGTAAAATGCATGTTTAAGACTTCTCCAATAATATTATACCTATATCTATGTTGTTTGCCATGTTTTGGCTATTTCACCACCTTTGACCGCTTAGGAAGATCTTTGAGGTTTTGACAAGGAAAATGCTTCCAGGATGCAACATAAACCAAAATAGGAAATCAATACAAAATCATACTCTTATTTGTTCCATCTTTATTGTAGAATCTATACCATGAATACATCTACTATTTATAGTACTAAAACATATACATCATATCTTTCCATGTTTCTCCAGCTACAGTCTTAACCTTTTAATCATATTTTTGAAATACTTCATAACATCACTGGCCATTGAAAGTTGAAGATTTAATAATAGAAAATCTCTTTGGTCTCATATATCCACATCTCTGACATATTTGAGTATTATTTGTATATTCCATTATTCCTTTGAGTTTCTCTGCTGACAAAAGATATTATATCATATTATTCCTACCATGGAAACAAGGGAGATGAATGAAATTTTCTATTGTTATTGGTCATCCTTATGCGTTTTCCTCTATTTCTACTATTACTTTATAAACACTTCCAATATATTCTTCTTATCTTTTAATACTTAAGGAACCACACATATACCTATGGAGCATTGACTCATGTAATATTAGTTTTGTCAACTTTTCAAGGAATCTAGTCAAAGGTAGGCAATCTAAGAAAGAATATTTTTGTCAGAATATCTATTGTAATTCTTCTACTAGTACAAGTAAAGTGAGTTTTATGCTTTCACCTATAATAATTGTCTAGTTGTGACTAATGCTCTTATTGGAATATACAATATTATCAAGCATTACCTAATAATGTTAAAGAGACTCAATCCTTATTATATTGTATATTTCTTCCAAAAAAAATAAGGTGGTGGTGGTTGGGTGCTCTTTGGAGGTAGTGTCTTGTGTATAATAGGTGTTGAGGTGATTATTCTAATTTGGGCCACTTTCATAAGAGATACATTCAAAATGATTTCACTTCTTTGGTATACCCTGCTGTGATTATTACTTACACTGGACAAGCAACTTACTTGATCAAGAATCCTAGAGATATGAAAAATACATTTTGTGCTACAGTCTCAAGTGCAGCATACTGGCCCAAGTTCATTATTGCAAAATTATCGGTAATTATATCCAGCCAACCATTGATCCCAACAAGTTTCTCAATCATAAAAAAATCAATGGCTCTTGGTTGTTTCCCTCTAGTGAAAATGGTACATAAATAAAAGAAACATGAGGACCAAATTTCTCTCCAGAAGATAGCTATGTCCTCATGGTTATTTGTCTTGCTATTGTGGTCAGAATTCAAGGGCAGTCCAAAATTAGAAATTCCTATGGATTCACTGTCACTAGAGTCATGTTAATTAAAACATGTCTAGTGATCTTGGTGATGCTAGTAGTTTAGAACTTTCATGTTCTATACATTTTTCCTTTCTTTATTGTATTTTGTTTTAGAGGGAATCTATCTATCAGCAATGCCAAACAAAGTGCCAAAGGAAGGTTGGGTACCATTTGCAATCTCAAGTGATCTTATGAAGATATTGCACTCTTGGAAGTAGGAAGGTAGATCAATTAATAGCGTACAACATAGAGAAAATTAAGTATAGAGGATCTTCATACTCTTGTAGCCAATGTAGGTTGCGCACTCCAAGAGTGTATTTCTTGTGTAGTGATCTGATTTACAAATTGCTATTAATTCTGAGGCATTACACAAATGATATGGGTTCTCTTCATGAAATTATTACTATCTTGACTACAAGAATTGTTCCAGTAACAATAGAATTTCTAGAGGAGAGGTTTTTTGTGGCAAAACTTGAGCCTAGGGGTGTATATAGATGCCTAGCACATTATAGTTACAATGATGTGGCTCCAAGCATGGAAGGGGAGATGTTAAACTGAGCACAATGAGACTGATGGTCAAGTTTAATATATTTTCTAGTCTGTTACTATTGCTAGTTCGCCCAGGTAGGTCAATAATGTAGGTGTATTGAAGTTGTACACTTGTTAGGATGACTCAATGCTTGCTGATCTGGACCATGACCACCAATAAGTAATTTGGAGTATCTTGATGCCCTCCCTACAAGATTTGAGAGTGAGTGTTCTACTGGATGGCTCTTGTAATGCTACAGACCTACCATCTCCTTAATTTTTGTGTAAAGAAGGTTTGATGATGACAGGGCATAGGTGATGTGGTTGGAATCTGTTATGATCACCCAAGTAATATATTGGTTTCTATAAGTTCTCAGAGTATGATGTGATTTCTACCAATTTAATTAAGCTTTCCACCTGTATTTGTGACTGTTGATGGAAACTCTCACACACTGGGTCTGATAAGATATAGTTAGATCTCTGATCCCCTTGATTTATGTGGAATTAGTGTAGATGGGGATTCTAGGATAAGTAATTTGACCATTAAGATTCTATTAGTAGGATAGACATTAGCCCTTCAAGATGCTGATTCTAAATTGCAATCTGAAATAAGTGAGTTCTATAGTGCTGATTTACTAGCCCCCTACAAACAAAGAGTTGTCAAGATACTTACCTGTTGCCATGAAGCTAGTTAAGTTTGAGTCCAAAGATGTGAACATCTCTTTCTCTTCCCTTAGATTAGAGTTGAAGAGGAAATTTTTTAATTTCCTTTAACTGATATGTTGTCTTGAAGCTAGGTAATATTTTTTGAGGGCTTCCTTTATTACCTTTGCTTCTCCTTTACTTGCAAACCTACATAATATTACATTGTTAGTGAATTGCTCAAGTGGGTCTGCATTGACATTGACTAATAAATTGCAACCCTAATTGAAATTGTATTGTCAGTGAATCGCTAATGTGTGTGACTTGCTAATGTGTGTGATTGCATTAACATTTGGCTAATTGTTAGTGAATTGCTATTGTATTCTACAACTCCTCTTCTACTTTATTAAGAGCATTCAACATTACCTTGTTAGAAGAAGCTAACACTTGAGATAAGAGAGGGTCGTTACCTCCTTTGGATTGTAAATCTCTGAAGCCTCATTATCGAGGTAATAGAGCGTCCTTACCTCCCTTGGATTGTCCATCTCTGAAGCAACCTTCTGCTTTGCTTGTCCCTGCATGATGTCTTCTGAGCTCCACTTTGAACCTAGCTTCTTCTAGTAGCATTTGTGGATCCTCCTGCAAAAATTATTTGAATATTTTAGGGTTTCCATCTTTCCCTTTTCTATTAGCATCTTCTCCACAACTCTCCACCCCTGTATCAACCTGCAAGCCACTATCCATATGCAAGCACACAGACACATAGGAGAAATCAGATATGTGTGAGTGAATCCTCAATCAACATATAGGGACTCTCAAAACAAGAAGGAAGAAAACCATACCACACAAATAAAACTAGCTAGACAAGGCAGACATAAAGACAAAGACAAAGAAAGGCAACCCACACATGCCAAGGCACTAGAGCATGTGGTGGGCAACAATAGTCGTGTCAAAAAATTCTTTCCTTGATTGCATTTAACTTGATTATGAGTTAACTTGCAACAATAGATGTTAAGTTCAAAGATGATGATAAGTGAATCTTATTTTCTTTGAAAAATCTTATCATTTCCATTTGTACTAGTGATGCATTGAAAAAGATGGGCAACATTTTTTGAATGCTTCTCTTAGAAGAAACCAGAAAGTTTTAATATGCACCCTTTTTTTTTTTCATTTTTGTTTGTATTTTTTTTTATTTGAGTGTGTCTTGCAATGCAGGAAAGAGGTACAAAAATAGATGTTGCAATAAACTATTTGCTGCAATGATTAAAATCAAATAGCTATTCAAATCCCAATATTCAGAAATACCCACAAATAGAAATAGTTTGACTTTTGATGTCAGAATTTCGATACAATACATCATCAAAATGAATACTAATTGGATTGGGAAAATGCTTCAATTACACAATACAAACTTACTGTTTAATTAAAATTCTTCAATTGCTCAATACAAACTTATTCATTAATTCTAGAAATGCTTAGGCCTAATTTTACATTTAATTGGCAAATAGTCACCAATGAACTTGGATGCTACTTGGAAAATAGTCATCATGTTTGATTGGTTTATCTTCATACTTCTCCACTATGCCACATTGGTGGAATCTCTTCAGCGTTGGCCATTGTACTGGCAGGAGGATGCCATTTCTTTATACCCAAGTTTGAAGCAACTTTTACTCTATTTGCAATACAAAGATACTATGTATCAGCGATGATCACTATACCAACTATGCTTGCTGATATAGTTACATATTGCATCAATTTGAGGTAGGCTAATAATTACTTTTACTTGCGTAACTAAATTCTCTTACTAAAAACATAAAAATTAAAATGTTTTATTCAAACCATTCCAATGTTCAAACTATCTTGGCAAAACATGGTTTCTTTTGTTTGTCAAAACCTAGTAGAAATAAGAGGTTTTATCAATATATAGTAAAGCTGTAGTAAGAAGAGATGTAGTCACAGTAATCTTTTGGAACCAAACCCAAGTGTTGAGCAGGAGGAACATTTTTCGAGCAAAGATTTTCCATGGAACAAAAATCTCAGCTATATTGTCAATAGTAAGATCAAATACTAACCACATATATCACTATAATGTTTTACTTGAAAAATTTCTTTATATGTTTGTTGCTTTTGTAAAACTATAATGTTTGTAAAGGCTAAAAATGAACTTGTAGGAATAAATCTAATTTGGACACTACTAATTGTCTATCCCTCATGCTTCTACAATAGAAGAAAGAAAGGAGAATCAACACTATGCTTTTCAAGTCTTGAGAAGATACTTAATGGAGCTAGAAGCCTATCACCACAACTTATCAAGAAAGTCACTGAAATTTTTCCAAGAGCTCAGATCTTTTCGGCTTATGGTTAGTTTATAGTCTGCTTTAATAATAGGAAAGGGAGATGACAGAATCATTGAAAACTCTCCCATTTAATGATTTCTATTAACCTTTATGTCATTTTATTCTCTTTCATGTAGTTGCATTCATTTACCTATTTCATATTACTTCCTAAAGAGACTAATTCTACTTCTTTTTCTAAACTCTTGTTTTTTATTATTTTAAAAAAGGTATGACAAAGGCTTGTTCCTCAATGACTTTCACTCTAGCCCACGATCCAATCATTCGACAAGGAAGTTTTACCAAAATACAAGATTATTCCATGGATCCAGCCAACTAGAACAATTTTCAAGATCGTTGAATAGGAGTTTTTGTGGGAAAGCCTGCTCCTCATGTGGAAATATAGATAGAACATAGTGATGAATGTCTTGAAACTAATAACTTATACAATGTGGGGACTATAATGACAAGAGGCTCACATGTGATACTGAAGTATTGGGGCTAAAATGATTCAACCATAGCAACATTGAGTGAAAATGGATGGCTAAATATAAGGGATCTTGGATGGATTGATGAATAGGGAAAATTATGGCTTCTTGGCCAATCTAAAGACATGATTAAAAGTGGTGGAGAAAATTTTTATCCTTCCGAGGTGAGTGTTTCTCTTCTAGCTCAATGTCAACTTATAATAACATCATCTATTGTAAAATTGCACCCATAAAATCATCTTGTTCTATTGTGGCAGTTTATTCTATTATTGCTCTGGATATGTTCACCTCTGCTCAATTACTTTTGGCACTTTTTGGTTCTTTTTAAATTCTCCCATCTACAAAAACTTAAGTTGTTTCAAACAAAAGCACTTCAACTTTAGTTGCGGAGCATAATTTTCATTGATGGTTAAGATGATACTCATCTATTTCATAAATTTCATATATGCTAGTAAATAATTTTCTACCATTACAGGTGGAGAAGATCCTATTATAGCATCTAAGGATTTTGGCAGCTGTCATTATCGGAATCCCAGATCCAAGGTTTATTGAAATTGTTACTACATGCATCTAGCTAAGGGACGATTGGCACTAGAAACATCAAAATTTTGCAATGCTGAACAATGTAGCTATGAATGAGCAAAAAAATTGTCCCCAATGCTACTACAATTGTTTTTGTAAACAACAAGGAATTTCTGGGTACGCCTCTCCTGCATTCACTATTAAATTAGAGAGCAATTTTTTATTTTTATATTATCCATATTTGGAGATATCCCTTCCCAGCTGAAAATTATGAGAGAATTTTATAGTATTAAGTTTATAGGTTTTTAGCTCCCAGATTAAAAGTGTTCAGCTAAACAATTACAACTATACATGTATTCTGTTCCAACAGACTTTCTAGTACATACATCCTGTATCACAATTTAGTATTAGCAATTACAAATACATAGAATCACCATATGCATAGTGCCATTATCGATATCACAATTAATGACTGTATTATCAAATCTTTTCCACTGGTATATATTAAAATATAGCTACAACTCTTTGAAAAAATTGAAAGAAGAAAATCATATAAAAACATTGGGAGTTGGAACATGTGTATGTGCAATGTAATGCTATTTCTATATCTATCCTTTCCAAGCTTCTTAAAGTTGTCACACTCTATCAAATTTCTGGGGCATCATAAATAATGGATGTCATACCGGCACATCATAAATAATCACATTTGCATGGATACTTGTACCCATACCCTTGGGGCATGTACAAAGTAATGGTATGCATACCCAAGTACTATGTACTCAGTGGATAGCATCATAGCTAAGAAACTTGATTAAAACTTCTGATATTTGTTCATCCTTTTGTTTGTGTATCAGCTTGTTGTTTATTTAGCTTATTTCAATATGTAATCACTAACTGATTTGAAACTTTGATGCAATGATTATATGCCATTTCAATTTGTGTACTTCATTTTCAAAGTTAATGCCTGATACTAAACTTTATCACTATTTTTGTTTTGATAACTCAATTTTATTGTATTCATATTTTCTATAAAACATTAAATTATATAAAAAAAAATTGACATACCCAAAGTATCCCCATCTCTTATTTTGAAAAACTAACGACATCCATACCCATACCTGTCTCCAAAGTACGCAAGTACCCCTGTCTCTGTGCAACCTTGTAAATAATGGAGATCACATCATTGTGACCAGAAGAAATCACTAAGAATAAATTATTTCCTTTCATTAAAATAAATAAATTTAATTAGAACATTCTTAGAAATGCTTATTTTACTGAAACAAACTTCTCGATTTCATAATTCTTGAATAATATTCCCTGCAGTAGACTTTCATATTTTTTATGTCAAAATGAATAATCAGTCTTTTCACAAATTCTTCATAGGAATTTAAAATGGTATGATCTTGGGAAACACGACCATGATGCCACTAGTCATATGCCACTCCCCTCTAGGTGTATGGTACGAAACTATATTGGCTTTTCCTCTTTTATGAGCTTGAGTACTAAGAGTGTGTCTAACTTTTGAACCTATGACCTCACTGTTATCTATCTGGTTCCATTAAAGGTTGGTATATAAATCTTATTAAAGGCATCCTTGTATTCTACAGGATGAGTACCTTACCTAACTTGCCCTCTAGGTCTCTTGTCTTTCCTTTCCAGATGGTTTCTAGCCTTGACCTTATGTTGATTCATGAACCGATTTAAGTTAATTAATAGCCTTACATTAACTGATTTAAGTTAATTAACTACCTTACATTAGCTTGGAGGTGCATGCATTCAGCATGGGCTTCCATAATATTATTTGTGATGTGTGACTCTGCTTCCTTTTCCTCCATAATTGTTTCTCTTTCAATTTGACAAGGTAAAAAAGTGGGATGTAATATTCGATTAGATCTTGTATCAACCATCCTCACAAAATTATTAGTTGCTTTGTCTTGGTTACCATGCCTGGATAATTCCTAGAAACAAAATATTGTAACATGTTTTTTCTTCCCACAACGGAAACACCTATCTTGTGCTTGCAAGTCTTGTGATGGGTTCCAGTTTGGATCAAATATAACCACTCGATTTGCACTAACAAGATTTAATCCTTGCCCATCAACACAAGTGGATATAAGGAAAATATGGGAATGGGAAAATATGACCAATTAAGAATCTTAAGTCCCTTACATGTGCTCCATACTCTGACAAAAATATAACTTTAAGAGTCACCATTATGAGTTCCTTATATGTGCACAATACTTGAGACCAAAAAAATACCAAGAGAGTCACCTGCTTGCTTCGACTATTGTTAAAATTGTCAACAAGAGACTGGCAAGCACTCATGGGAGTTGAACCATCAAGGCAAGAAAAGCAATATCTTTTACGAATTAGAAACTTCTCCAGGATATCTAACATCCTGCATGGTGAAAATCATGTTAGTGATACCACCCAAAAGAAAGTACTTTTAATAGTCCATACTTTTCAGACTTAATTCAACAGATTAAAAACTTTAAATGCTGATAATTCATCCAAAGATGCTTGTGTACATAAAGGCAGAGAACGAGATGATGAAAATGTATGTCGATGGGAAGACAACAATAAAAATAAAATGTTTCTCTTTAGATACAACTTAATTAATAAATTTTGAGAACTGTGTTTTCCAGGCATTTTGTTAAGTATCGAATCATTTTACCATACATGTATTTCAAAGTAGGCTAGAATATTAAGATACCAATGAATGATATTCAATTTGAAGGGTTTGTCTTTGAGAGACTACAAATTATATTATTTTGAAAAGCACTTTATGAATCACGTTTAAAAGAGATTCAAACATTCATAATATTCAAAGAGAAAGTGCTTTATCATGCAAAAAGGAAATTTCAGCCACTTTCTTTTGTTTCAAAAAATGTAGAGTTCAAATATTAGGTGCAAATACAAGAGAGGATTAGATTGAGGAAAATTATGGTAAAAGAAATTGAGCATTCCTGAACAAGTCCTCAAGAAATACTACTAGAAGATAGAGGATCACCTAAAGCATATAGGTAGACCTACTTACTGTATACAGAAACAATTGTCAAATAATTTCTAATATACCTTGCATAATAGATGATATGCTAGAAAATATAAATCCAGAGAATCGAAGGAATTGCTAAAAAAAAATATAATTCCTTCTTACTAAGATAAAATCAAAGAGTAGGGAGAGAAGAATCATCAAGGCTTGAGGTTTGTATAGAAACTTGTGCCAAGCGATCCTGTGAACAATAGTAGGAGAACATTCAACATTTTTGACCTACCTTTTTTTAAGAAACCAACTCAGCTCCCTCTTGAACACCTCTCCTTGTTTACCAATCAACAGTGCCAGGCAATTCCTCAGAAAGTCACAATGGAATTTTTGGCATTTTTGACATGCCTTTTTGAGAGGGGAGCCAATTCAGCCCAATCTTGCATGATATTACTATTTTATTTCTAGCACCTTTTGAAAGGAGGTTAATGTTGATAGCAAGCATACTTTTAGTTAAAGTTCTTGTGATTCTTTTAATCTACCAGCATCTAATTTCAATGATGATGAGGATCTTTTGAAGACCCATATGATACTAACACTATTATTGTAATATTGAAAATGAAATTTTTTCAAGACATTCGAGTCTAACTAATTAGCATTGAAGAAGTAGTTAAGTCTTATGGTGATTTTGTTTATTTTTATATGTTTTTTGTATGGACAAATCCAACTCCCAATTTTTTGGCTGAAATCCCTGTACTTAACCCTAACACCCATGCCCAAACTGGTAAATATTGGTTCATAGTAAATACCTATTTTTTGGAAAGGGGTTCATAACACCTATTTTGAAATAATTTGGTAAGGTTCTTCATGGTATATTTAAATAGAATTACAAAATTCATCATCTTACTCTTAACAATAGCAGTGAAAAATCCATTAACTAAAAATTTGCTAATTCTGTGTGTATGTTGAAGGAGTATTGATTCAATTTCAACTTAGATGCACACAAACTAGCAACCTAGTGAGTCAAGGTCAAAGCGCAGAAATAAATTAAACACTCACTAGCTTGCCTCAGATTTAAAAACTAGTGCTAGTTTGCCTAAATTTGTCCACAATTCACCAGGAAAAACATGTAGGTAGAAAAGAGAAACCTAGATATATCTTTGGGCAAATCAATTCAGAACTGGTACCTTGTTCAAATCATACCCGGACAAATCATACCCGGACCCAAGGCCTCCAAGGAGCAAATTGGAAATACTGATTTAAACTCTGTAAGTTTACATATTAAGTAATTTCATAGTCAGTGCAAGGATAGAAAAACCAAAAAGTGCATTACCGAGATATTATTATATTTATAAGAAAAGTATAATTTTATTGAGCTCATTTGGTAAGTCACTTTCTTTTACAAAATAGTTTCTTCAACCAATACCTAGCCTTATTTTCTGGCCAAGAATAACTGATGTAGAGGGAGCTGCGATCATAGCTTCTTCCATGACTACTAGATTAGAGCCTAGGGATACAAGAGCACCATGCCTTCTCCCACCATCTCCAATTCTACATAGAAGACCCACAGTTTAATAATAAAATTTAAGAGGCATGTGTCATCATCAACCTTGTATGTGTGTCAAATAAAAATTAGATAACAAATATAAAGACTTATTGTATCCATTTGGATCATGTTGGTCTTCATTCATGAATTGACTAGAATCGCTAGATAAGTAGGCACCAACACATTGGAACATCTAGAATATGAATCTCTTCATCATCTCAAGACATTCTCCTCTCCTATAACAGACAACAATATAGCAAAGAAATCATCAGTACAAGTTAGGGACCTTTGGATCTTTGAGAAAATGTTCATAAGTTTTAAAAGAAAGAAATTGGCGAAGTTTGACAAGATTGCAAGGAAATGACTGCTAGTTGCGAGTGTCTGATAAACAAATGTCTAAAAGTCAACCTAGGTATCAAGAGTGTCTAAACAACCAGAGTATATCTATTTCTTCCAAATTTTTTGATATGAAAAAGTTTTGAGTTATTATTGAATTTTGGAGTTGGGTGCATTTTCTCTTAACTAGTTAGAGGTGTCTATATTTGACCAAAATGAAAAATCTATAAGAAAATTCAATATTAAAATTTTTAATGTGAAAATTTACTTCACTATTATAATTGTGTATATGCAATCTAAACCAGTTGAGCACTTGATGATTGTCCATTTGACCCTCAATTGAGCCATCAAGATTCATGACAAAAGAGAATAGTAAAAGCACTGACACATTAGAAGAGCCATAGAACAAATAACCTATTTAAAGATGATATGTAATCAATGTGATATAGGAAAAATGGCAAAAAAATACTCACCATTTCCCACTGTACACCTCTAACTCTATCATCAATCACCCTATACCCAACCCATATATTAAAGAGAGTATTGTTGGGACTACACATATCAAAATGTCTCCATGATGAACCACAACCTAGATGGCACAAAACCTTGTTTTCACAAACACCTCAAAACAAGGTTCAAATGCCAACTAAGGTTGGTAATAGAACTAAAAATTAGCAGCTTAAATAATGTTTCCTAAGTAGTTGAATACAAATGATTATGTGAAAGTGCTATTTAAATACTTTATTGTAAAAGTATCTATCTTGAAGTTTTCCTAAACATCATGTACAGATATATAAATGTAAAAAATAAATAGATTGCATTGTTTAATAAAATGGTTATCAAATTATCAATGATACCATTACTTTTAAAATGATCAATAAGAACAAATACATTATTTAAAATTCACTCAAGCATAAATTTCTCTCTTATCATTAAATGGCAAGCGTTAACCATTCTGTTAGCTCAAACTCTAACTCAATTACCTGAGAGAGTAACTAAAAAGTAGCACTTTATCACCTTGCAGAATCCAAGATGTCATTAACTTTTCTAAAGCCTGCATTTTTCCACAATATTGTGCATCACTAAGGCCCATGAAACTCTCATCTGGAGCACTACCACCAATCAATTTAGCATCCTTAGCAAATTTGGATCATAGAGATTAAAAAAAAGTGTATTTTCCATTAGAATGAGCCAAACTAACTATGCCCGCATATTTTTCGTAATATTAAATTTTAGGGATGTCAGAGATGATGCTTATTCAATTGAATGCCGAGAACATGAAAATTTGGACATAAAGCTTTTGAACTACCAAGTCAACTTACAGATAAATATAAATATGTGTGAACAACTCAACAGAGGAATTCATCACAGGATTATGAACATGGCCGCAAACAGAAATATCACTCACATTGATCTTCCGTAGAAGAAATTAATCATCTGAATCATTGATTCACTCTTTGTAGAGACTGACACAACCCACTTTAAAAGCGTTGTACAAAGCTTTATTGGGCATAAATGTTCCAACTCTAATATTGTTCCTCTATTGGATTCATCAACATCTAAAAATGAGGTTTTCCTAGTAGAGCTTCCCGTAAGAGAAATCCAAGATGAAAAAAGTGAATTAGATTTTCTTGAGTTGGATCATGAGCCCATTTTGACGAGAGAGGAAAATGAATCGAGTGTTACTGATTTCCCAGTTGAATGTATGGGATTCGAAACATAGACCATTTCTGATCATGACTTTTGCTTCATTCAAAAGAACAACATTAAGAGTAGTAAGGCAATGGATTAGCTTCATCCAGATCAAGATTATATGTTGTATGATTTCTCATTATGGCCAAAGAAGGGCAACCAATATTTGTGATTCGTGATTGTATTTCATTGTGGTAATCAAATATTCATCTTTTGAATCATTTTTATCCATTTATTTTTTCCATACTAATCCATCAGATTCAAATCAAGGGTTGCGAATGCAGAATAAAAAATAAAAATGGAAAATAAATACATGCATACCAACATTAAAATCCAAAGAGCACAAACCCCAGAATCAAACACAGGCTACCAATTCATATCTACTGCTCTAAATTCGAAAGAACAAATCACGAAAAGAGAATTCCCCAACTTTTCACTTTCTGTACTACCATAATCAAATGCTTGCAATCAGCGCGCGCATCTTCAAATGAACCTGGGCATACGAAAACCATACAAGTAATAAGACATGTTTCTTTTTCAAAATGTAAGCCCTTTGTTGGTCAAAATTTCGACCAACACGGGGCTACATGTTAAATTTTTTTTTTTTACCTTAACATTCTGACCAACCTAAACTTATTTAGTTGATGGTCAAAAATTTTGATCGAAAAATGAGATTAAATGTAGTAGTGACATCCATCTAATCAACCTTAAATTTCTTGTTCACTACATAAGCTAGGAACATCCTTACTACTTCCATTCTTGCTATAGGTGCATATGTTTCCTCATAATGAATGACTTCTTGTTGTGAACAACCTTTACAAACAAGTCTAACCTTGTTTCTCACAACTTCCCCTTGTTCATTGATCTTATTCCTAAAACCCATTTTGTTCCTATTACATTCTTATCCTTTGGTCTGGTAACTATTTCCTATGTATCATTTGTTATTATCTAATCCAATTATTCCTTCATTTCTTGGATCCAATGATTATCTTTGATTGTTTCATCTGTGCACTTTGGTTCAATTTGAGATATCAAACTGTAATATCCCCATTTTGGCATATAAATTAACTAATAATTTATAAAGAGTATAATATTAGTAATCAATAATTTATATAAAATATTATAATTATACTAAGATACAAATACAAATTGTTATATATATATATATATATATATATATATATATATATATATATGAATATTATTATATATTTATATATAATTAGATATTTATATGTCATAGATAATTAATATATATCTATATGACAATAGTATATGATATTATATCTTTGTTATATATTAAAATAATATAATATATAATCATATATATTTAATATAATAATATATCATATAATTCTTTTATTAATATAATTAATATTAATGAAAGAGCATGACTCTTAGAAATACACATATAAATATAAGTTACCAAATAATAAAGAGGAACAGATAAAGATATATTACAAAATGGATACAAATAAATGACATAGAAGAGAATGTCCTCAATCGGGTCATTACAAGTGGTATTAGAGCCACGGTCAAGCCAGATCAATATCAGATTTATTGTATATCACTATTTTCACAAATTGTGATAAAAGGAATCCATTGTTCAAGTGCTTTGAAGGAGCATTGGTGATTCTTTAAAAGTGGTTCAATTTGATATATTTGCCATTTACTGGTTCAAATTAATATATGCTCCTTATCCTGGGAATGGTCACCACATTTTATAAATGAAGAATTGCTCACCTGCAGGCATGCCGTCAGAATTAAATTTGGAATATAGATGAAGCATTGGAATGACACTTTGACGGGAACAGAGGATATAGACATGTAAGAAATTCATTTCCGCAGTGAACTATCATGCAAAACTAGTGGCTTTATAAACCCTTGGATACAATGCAAGATTCTCTTAACAAGAAATGGATTCACAAATTGAAGAGACATAGTGAGACAATACAAATATGTCAAGCATACGCTGCAGAACAAGACGAGAGATCAGTTGAAAACTGTCACCCTATATTATTGAATAATGTATCAGTTCACCGTGAAAACCTTCATTGTCAGGTTGAGATTAATTGTGATCAATATTTTAATCCCAACATTGATTAACTAAGGATCATTATCACTTCTATATGAAATTGGGGATGACTAAGCGATCATAATATTATGGAGCTTGTGAGCTGATAACAAATCGATTTGAGTTATTCGAGAACTATAGTATATGAGTAGCAGATCATATTCATCCGAGTACTAAAATATTATAATTGCCGAAATATTTCATCCAAACTATATTACCCCTGGAGGTTCATGGAACATTACAATGGTTTTCATAAATAAATGTGAGATTGGTTCTACTTCATTTCATGTATGCAACTCGTTGATTGTAGCTCTCCCCCAGTTATAGCAATACCTCAAATTTCTGTATTGTGTAAATGCAAGTTAGTAATGAGATTGAAAATGAATCTATGTTGAACCAATGATAAAAATCTCACAAATGAATATTTGCATGTGGAGCGGAAAGGAGATTTCTAAATCTGAGGAATTCTCATTTTTGAAGACATGGAAGAAATGTTAAATAGTATCTGAAATATAACAATTATTTGCATATGGAGTTGCTCATTCCATTGTATTGTTGAAAGTGTTTGGTAAGCACAAGCAATTTGTTTTTATGATGTTGAGCATATAGGAGAACAGTGCTAGGAAGAGAAGCCTTAATCATCCCAATTCCTACCTTAAAGGAGTTCTCGATTTTGGAAGTGTACTAAGCTTGATGGAAGCAATATGGGATCAAATATAGATGTCCAATCAAATATATTTAATATTATTTATTTGGGAAGAAATATACATTAAATCATTAGCATATCTTACAGCCTTTAAACCACACTAAGATGGAAGACAGATTTGTATGTTTAAACATGACAAAAGATGCTCTTGATTGCATGGGACATTACAATTAATCAAGTAATGATTGGACAAATGATTCTGTAAAGGAGTCGATCAATTCATATAGTTCGAATAATGAAGATGCTTTTGGCAGTCACCATGAAGTCATTAATCCTTATTACATCTATGTTTAGTACTGTGTTGTTGGTCTTCAACAAAGAAATTAGGAGGGTGTTCATTTATTCACCGTGAGGTCGTCATTAATTGTCAAGGGTTTAGTTAGTTGACACATAAACACTAAGTATGAGACATCAATAAAGACTATCAGCAAAAGTGGACCAAAGTTGTTAGTGAAAGAAGAGTTGAATGCAACAGTATTTAGGAGATTGAAATTTCTAGTAACGAAGAAATGTTAATAATGCTATCGATTCACTCCTTGTGAGGTTTACTACTATGAATAGGTTTGCAATGTATAAGAATCGGTACCATGCTACATGGGCTCAGTCAACTATATGTCAATGTTGTTACAATAATCAACAACTGCAATTTATATAAGTGATGGTTAGTAAATCAAGAATCAAATAGTGAAAGGACATCAATCAATACATTAACAAACAGAAAACCCTACATTGTATATTGGCATGTACCAAAAATGGGTCTAGTATATTAGAAAAAAATAATCGATAAAGTTAGACCATGTTTTGAGACATGTATGATAATTGAAGAGTAATCGGTGGTAAAATCTATGAAAGGAAAATATTCAAATATCATGAGCAATGAAAGTTATTTTGTGAAGGTAAATACCAAGATATTATACAAACAAAATTTTGGTGAAATGTTTTCGAGAAAGCCATTAGAGGAAAGGCACACAGAAATATGTCCAACACATTTCAACGTCCAATGCACTCCATGTGATGAAAATAGGTCAACAAAGGATATGGAACTTTAATGTGGAAAGTGGATATGAAGACTACTTCATATTCCTAAGTTACCACTTCAACACATAAAGGTAATGAGGTAAGTTATATATTTTGTTATTTTATTATGAAATGATTGGTAGTGTCTTTCTTATTATTCTTGACACATTTTGTTTTTGTGATAAATATTTAATAGTCTAATACCTAATATTAATAATTATAATCAAATAGATACAATTAAATGAAATTGATTTCTAAGTTGATAGGTAATAATCAAATAATGATTGAATATAATTAAGTTTTCAAAATCCTAATATTGAATTCTAAGTGAGATTAGCTTTCAATCATTTTGTTAAGTAAAATTGATAAGGTCATCATCTTCCAAGATAAGATAAGGCCTACAATGGAATGGGTTGGGTGACACCACTAAGAGGTACTAGGTAAGGCTTGCGGTGAGATGGGCATTGGGCTACATCATCCAAGGGTACTAAGTAAGGCCTACGGTGGAACAAATACTCTGAGGTATATCATACAAAGGCACTATCTTGGAGATGATGATCGGAGAGAGATAACAATAATGAGAGAGAATGGTGAGGCCCATGATTGGGTAACAAGGCACCCTACTATAGTTTCTCCTCCTATACTCAGGAAATGATGGTTAGAGAGAGATAACAATAATAAGGGAGAATAGTAAGGCCTATGACTAGGTAATAGGGCACCCTATTATGGTTTCTTCTCCTACGCTTAAGGAATGATAGACTAAAACATTTGACATTGTATTAAATGATAAATTTATTTTTGAATGATTTCTTATTATGTTGATCTAACAAAATCACTTTGTATTCTTTAGAATTAAGAGTATAATACCTTGCCAAGGTTGTAATATAAAGAAATCCTAAAAAGGATTTAAAAAAAAAATATAAATGTGTACTAATGTTATTTTGTGGTTGTAGATTCCCAATCAAGGAATCACATAACATGCATTTTGTGCATCTGCATTGTATTTGCTTCATGTCTTCATCTATCTACATCATGTTTGCTTCGTGTCTTCATCTATCTACACCATGTTTTCTTTGTGCTCTCATTCATTAAGATGTATATTTCATAAATCTTTTAGGAGTCTTGTATGCAAATATGTTTTGTATCTATGAAGGAGTTTGTGTATGAATGATTTTGCTTCAGGATAAGCAAATTCGAGAGGGGAGGACTATGCTATCCCCATTTCGACATATAAATTAACTAATAATATATAAAGAGTATAATATTAATAATCAATAATTTATATTAAATATTACAATTATACTAATATACCGATATAAATTGTTATATATTATATAATTATAAATATTTATATATATATATATATATATATATATATATATATATATATATATATATATATGAATATTATTATATATTTATATATAATAATATTTATATGTCATAGATAATTAATATACATCTGTATGAAAATAGTATATGATATTATATCTTCATTATATATTAAAATAATATAATATATAATCATATATATTTAATATAATAATGTATAATATAATTCTTTAATTAATATAATTAATATTAATGAAAGGGCATGACTCTTGGAAATACTCATATAAAAATAGGTTACCAAATAGTAAAGAGGAGCAGATAAAGATATATATTACAAAATGGATACAAATAAAAGACATAGAAGATAATTTCCTCAAACGGGACATTACAAATATATATCTCCTCATTTACTCTATTCCTTTTCATTACTCCTTTGTCTTTACTTCCAATTATCTTCTCAAGAGGGTTATTCTTTGTTAGATTTTTGTTAGGGGTAGGAGTTGACATCTCAACTCTTATCTCTTCACTAGGTTTAGATATCTGCTCTTCTCTTTGTTGAACAATTTGCACATCATTTTGAAAGTCATTTTTAGTCTTGAGGAAAACTTCAACATTCTACCTAATAATTCTAGAATTATCCACTTCTTTATGTGAATTTTAATTTATCATCTTTTCTTTGGTTCCAAACTTCTCATCAATCCTTACATTTGTGCACTCAACTATTGCCTTAGTTCTATAGTTAAGCATCTGTAAGCCTTAATTTTCGAAGAGTAGCCAAGAAACATACCTTCATCACTTCTTGGATCAAACATACTAATGTCATTGTCTCTCTTAATATAAAATTTTCTCCCAAATATTTTGAAATATTTGACTGATGGTGAATGTCCAAAGCATAGTTCATAAGGTGTCTTGTCCATACCTTTTCTGATTTGTACTCTGTTCAGAGTATACACTGCTATATTCACTTCTTCTCTTCAAAATGTTTTAGAAACATCATTCTCAAATAACATCTCTCTAGTCACCTCTGCTAAAGACTTATTTCTTCTCCCAAAAATCCCATTCTGCTCAGGTGTTCTAGGTGCAGATAGCTATCTTTTGAATCCATTTTATTCATAGAATATGTTAAACTCTTTGGAGGTAAATTATCATCCTCTATTCAATCTCAAACATTTAATCTTAACACCAGATTCATTCTCAAATCTATCCTCAAAAATCTTGAACTTCGCAAAAGCTTCTAATTTCTCTTTAAGAAATGCTACCCACATCATTCTAGTGAAATCATCAACAAAAATCATAAAATACATTTCACTATAGAATCCTTTTGTTCTTGTAGGACCACTCAAATATGTGTGAACAATCTTCAATTTCTATATAGTAGAGAACTTCTTGCTAGGAAAAGACACTTTCCTTTGCTTAGCCAAAATACATTCCTTGCATACAATGTTAGTAGGCTTAATAACCTTGGAAAAATCTCTCACTACAAATGTACTACTAACCTTCACAATATTATCAAAGTTTATATGACAAAATCTTCTATGCCACAACGAACTGTTATGAACCTTTGCTACTGAACATGTCATCTCAGTAGGATTCAACTGAAATATATTATCTATGGATCTAGTGCCAATTCCAATCATCTTACCATCTCTGTCTTTAATAGTGTAGTTATTCTCAGTGAAATGCAAATAATAACCTTTTTCCACCAATTATCCAACACTCAACAAGTCATGTTTCAATCCATCAATAAAGTAGACATCATTAGTTTTAGTGTTATCGTCAAGAGTAATGCATCCAATTCCTATTATATGATAGGTTTCATTATTACCAACTCTAACAATTCCTCCATCATGATTCTTATACTTAACAAACGTATTCATATCACCATTCATTTGATGTGAACAAGCACAATCAATTATCCAATCAAATTTATTTTCTACTTGAATAACTAGAGCTCTTTCATCTCTAATTTCTCTATTAAGACCGTCTTCCTTGATAGCCATTAATCCTAATAAATTATCACTTTCACTTTGAACCTTTTCATCATATTCTTCATCCTCATTTGCATATAAACCATTTCTATCTTTGTCTCTTCTAGGATTAAACCTTCCTTTATACTTTTTCTCACTTTTAGGATATTTAGATGCATAATGACCAAATTCATTGCAAGTCCAACATTTATAGATTTTATTACCATCTTTTTCTCTTCTCACCAGAAGTGCTATTCCTTCCTCAATCTTCATGTCCTCATCAACTTTTCTGCTACCAAAAAAATCTCCACAAGTGCTTCTACTCCTTGTCAAATTAGGTCGAATTTTGAGGGCACTAAAGATTGTTTTGACTCTTGCAAGTTCACTAGACTATCTCAAATCTACTTCTACAAATTCCAATCTACCAAGAAAAGTTTCCTCGGTGAAATCCTTAGTGTAGGGCATCACTAGTTGAATCATCTACGCAATTGACTTGAATGGCGGTAAATCAATTATCCAACTAAAATCACAAATAGAAACTTTAAACAATCTTAACCATATGAGTAATGTAAATTGAAACCAAAACAAGATACTCATACACAATAGCACCATATATGTTAACTAGGGGAACCCTTGATCAAAAGGAAAAATTCAGTAGGGATGGTGCCTACAAGATGATATACTAATATAAATACTTCTTGTTAGAGGATAGACCCTGTTAGGAGTCTGTTAAAACATTCAATACATATGAGTCCCTACTGGAGACTTTCAATCCATGTTAGGAGATTCCAACCCTATTAGGAGTTGTGCCAATCCTATTAGGAGCTATGGAAGATAGCTGGACCCACTGCCCAAATAGCTTTGAGGGAAAGACCAATGAACCTGTCATGCCCAAAATACATGGGCAAAAACACACCAATCTCTCTTTTTTTTTTTTTAGTTAATAATTAAAAATACTCTAAGTTGATATGTTAGTGTTCATAGATAAAGAATAGGTTCTCTACATTTACTCTAAAGTTTATAATCATGAGAATGAATCAATTGTTAAATTTATACTCTCGTTATTAAATTGATATCGACAATAGTTACGTTTTAACTTTACAACGATATATAAAATAATTTGAATAGTAATATAAATTTGTCTTAAATGTAATACGCAGAACAAATTACATTATCTAAGTAGTCTAACATAACTTGTTATGTTTACAAACATAATGATTAACTTTCTTAACATCTAAACTAAATTTACATTTAACCAAATTTTTACTAACCATTATTTAAGAGTGTAACATGTATCGATTTGCAAAAAGAATATCACTAAATACATTACTAATCTAATCAAAACTATTTAATATTTATAAACTAAAACTAAACTAGGTAACTTACATATCTTTTAAACTAATTAACTTTCTATCGATTAAATCTACTAAGCATTGTCAATTTATAGTAATTACTAACTAATATTGAGCGTACGTAAAACTTTGAATATACTAATTGAATCTACTACTTAGTTTAAACCACACAAATTTTTAAACTAAACTAAGATTTAAACTAAACTAAGTTTAATTTAAAAGAAAACGTTTACAAAACTAAACAAAATTACATTTAAATATATATTTAGAACACTAACGATATTAACTTAACTAACCTAAACTAATCTAAATATTTCAAAGAACATAAGAAATAGAAAGGAACTTATACTTTAATATAACATTACACTAACTATAATTTAAAACAAAACTATTATAATTGACAAAATATTTTAAAACATATTAAACTAACTAACTTACACTGAATTTAAACTAACATAAATTTAAACAAAACTTAAATCACAACTAATTTGAATTAAAAACAACTTTTAAATAACAACCAAACTAAACTAAAATTAAATTAGAAACTAATCTAATTTTTTTTAAAAAAATTTTAAAATAAACTAACAACTAATCTAAACTAACTTAATAAAAAACTTTACAAAATAAAATAACAAACAACTAAACTAAACTAATATTAAAATTAAAACTCTTTTATTTCTTTTTTGTTAAAAAAACCAACAACTAACTTAATTAATATCTACCCTACGTTTTTTTCCTTCCCACTATACATGAGAACTTGTCTCCCATTAAAGCTGCCTAGAAAATAGGTAAAGTTTGATGTTTCTTTTTATTTGAAACTTTCTTATTTAACTTTAAATTATTCAACTGCCCCCCACATCAGCAAATACTAATTCAAACATGATATGATAGGGGTGACATCATATGTACCTACTGCTTTAAACTCCATTTACTACACATAGATAAAAGGGGTAGAGTAGTTATATTAGAAAGTTTATTAGGTAAGATATTTTTACAATTTAGTGTATGTGTATTATTTCTTTTTATTGTTTTGAGTTTTTTTTAAATTACTATTTCTATTATTATTTTTATTTGAATTAGTGAATATGTTTATAGAATATTTTGAGAACCTCAAAGATTCTCTGTTCAAGGAAGAATTTAATATCCTTCCCCATACAAAATCTAGAGGACTAATTTTCTCTAAGGGGATTATTTTTTTTTAAGTCTTTATTTTTTCTAAGTGTTGAAATTGTTAAAAAAAATAAATGCATAAAGATAATTTTTTTAAGTCTAAGTATGACTACCAATTTTTATCCATTTATCAAAGGAGGGTATATGTATATATATTTTTATGTTATTGAATTATGCTAAAACCTAGTTAAGCCAAGAATTGAATAACTTCTTAAAACAACATTGCAAGATTGATTTTTGGATTTCAATAATCACAAAACTGAACCTACATTCATAACATAATTTTCGTTTTCAACATATATGCAACTTGAAATTTTGCCTAATTGAACATCATCATCTCATCTTATTTTTGATGTGCATCCATATAACCGAAAATTACAAAGAAAACTCATGAGAAGCAATAATACTCAACCACTATTTTATTTGCAACCTGATTCAAAGGCTTAGCCGGGAAAGAACCAGGAAGAAAACCCGACGTCATTTCCCTAACAAAAAATTTTTGAAATACCATTTACATAGGATTCCAATCTCGAAATTACAACAATCAATTAAATTTCTTTCATGACCCTTATCAAGCGATCCATATCATTTTCTGCAATACATTGCTAAGATCATGCAGGGAATGAAATCTGACTAGGTGACAATCAAACATAACAAGGAGACAAAATCAATCATTCATATCCATACTAAGTTTTCACAATAGGATTCAACATTGAATCAAAACTAGGTAAAGGTGGATTTTTCCAACAGGAGATGTCAGACACAACACCAAACCAGGTGCCCAATCGGGGCTATAACTCAAGAACTTCCGTTCTTCCATTCTTACATGCCAAAACTCATACAAGGTTTGTGCTGACAGGTAGGGGCCCATAAAACCCTACCCTCTCTCTCTCTTCTCATCCTGAGAAGAGACTCTACACTGTTGGAGTCCAACTAAAAAGACCTTTCCCGAAATTGGCCACTTCTGCCCTATCCGAGGGTGAGTATTGCCAAAACACCCATACAAGAAAACTTCAAAATTCAAACAAGAACATGAAAGAAAAGCATTCAAGAAACATGGTTTCAATCCTTCCCAACATACCCAACATACATACAAGCATCCAAATAACAACACAATAGCATAAGCATGAAACAAGCATGAAAAATTTGAACAAGGGAGATGAAGAACTCCTACCTTCACAAAGGGGTTATGACAAATGAACAATTTTGAGAAGAGCTTTTCCTTCCTTGCCTTCAATCTTCCAAGACTCCTCTCTAAAAGTAGAGATTGGGTAACAACCAAAACTACTCCAAGAAGGGCCTCTAAAAAGATCCAAACTCAACCACCAAAAAGGGCAATAACTTCTCCCACTCACCTAAAAATCTAGAAGTTTCTAACTCAACCAAACCTAAGGTTAACCACTAAGTGGAGTTGAGGTTATTCAAATCATGGTAACCACTTTCAATTTTCGCACAAAGGCAAAAATAGACTTTTTGAGTGACCTCAAAAGTTAACAAAAGGGGCTTAGGGGGTGGAAAATGCCCCCAACCCATACCCATACCCCTTGGGTATAAAGATTTAATGATTTGAGGTCTTAGGAATTGATTAGGAACCAAACAAATGCTAGGAAATAATTAGGACCATCTAACAACTCCAAAATGCAGATTAAGCACTAATCCAAATTAGGGGTGACTAAACTTGATTAAGAAACAAATTAGTGAAAAGGTCACTAACTTAGCCTGACTTAGGTCCAAAGGTTACATAGATAACCCTAACTAGCATGCTAGAATGCATATGCAAATTTACGAGTGTCAAGTGACACTACAAGAAGACAGTTACAAAACATTAACATTTACTGATCATGGAAAAATACATTCATACATCTCACAATACAATAAGATACCTACAACGAGGTTTCCACAAATGGTACATAGGGCTCAGTTTCATTTCTTTATTAGATTTCTCGGCTAAAATATCCTGCACACTCATTGCACACATCAGTAGCTCAAGGAAATCACATGCATATATGTAGATAACGTATCAGAAAAACACATAACTCAGAACATAATCCTTCAATTAATTATCTATTTAATTCATTTCTACTCACATTTAATCATTAGAAATCACATAATCAAAATAACATAACTTATTTATTAATTCAGATTAAGTATTAGTATAATCATTGTTAGGCAAGCATATACCTAAACATCATAACAACACCAATTAAAGAATACTGAACTATCTAAAGCATAAAACTTAATCATCGAGGTGTCAAAATCAACATCCTTATCATCAGGTGGAAAATGCCTTGTATCATTATTAGTGAAATTTCAATGTTTAATTAGTCGAGATAATGTGGTAGTTCTCGAATCATTGAGTATTAAAACATTACTTCATATCCATCCTAATCTCCTATAATAGTTTTAACATAGAGATAAATATTTAATAAGTACATGCGAGGAGGGACCTCACAGAACCCACTGTCCAAATGATCTCTATATTATTCCTTGTAGAATAATAGAACTAAATTGTACTTCCTTCCTCTATCTCTATCTTGTCAACCAGACTTCTACTCCTTTAGATCTTGTAACTAGATCATGAACTACACATCCAATAATCCCTTGGATCTCTTACACACATTCAATCAACACTCTTCTCCTTTTCACACTTAGCAAATACTATGCACAATAGAAACTTTATACTCCTTACAATCAAGGAAAACATCTTTCCTTTATACCATATCTTCATAATAATTCCTTGATTCACTCTCAATGCTTTCCCAATTAATTAAAATAAGATATATAATTAATTACAATTTAAATAGCACTGTCAACTCACAATCTATACAAAACTTTACACATGCGACTCCAAGTTTTGTGCACTCACTGGTATCACCACCTGATTGTCCTTTGTCACTAGATGACTGCACATCTTCTTACTGCATCTTAGATGTAATCTAACAAACAAACATTAGGAATTGCTTTCCCAATACTCTATTTTTGAACTACTCTCTATAAAAGTACAACTTTTGTACATATTTAATACATACTTTGTCCGCTTAACCACATCATCAAGAAACTCTCAGGAACATGTCCATAACTATGTATTACTTAACCCTTACTTAGTTACTGTACAACATAAGATCTCTGACTCCTATTCTTCCAGTGTCTAATAGAAATACTCATATGTTGACATGAATGACAAACAAAGTCATGAATGCAACATATTAATACTCTCCAATGCTTAGGATTCTCCCCCAATGTAGTATCATCAACATTCATGCTAAAAAAACTCGAACCAGATCCACATCCAACCTAGGAAGCACTAGAATATGGTGCACTCCCTCTACTAGAGTCTTGTTGATTACTTTAAGATGGATGACTCTATTGGGACTGTTGAACTCGACTCTAGTCACACACCTTTCCTCCTATGGTTCCTGAACTCTATCCATCCTTCTACAGATATTGTTGAAATTATTGTTGCTAATGATTGCAACCACCTTATGGGAGTATTGACTAGGCTTGACCATGCCTTGTGATGCATGTTTGAGGGGTGGTACACTCTTTCCCATGGATAATGTATTGTGGCTCTAAGGGCCTGATCTAACATTGATATCCTAGCCATGTTTCTCGTAGAAATCCTTGCCTTCTCAATAGCAAGTGAAAGATTCCTAGGATGATGAAGATGAACATCCCCAATGTTAGAGTCTTTAGGACCCTTGACAAAATGTTGTGTGAGGATTACCTCATCATGATGTTAACTGGAGTACTATCTCAACCCAAAGAACTACATCTCATACTAATCCACTATCATGTTCCCTTGTTTTGAGCTCATGGAACTCATTAACATGAGCCTCTTGGCATTGTGGAGATAGGAATTTCTCCTTGAACCTCTCCTCGATGATCTCCCTAGTGAGATCCATTACTTTGATCTAGAGCTTCTCACTCTCCATATCCCACTACATGGATCCATGTTCCCTCAGTCATGTAAAAACACATTAGACATTCATGCTTCTTTCATATGGATGCAAGGAGAAGAAACACACCATGTTTAGTAACCATGTCTCATCCTTGAGACCTCCTCCTAGGCCATCAAACAGTAGTGGTTTAGACCTCTGATGATCTCTCATCATGTCCATTCAGATGAAATCTCCATCATCCTGACAATGACCTCTCCTATGGTCACCTCTACCACTAGGTGGTGTGCGAGTATGATCATGTTCATGACCATGTTCTTCTTCACCTCCATGCTTTGACATGTGGGAGTTTCCATGGTGGGATCCTTCTTCCCGCCCATGGTCTTGTGGGTTTTCCTCAACTCGAGGTCCCAACCAAGCGATAATCTCTTGTAACAAGGACAATAGTACCCCAAAATTACCTTGATTATTATCATCTTTTCCTCCCCTAACTCCTTGATGTTCTTCCTCATGGTGTTCTTCTTCATTGTTATTCTGCTGATTGTTACCCCAAGTACTAGGTCTATATACAAGAGGCATCACTAAAGGAGCAACAAGATAAGGGTTAGAGTCATATGTAACCATCATAAGTATCACAAATTTAAGATAAAATAATACGTAATCAAAACACTATCATACTGGGAGAATAAAAAAAGATCCCAATGTTACAACTTGGCTCAAATACCAGATGTAATGCCCTACTCAGAGATGCTTGAAACAAGGACAAATAAAAGCCAATACAATTTTTTTTAAAAGAATAGGCATGGAATAAAACATATCAACATGAAATCGATAAAAAAATTCCAATGAAAGACTTAACCAAGCAATCTAGATATCCAATGAATCTCCAAGCATCACTAATTACCAATGTGTCCAAAACCAACCATGAAAGTTTATGCAAACAAGAAACCAATAATCTCTTACCTATTAGGACCTAGGAATTGGTGTAACTCAAGAGGATACCCAAAACACTCTTTGAATTTCAACCAACATCAGAGATACCTGCTATTTTCTTGAGCAAGTTTTTGCAAAGAACTCAGGCGATAATTTTCTAGTGTTGTACAAAACTATTCAGTACTATTGGGTGATAATTTTCCAATATCGTGTGATACTTCTTATAACTACCATGCAATAATTTTCAACATAGCACAATATAACTTACTACTATTGTGTGGTACTTTACTAGTGTGGCACGATAGAACTTAGTACTATTGTGTAATACTTTCTAGTATCACACGATATTTCCCTCTAAGGCTTGATACTTTTAAAGTATCACCTGATGCTGAACTTTTGTCACCCAAGATTACAAAGAAACAACCCGATAAATAGCTTAAAGGGGAAAAAGAGTTTGAACCTATTAGAAATAATAGTCCACAAAGATAACTGGGGGAGGGGGGTGAATCAGTTATCTGACAATTAAAACATTTATCTTCCTTAAACAAACTTAACAATTCAACCAAAGTAAAAAACAACCATAATAAGATGCACATAGATAACTACACTAGATATGTTAACAAGGGAAAACCCTGGTAGGAATGACTCTCACAAGATGATGTACTAATATAAATATTCCTTGTTAGAGGATCGACCCTATTAGGAGTCTATTACAACATTTAGTATATAGAGTCCCTATTAGGAGACTTTGAATCCCTATTAGGAGATTCCAACTCTATTAGGAGTTGTGCCAACCATGTTAGGAGTTGTAGTATAATATATGCAAGAAGAGGCGAATGCCCAAACATGCAATTTCAACTACAAGAAGAGTTCATTGCTCAAACATGCAATTTACTATTATGTTCTTCTTTCCTTTGTTCTATCAACTGAACCAATCACTGTCAGACCTTGTATACTAGGTCACAAACCTTGGATCCAAATACCATACCTTGGATCACTCAGAAAACCTCAACAATGAAGTTTTCTTCACTTCCACTCTGCTCTACTCAACTTTGTATTCCACTCTTATTGCTGCTTATCATCAATAAAAAACCATAGCATTCCATGTCATACTTGATAAAGGAAAATGTCCTTCCTTTATATTAACTCCTCAAAAAAATTCCTTGAGTCTACTATTAAACCTTCTCAATGAATCATAATAGGACCACATTAAGTACACACTAAATTTAGCAATAACATTAATCTTCTGCTTTGCAACTTGAATAATTTTTTGTTCACACAATATTATGATGAGAAAAATTAGCCACATCATCACCAACATGTCTCCTTCATATCTTGAACCTCAATTCTTAGAATGATAATTCTACTAAGAGATATAACAAGTTTACCAAAACATGCCTCTGTAAACTCTATCTCAGAAGAGACATCACCATGACTTACATAACTTCTTCTAGACTTATCATTTCTTCTTCCAATGTGAACTACATATACTAGATACTCAGAGGTATCTCCCATAACCTTAGATAGTTAGAATATTCAACTAGCCATCTATACCAACTTGATATTTTTACTGTTCTTCTATCAAATACCACATAAAACTACTATGTTGACATCAATGAAAAAATTAGTCATGAATTTAACATATCATCATATCTCAATACTCCCCCATAGGAATATCATTAGTATTCTTGCTTGCAACAATGTCCCCCCTTGGCATTGATAGCAACATAGATGAAAAACATCTAGTTCCAAGAATACCAACAAAAGAATATTCATCTTTTTTTTCAAATCCTCTTCACCAATCATTCTCTCCCATTGATATACCTCAATGTAATTTTAGTCAAGCTATGATTCTATGCTTGTTGTACTCATGCCGAACTTCTCCAAGTGTCATGTTGTATGTTGTTTTTCACTATTTTTCATGCCGAACTTCTCCCCCATTAACATTAATGTCAAAAGTTTCAACAACCAACTTTTACTGCATCAAACTCTACAACAACTAATTCTTACTAAGCTCAAGTGTCCAAAGACACTATTCAAAACGATATTCAACAAGATTCTTAGATTACTCTATCCATTAGAGATACTCCCCCATACAGGAAGCATCAACATTCAGTCCATAAAATAATGGTGCTATTTTACAATGGACTGATGCACTCTTGCATCTTCTACTTTGATGTAGGAAGGGGCATAACCCCAAGCATACCTTGCAAATGCTCAACAGTCTCTTTGGGAAGAGGCTTAGTGAATATATCTGCAATCTTCTCTTTAGTGGTCACATACTCCAATCTAATTTTCTTTTCTACAACTTTCTCTCTCAACATATGATACTTAATACAAATATGCTTGGTCTTAGAATGCAACACTGGATTCTTAGACATATTTATTGTGCTTGTGTTGTCACAATGTATAACAATAGTTCATTGATTTCTATCCTTATATCCTTCAGAACCTATTTCATCCAAACAACTTGATTGCAATTATTTGTTACTGGAACATATTCTGCTTTTGTTGTACTTTGCGATGTAAAATCCTGTTTCTTTCTTAGCCAAGAAACCAATGTTCCTCCAAGAAAGAAGGCTCCACCATTTGTGCTCTTTCTATCATCCATACTACTTTCCCAATCTGCATCAATATAAGCACTTAGAGTAAAATCATTAGATCTATCATACCACAGTCCGAATTCAGATGTTCCCTTTAAATATTTAAATATCCTTTTGACTATTGCATAATGTGCTTCTCTGGGATCTGCTTGGAATCTTCCAATAATTCCAATTGCATTTTCTATATCTAGCCTTGTGTGAATTAGATATTGCAATCCTCGCATCATAGATTTTTTCTTCTTCTGCTCAATAGCAGGTGTCTCATCCTTTGTTGATAACTTGTGTTCAGTTACTATAGGTGTTCCAATGAGTTTGCATGTTTCCAAACCAAAACTTTTCAGTAAATCCTTCAAGTAATTAGTTTGAGAAATAAAAATTCCTTTGTGAGGCCTCGCCTCGACCCATCATAGCATAGTGATACTTTATTATTTTGATACTCATGACTCGATAGGTCAAGACACTATTAGATACATTGAACATATTATGCTATTTCATGTTGTGTGATGTTTACTTTCAGATATTTGATTTCGTCATTTAATGCTTTATGAACATATATAATGATGAAGTAAGTGAACGTAAAATTAACACTTTGATTATGCAAATTTAGTGGTTAAGTATATGAGTATATTTGAGATAAATAGTTAATTAATTGAAGGATTATGTTCTAAGTTATGTGATTTCCCTGATGAGTTATATACATACATGCATGTGATTTTCTTGAGCTACTGATGTGTGCAATGAGTGTGTAGGATATTTTAGCCAAGAAATCAAATGGAGAAACAAAATTGAAGCCTATGTACCATTTGTGGAAACCCCATTGTTCATATTTTATTTGTATCATGAGATGTATGAATGTATCATTCTGTAATCAGTAAATGTTAATGTTTCGTAACAGTTTTTTTATAGTGTCGCTTGACACTCGTGAATTGTATATGAATTCCAACATGATAGTTAGGGTTAACCGAGTAACCTAAAGATCTAAGTCAGACTAAGTTAGTGACCCTATTGCTAATTAGTTTATAATCAAGATTAATTACCCCTAATTTGGATTAGTGTTTAAACTACATTTTGAAGGTTTTTAGATGGTCCTAAAATTTTCTAGCATTTGTTAGGTCCCTAATTTATCCTATAGGCCTAAAATCATGAAATATTAGTACCCAAGGGGTATGGGTATGGGTTGGGGGCATTTTCCACCCCCTAACCCCTTTTGTTGAATTTTATGGTCACTCAAAAACCCAATTTTTGCTTTGTTGCGAAAATTGATTGATTCCATCATGAGTTGGATGATGTTAACTCCACCTTGAGGTTAGCCTTAGGTCTAGTTGTGTTAGAAGCCTCTAGAACTTTTGGGCAAGTGGGAGAGTTATTGCTTTGAGAGGTGGTTGAGTTTAGGATATTTAGAGGCAATTTTGAGAAGGTTTTGGGTGTTCACCCAACTTCTAATTTTAGAGGGATTTTTAGAATTGAAGGAGGAGAGGAAAGTAAGCTCATCTCAAACTTGTTCATTTGCCATAAACTAATTTTTGAAGGTAGGAATACTTCACCTCTTTTTGGTTTCATGTTGTGCTTCATGTTTAGTTTTATTACATATGTATGTATGTGTGTGTGTTGAGTGTGTTAGGAGGGATGGGAAACTGGTTTTCTTAATGTCTTCCCTTTATGTTTTGTTTTGAATTTTTGAAGGGATTGTATGGGTGTATTGGCATTACTCACCCTTGGATAGGAAAAAAGTGGCCATATATGGGGAAAGGTCTCGATTGGACTCCAACAATGTAGAGTCTCTTCTCAGGATGAGAAGAGGGAGAGAAGGTAGGGTGTTATGGGCCCCTATTCATCAACAAAAACCACATATGAGTTTTGGAATGTAAAAATGGAAGAGCGAAAGTTCTTGAGTTATAGCCCCAATAGGGCACCTATTTTGGTGTTGTGTCTGACATCTCCTATTGAAAATTTCCACCTTTTCCCTAGTTTTGGGTCAATGTCAAACCTGTTGTGAAAACTCGGTATGTGAGTGAATGTCTAAATTTGCCTTTTTGTTATGTTTGGTTGTCTCCTGGTTAGTTTTTGTTCTCTCCATGATCACTGTGATGTATTGCAGAGTTTGAAATGGATCCCTTGCTAAGGGCTAAGAAGAAAATTCAAATTGTTATTGTAATTTAGTTATGGGGAGTTTTCTCCTCGAAATTGAAATCCTGCGTAAAATGTATTCAAACTTATTGTTGAAGTGGCAACGATGCCTGGTTTTCTTCTTGGTTCTTTTTCGATAGAGCCTTTGAATTAGGTGGTCAATAAAATAATTATTGAGTAATATCATTTCTTATGAGATTTTTGTACTTTCATTTTATGTATGTGTATAAAAAATGAGATAAAATGATAATGTTCAATTATGCAAATTTCAAGTTCAAATATGTTAAGGCAAAAAGATTATGTTATGTTTGGAACTTTGATTCAATTTTGTGATTATTGGGAAATAAAATCAATCTTGCATTGTTGTTGAAATGAATTATTCAACCCCCTAGTTAACTATGCATTATGTTAGATCCAATTAGATAAGCAAAACAAATACAACTCTAGTTATGTATTTGTTTGCATTTAAAAAAAAAAAAAACTTAGAATAGAAAAATGGCCCCTAAAAAAAATGCCCCTTGTCTATAAATAAATTTGAAAATTCACACTTAGAAGAAAAAAAAGGCTTTCAAAAAAAAAAAGTTCCAAGAGTAAAAATTCTCTAGAAAATGTATGAGAGTAAAAAGAAATTGATTTGGTTGCAATAGAGAATATTCTTTGATTCTTATTTTAAAATTAAATTAAAAAAGAGTTAATTAAGAAAGTAAATATATAAAAATGTTTAAAAATAAAATAAAATCCTAAAATATCTTAACTAACAATAGATCTTTTTGAAATAACTATTCTATCCTATCAAATAAGTTTACCAACTAAACTTTGTTATTAATTCCCATCCCCATTTTTGACCCATTTGTTCTCCCCACATGCTTTATACCCTTGTCTGGCATTGGAAAAAGGAGTCCAAACTCTGCACTAAAAAGTACCCATGTACCCCTAATGATGTCTTGGCAGTTGGTATTAAGAACCAATGGGAGGAGGGCAGGTTTGAGATAAAGTCAAGTTAAAACTTACCTTTTACTCCCTATCCATTTCCTCTCCTAGGCATACTTCTTTTTGGAAGGCTTTTTGGTTGCATTGCCATGCATGGAAGGCTTTGATCATAACCATGTCAGTTTGACCTGACATATGGGAAGTCATAAAGTCTTAAGCTAACATTATGTAGTTTCCTTTAAAACTTTCTTTCTTCCCATCCATACTATTTGCCAGCGAATTTTCAAACTTGGGGAGGAGTGAGGTGGCCTACGGAAATGCCTAGTCTAGGGAGTAGGATAGGACATGTGGCTTGGTAGGATGTTAGTAGGGTTAAGGGGGTAGTTGAGAGAGATTAGATAGGGTAGTATTTTTTAGATGTTAGTTTAGTTTTAGTTTATACTTTTAATTAAAGTTTTAAAGTCTTAGTTAGTTATGTGGTAGGGTAATTAATTTTATATGTATTAAATTTTAGCTAATTAATATATTTCTTTAATAATAGCATTTATATTTGTTCTTTTAAAATTTGGTAGTTAGTGTTATTCTTTTTGTTAAAGTATATATATATTTTTATAGATATTAGTTTTTAGGTTAGTATGTTGTTTTGAGTTAATGTGTTAGTAAAAAATATTTTAAGTTAGAATTTGTAATGTAATCGTTAAATTTGGTATGTTTCAAAGTTAAGTTAATTAGTTGGGCTAAAGAATTATCATTTAGTTTTATTTAATTTTAGTATTAATTAAAGTTAATTAGTAGATTAGTTAATTAGTCATTTTAATGTTAATGGTTATATTGTCTTTAAATTGAAAGTTAGTGTTATTGTATTTTAAAACGGTTTCGTTTAGTATAGGTTGTAAAAAAATAAATCTAGTTAGACTATGTCATGCCAAAAATATATATGGGCAAAAACACACACAATTTTTTTTTTTTTTTAATAATAAATAATAACTATGATTCAATAAGATAATATGGTCGACAAAAGGTTCAAGGTTTAATCTATGATGGAACTAATTGATTGAGTAGTTTTTAAATTCAGATAACCATAGGTACTTGAGACTAGATTATCACAACACTTATTCAATACGTTTAAACTAACATGCTAATAGAAAGACATCTATCTCTTAATTACTTATTCTAAATTATGATCAATATACCACTAACCTTATAATGAACTAATTAACTAGTCCCTTTTATTAACTTAATGTCTTGATCGACATTAAAATTTAAGTCATTTAACATTAAGAGAATTTAAACTCTAAAAGATCAGTTAAATTTAATTATTCAAGCCATACTAACTACATTTTAAAGACTTTAATCCAAAATCTAATCACACTTAAGGCATACGCATACAATAGAAGTAAACTTGTTATTGGTTATACTATCTATAATTTAATTTATAATATCCTCCAACGTACCTATAACAATCTTATTTATTAATTTATCATTTACAATTAAAATTAAAGACTCTATTCAATTTAATAATCTATAAGTTAGTCTAAACTTTATTTAAAACTATTACCAAATTTAAGTTCAACATTAAAATGCAGATATTGAGATCAATCTAATTTAACTCACAATATTATAAGACTAGTTAATATAACACTAAAATTATTTTAATTAAAATACTCTAATTCCAAATCAAAATCTTTAAATTAGAACTACTTTAATATTCAAACATCAAACACACTAATATATACTAACATGAAAAAATATAATACTACACTTAATTTAAAATTAAACATAATTCTAAATCGTAACTAACATTATACTAAGCTATCCTAAAACTACACAATTAAATATGATATTAACCTAACAATCTAATCTACTAACCAAACACTAACTAACATACTAACCATTATACAAAACAAATAAAATGAAAAAGAAACTACACCACTAACCTAGAACCCCCCCCCTCCCCCTACACCTAAGCCAAGTGGGCCTGGCCACGCACGTGCCCCCACTTCCCCATGATCCTTGCACTACCCAAGGTACTGCGCGCAGCAGACCTAGGCTTCTCCCCTTGTGTGTGCATAGGGTCAAGCACATGGAGATAAATATGGGGGTAAAGATGTAAGATTTGGGTTTAAAGGTTTTGCATTTAATAACTAACTTCCTTGTCCTACCACCCCCCACCCCCCAATGACATGACATGTCATAAGTGGCATGGGCACTCTTGCTGGTAGGTGGTTGGGGCGCCTAGCCATGAGGAGGTAATAACAAAATTAATAGGTGAGGGGAAAGAAATATAGTGGGTGGGGCTTAAATTTTTTTTTTTAGAATTTTTTTTTTAAAAATGAATAGACATGATGACAAGGGAAAGTACCTTGCCCCCTCCACCACAAGGAGTTTAAGGCTAGGACATTTAACTTGCGCCCAAATTGGTAGAGGTGATTTGAAACTTGATTTAGTGAAGGCTAGATGGCTAGGAGAGTAAATGAAAAAAGTTTTATGAGTGAAAAATGTCAACAAGATTTGCTATTAAATATTTTAATTTCAAACGTATTGTTTTATATTCTTTTTAAAAAAAAAGACTTAATAATGCTATTTAGTTGAAATCCAAAGGAATAATTCAGAGAATATTCTCTGTGACCAAGGGGGAATTAAAACTTTTCCCATACATTTTCCAGAGAGGTTTTTCACTCCTGGAGATGTACATTTTTATTTTGAAGAATTTTGTCTAAGTGTTGGCATGCTTCTCATTGCTATATACATATTTATACAAGGAGTGATTTTTAACCCAATGACAACATTGATTTCCATTAACAAGCATACTAGTCCAAGGAAGTGCATAAGGTTATATTTTTATTTTGTCTTTCATCCTACAATTCATGTTTTATTAATCATCACAAACAAGGTGTGTGTCCCATTTATCCAGAATTCAAGTGATGCATACTTCTTAATCAAATCTGATTGAGCCAATTATGAAATTTAACAATGAGGGAGTTAACCTTGTGATCACAATGTAGGATTTTTATCTCTTCTTAATACTTAAACATCGAATTGGAACTTCAACATATCAAATTGCTTTTCATTAACATAATTGGAAACTTGAAGATTCATAATTCAAGACATTATCTATCATTCTATTTTCTCACATACATATGCAAAATTTGAAATCACATAAGAGTAATGCAAGGAGGTTTTCACAATCTTTTTCTTTCTCTATTATTCATCTTGGTACAAGGCTCCACTGGGAAAGAACTAGTAAGAAAACCCGATGTCTTTGCATTTACATCAAAGTTTAAAATACAATTTTACAAATATTACAATTCAATTAAATTTTCTTCAAGGCTTTCACAAGAGAACTTTTCCAAAGTCTTCAATGCAACAAGGGAACCATGGGATAGACAAGAATCAACATGAAGGTAAAAACAACACAATAAGATGAACAATTCAAGCATGCATTCCCAACCCATTTTTGCACAATCGGTTCAACAATGAACCAAAATAGGGGGGGAGGTGGATTTTCTCAATAGGAAATGTCAATCACGATACCATAACATAGCCCTTTCAGGGCTAAAACTTCAAGAACTTCCATTCTTTTACATGGCCCTTTCGAGGTTATTCCACAAGGATTTTCATTCCTTTCCATATTCAAGAATTATCAATAACAAACAAGGTATGTGATGACAAGTAGGGGCCCATACACCCTACCCTCTTTCCCTCCTCTCACCATGAGAGGAGACTCTACACCATTGAGGTCCAACTAAGGCTTTTCCACCAAACATGACCACTTCTTCCCTATCCAAGGGTGAGTGATGCCAAAACAATCCCCATGAAATCCCCTCAAAACACAAAACATCAAGGCAAGCATGAGGATAACATCAAAGAAAAACAAGTTAAGATCCCTCCAAATCAACCCCAACACACAAGCAAGCAATACAAAAACAACACAATGCCTATGCATGATTCAAGCAAGATTCAAGCATGAACACATGAAGAAACAATCCAAAGGAGTGAAGAACTCCTACCTTCACCAAAAGAGTTATGGAAAAATGGTGGTTTGAGAAGAGCTTTTCCTTCTCTTCCTTTAATCTTCAAACTTCCTCCAAAATTAGAGATTGGGTAACCACCCCAAAACTACTCCAAAATGCCTCTAAGTATGGTCTTTACCTCGACTAGATTTCAAATAAACTCAAGATGGAGTTTGAGTCACCAATTCATAAGGGGATAACCAATTTTCGCAATCAACCAAAAATAGAATTTTTGAGTGACCCTAAAAGTCAACCAAGGAGGCTAAAGGGGTGGAAAGTACTCCCCACCCCTACCCTTACCCCTAGGATGCTTAAATTTAATGTTTTTAGGCCTTAAAGACTCAATAGAACCCACAAAAGCTAGGAGAATTTTAAGACCAATTACAACCTTAAAGAATTACAATATAAAGATAGCACAAAATTAACAAGTGGTTTAGTTCCGTCTTTCCATTGAGTTTTCTCAGCTAAATTTCCTGCACACATCAGTAGATCAAGAAATCACATGCATTATGTAAATTATGTATCAGAAAAATCATATAAATTAAAGCATCCATTTTCTAATAATCAATTTTTTATCTAATTCTACTCATATTTTTGACCATTAGAATTGCATAATCGAAGTGCTAGTTTTGCATTCATTTACTTCATCATTATACATGTTCATAAAGTATTAAATGACAAAATCAAATAATTGAAGTAAAGCGTCACGCATCGTAAAATAGCATAATAATGTTGAGTGCATTAAATAATGTTCTAACATATCAAGTCATGAATATCAAAATAATTATTATCATCGATGCTAGGATGGGTCGGGGCGAGGCCTCACAGACTATTAGATTCAACTATAAGTGTCAAATATATATAACTAGATAGTTGTTTAGTGTTACGTGTTTTGGATAAGTTGATTTATTTATTCTATTACTAATATAGTACTTTAAGAATTAAAGTAATAACAAAGAAATTGTCAAAATCAATTTAATAACAAATGCTCAGTTTTAACGATCTATTCATACTCATTGATTATAAACTTAAGATGAAATGCAGTGTACCTATACTATAATTGTGAAACAAACCTATCAAACTTAGTGAACTTAATTATAAACTTTTAATTATTTTTTTTGTGTGTTTTTCCCTTATAACTTTGGGCATGACATTCTTCTTTATTCAATACAATCTGCAATCCTTGAAAGTATTTCATCTATCCTATCATACTCATTTCAAATTTTTTCTTCATTTCTTCTACAAATTTCTCACTTTCTTCACCATTTCCTCCAAATATGATATCATCAACAAATATTACCAAAATCATCAAACCATCATCAATTTCTTTCCAATAGAGATTACTATCCACCATACCTTTGCTATATCCAAGCTTTACCAAATGCTTGTCCAACCTTGCATACCAAGTTTTGGGTGCTTTCTTCAAGCCATACAATGCTTTCCTCAATTTGCATACTATGTCCTTGTCATCTATCAAAGGATAACCTTCAGGCTGCTCAATGTACACTTCTTCAAGTTTTCCATTTAGAAATGCTAACTTGACATCCATCTGATACACTTTGAATTTCTTCTATGCTGCATAGGCTAAGAATAATCTTACTACTTCTATTCTAGCCACTAGAGCATAGGCTTCCTCATAATCTATTCCTTCTTGCTATGAGTAACCTTTACATACCAATCTAACTTTGTTCCTTTCAACTTTACCTCATTCATTCATCTTGTTCTTGAATACCCATATAGTTCCTATCACATTCTTGTCTGGTGGCTTGGGAACCAATTCCCATGTCTCATTCTTTACTATCTGATCCAATTCCTCTTTCATATCTTTTTTCCAATGATCATCTTTACATGCTTCATCAACATTCTTAGGCTCAAATTGAGATATCAAACATAGTTCTTCATTGACTCTTCTTCTTTTCATTACACCTTTATCTTTGCTTCTAATGATCTGCTCAGATGGATGATTCTTTATCATATTCTTTCTTGAAGTAGGAGTTGCTATCTCAACTTGTAATAACCCTATTTTCCATTTGTATTTGATAAGATAAATTTTGAATAAGTGATGATCTAATTCCCTAAAAAATGATATACTTATATATTTGCCATGTTTGAAGGGACACGTCTCTTCTAATACCTATATTATAATTATTATTTATATGATTAATATATTATTATTATTAAAATTTTCATAATTATTATTCTTTATTTGTTTATTAATTATGAAAAATATTATTTATTCTTTATCATTTATTACCTATACATTTTAATCATAGTATTTGATGTATTACTATTTTATATTATAGTCATTATTATATTAGTATAATATCACTATAATATCATTATTATATCAATATGTTGATATATAAATTACACTATATTATGGTAATATATAACCTTATATCACAAGTTTAATGAATGCATTTATCATTATATCAATAGTTAATAATAACGTAGTTAAATGTGATTATTTTATATCATCTATCTATCTCTCTTAGGTGGGGGACACTATAATTAGGGTTCTAAGTGGGGGTCATGACAGTTTGCCCCTCTCAAGTTTTCTTGTCCTCTAGCAATTTATAACTCAAATTCATTCTTTTCCCTCCATATGTGTTAAAATACTTGCAAAGTACACATGTTAGTATATGATGATCTATGAATGAAGACACAAAGTAGACACATTAATGCATGAAGACACAATGCATATACAACGTAGACACACGAAGCAAACACATTGATGCATGAAGATGAAATGTAGACACATATGTTAGAATCTTGTTTACAAATTGAAATAAGAAAAGGTAAGGAAATATTTTACCACTTTGATCATGAATGTCGTGCTCCTTTCCCCTATCTTGAAATCAAAAGTCCTTGAAGATGCATATTTTTAAACAACTTTTTTATAGCTAATACTATAATAGGGTGTATCATTCCATAGTGGATGGTAGATTTACTATTACTTGAAGTTGGACATGCTCAACTTGGGGCTCCCTCATACTTTTAATCCATATTGGGATTCTCTCGCCCAATGCAACTGATCTACTCCTCCCCCTATGCACACTCCCTACCCACTAAGAACATGCTTAATTTTGATGTGGATGGTAGATTTACTACTTCTTAAGGTTGGACACACTTAGCTTGGGGCTCCCTCAGATCTTTAATCCATATTGGAATTCTCTTGCCCCAACACGACCAATTTAATCTTGCCTCTATACACATTCCCTACCCACTATGTATATGTTTAGTTTCATTATGGATGGAAGGTTTACTACTGCTCGAGTTTGGACATGCTTGGCTTAGGGATCCCTTAGATCAAAAATTCCATATTGGGATTCCTATGCCCCAATGTGACCTATTTACTCCTCACCTTGTGCACACTCCCTGTCCATCATGAATTTAAACACAAATATTTTGAATAACGTCTCCTTGTGAGACATTTCTTTATAATTCCAAACTTCTTTGTTATAGATTTCTCAAAATTTAATTTTATGCATAATAAATAAGTGTTCTTCCAATCATACTCAATTTTATTATCATTTGAATTGTGAATAAAAAATTATAAAAAATGATCAATCTGATCACACAAAAAAAAAAAAAAAAAAAAAAAATATATATATATATATATATGTATCTTCTAATTATATATATACCATAAGCAACTATAAGATAACTCTTCATTTTATATTTTAAATAATAAAAGTGGGATAACATAATACAATATAGTAATTAAAATATGATCATACCTAAACATGCCTCTCTATATTCCCATGATGAAATCACTTTATATTAGTGATTGATCCTTTTGTACTCTGATGGTTGTATAATCCACCTAACGTGGTATCCTTACATCCTCTTTTAATTATCTTAATGGAATCAGTTCCATTTTTACCTATTGGTTTATAATACCTTCTATTCCATAGCTTCCACATCCTTTATCGATTCATAAGTCCATCAGATTTCTCTCTTCCTCAAATTATCCATCTATTTATTTAACCAATCTTAAGTGAAGAGTGTGACTGGTTCCTTAAAGTCTTCATATCAATTCATGATCTTTGAACCAATCAATGGGTTCTAACTCTTAACTTTTTCTTGTCATAAAACCTTTTTTAATAAGGCTTGTTAGCATCCTCTTACTGATCAAAAACCTAAACTTGTTGCCACCTTTATCTCTAATCATCGTTGTGGTTAATCTTGCCAACATTCTTTTTTATTGTTAGCAACATTTGCCCAATAATCTTCTAAGTGTTGCTTGTTTCCATAAGCCTTCCTAGTCTACTTGTATGAATCAAAATTCCTACTCACACAATAGAAACCCAATGCATAATGATCAAATTATTTCTTCATTGCTCAAACACTTGAAGTGATGGGAAAGTTTCCATTGAATTCCCAAGATGAAGTGGAAACATAACCCCATGCTTTTGTTTATGCTTCTCATTTTATCACATGTGAGAAATTGTCTTGAAACTTACATCGCCAATAGTTTGTTTGTCGAATATCTCAAAAGCCTTTTTGGACACAATGAATTTATTAACACTCTTATGTAACTGAACTTTAGAAACTAAATATACCATGAGTGATACATGTTGATCAATTTCTTAGTTTCATCAAAAGGCCTGACAAAGAAAATGCCAAATGTATCATTGGATATTTTAAAATCTGCCCTTTCTTGATAATAACTTCCCTCTAAATTGAGATTGAATTATGATTCCTTCCTTTCATGCATGTGAATACAAAATTTCCCTGATCACTATGTGACTACTAATTGGATCAATGATATTCATCTGTTTATAGCTGAGATCTCACTATCATATATTTGTGGACCTTAGTATATGTATATATGTTTATTCATAAACTCTCCATTAGAAATCCATAGTTTATCAAAAGGGGACTACTCCCTTGACTTTGGAGGTGGAATAAAATAAATTTGTCATCTCTTACTATCAATCTTCCATATACGTGTGTGCATGGGCCTATTCTCCTCATGATTATTCCTTTCTATCCTATTCTCCCTTAGTTGGGGTTATGCATATTCTGTAATCCATTGTTATTTCCTCCTTATCCTCAGATAATTCTCATGCTTCTAAATGTTAATTTCTTATTTTCCACTAATCTAGATACTATGAATTTTGTCTCCATAAAACTTGATGTCGGTCAAGTTGTTAGGTTTGAAATATTAAGTGAATTGATATCATTTTATCCCACCATCTCCAAATTCTTCATGACACAATGGGAGTAGTTTAGGAATTTTTTGTGGAAAATATATGTTTTTTGCAATAATAAAATACCCCAAATTATAAACAAATGAATTTATCATCTGCAACCTCCCCCAAAATATAAACAAATGAATTTATTGTTTACAACCTCCCATGACTTCCACCCAAGAAACATACAGGCATCAAACGTGAAGCTCAAATGCCTCAACCCTATATCAAATAAAGAGCACTATACTAAAGTTTGAATCTATGTTTCATGAAATATCCTCAATTGGAACATTAACTTATTTTTCCTTTAAGTCCTTCTAAACCCAATTCTTAGACATTTCTACATTTTGTAATGTCAAACCTAATTCCTATATTTTCTATTCCTACTCTGCTTGTATATTATACCAATCATATTAATATATCTTTGATTTTAATTCAATTAATGATCCTTCATATCATAAATCTACATAATCTTTTTAGTATATTATTTTTTGAATATGTTGTCTTCCATTTCTTGGTGTTCCACATATCTCTTAGGTTGGCAGGAACATTGCTTTGATACCAATAGTAATAACCCTATTTTCCATCTATATTTGATAAGATAAATTTTGAATAAGTGATGATCTAATTCCATAAAAAATGATATCCATATATATTTGTCATGTTTGAAGGGACGTGTCTCTTCTAATACCTATATTATAATTATTATTTATATGATTAATATATTATTGTTATTAAGATTTTCATAATTATTATTCTTTATTTTCTTATTAATTATGAAAAATATTATTTATTCTTTACCATTTAATACCTATACATTTTAATCATAGTATTTGATGTATCACTATTTTATATTATAGTCATTATTATATTAGTATAATATCATTATTATATCAATATGTTGATATATAGATTACATTATATTATGGTAATATATAACCTTATATCATAAGTTTAATGAATTCATTTATCATTATATCAATAGCTAATAGTAATGTATTTAAATGAGATTATTTTATATCATCTATCTCTCTTAGGTGGAGGACACTATAATTAGAGTTCTAAGTGGGGGTCATGACATAACTCTTGCCTCTACTGAAGGTTCTGAGCTTTATTCTTGCCTTGGCTCTCCTTCATTCTGCAAATCATTGTTAGTCTTAAGAAATACCTCATCATTCCTTGGCTTAGTAACAAAATCATCATCTGAATTGTAATCAACTATTCTCTCTTGTATCTTGAATTTCTCATCAATTCTCACATTTGCACTTTCCATAATAGTCTTAGTTCTTTGATTATAACATCTATAAGCCTTTATTTTCAATGAATAACCAAGAAACATACCTTCTTCACTTATAGCATCAAACTTACCAATATCATCATCTCTTTTGATATAACAGTTACTCCCAAAACTTCTAAAATACTTAACTATAAGTGAGTGGCCAAACAACAGTTCATAAGGTGTCTTGTTTGTGTATTTCCTGACTTGCACTTTGTTCATAGTGTAGACTAATATATTCACAACTTCTCTCCAAAATGTTTTGGATACATCATTCTCAGCTAACATAGCTCTTGTTGCTTCTATCATTGACCTGTTCCTTCTCTTTGCAATGGCATTCTATTTAGGATTCTTCAACATAAATCTTTCTTCTATTAAATTTAGGACTATTTTTCCTAAACATGCTCACCATGGATCTCCCAAAGTTGTTAAACTTTATCTCCAAGGACCTAAAGCTCTGATACTAATTGTTAGAAATAACAATCCACCAAGATAACTAAAAGGGGGGGTGTGTGAATCAATTATCTGATATTTAAAATATTTATCTTCCTTAAAAGAACTTAACCATCCAACCTAATTAAACAACAACCATATTAAGATGTACATAGATAATTACACCAGCTATGTTAACTAGGGAAAACCTTGATTAGAGGGAAAACCCTAGTGGGGATGATGCCCATAAGATGATGTACTAATATAAATATTCCTTGTTAGAGGATGGACCCTGTTACGAGTCTATTTAAATATTTAGGACATAGATTCCTTTTTAGGAGATTCCAACCCTGTTAGGTGTTGTAGTACAATGTATGCAAGAAAAGCCCATTGCCAAAACATGCAATTTCAACTACAAGAAGAGCTCACTGTTCATACATGCAACTTATTGTTATGTTTTTCTTTCCTTTTTTCTATCAACCGAACCAATCACCATCAGAATTTGTAGACAATGTCACGAACCTCAGATCCAAATATCAAACCTTAGCAATGAAGTTTCTTTCACCTTTGCTTTGCTCTGCTCAACTTTGCATTCCACTCTTATTGCTGCTTATCATCAATAAAAAATCATACCATTCCATGCCATACTTGATAAAGGAAAATGTCCTTCCTTTATATGGAGTCCTCAAAAAAATTCCCTAAGTTGGCTGTTAGACCTTCTCAATTAATCATTACAAGACCACATTAAGAACACATTACATTTAGCGATACCATTAATCTTCCACCTTGCAACTTGAATAACTTTTTGTACATGCAATATTATGATGAGAAAACTTAGCCACATCATCATCAACATGTCTCCTTCATATACTCAATCTTGATTCTCAGAATAACAATTCTGCTAAGAGATATAACAAGTGTACCAAAACATGCCTCTGTAAACTCTATCTCAGAATAGAAATCGCCAGAACTTACATAACTTCTTCCAGACTTATCATTTCTTCTTATGATGTTAACTACATATACTAGATACTCAAAAGTATCTCCCATAACCTTAGATAGTTGGAATACTCAACTAGCCATCCATACCAACTTGATCTTTCCGTTGTTCATCTGTCAGATACTGACATAAATGACAAACTCAGTCATGAATGAAACATATCATCACATCTCAATACTCCCCCATAGGAAAATCATTAGCATTCATGCTTGCAAAAAAACCTCCACATGACTAGGGAGTACTAGATCCACAATAGTCGAGGTTTCATGCATGACCACTACTTCTGTTCAACATCATTTTAAGACTTTACTATTTGGAGTTCATTTCAGTTGATATGTTGTCTTTCATTGCAAAACTTGGTTCAAAAATATTTTATTAGTTTGAAGGATACTTATGGATTCAAGATTTGATATTGGTATACTTATATATATATATATATATTTATATTTGCATGCTGTTTGGTAACAATTATGTTTATTAGGTTTCAAACTTGATGCAAACTACATTCTGTGTTGACAAGATATTGGAAAGAAAGTTTTAAGTTGTATGTATAACTTGTATTGCAATTTCTATTGTATGTTAAAATGTTGTATGTGTTTGGAGCTTGTCATTGTATTTGCATATGGGTGACTGAGTAGGGATTTAAATTCTTCTAAGTATATATAATCCTTAGATGGTTTTGAGTATATAACTTATATTAATTTTTTTTTATAACTTCAGTAGGCATTGCATATGTATATGCTTGTTTTTGAAAGGGTTTAAATACCCTAAGTTGAGATGGCAAAAATATTTTCTATTTTCTATTTTGTTAAAAGGGCTTATTATCTCTTAATACATATAACCCTAAATGGGTCTCGAAAGCTTTGAATAAGGTAAAATGTTTATTGTTTTGAAAGCCAGAATATGGCGGTGGTAATGGGACTGTCATATGGACTCGATCTACATTGTGTCACTGGTGAATTCAATGCAAGATTAATGGGGTTTTATGGCATTGATGGTTTTGATCGCCATACCTTTGCTAGTTGGATTTCTAAGGAAGCAATGTCAATAATTTGGCCTCATTGCTCTGCGAACACATAAAATTTGTGTTCTGTTACTAGAGTATCGACATCATGAAGGGTTTTGGTTGGAAAGAAATCCTTGCTTATGAAGCTGAGAAAGTTTGGGTTTCTATCTATCAATCAATATCTCATAGTTGCATATCGGTGTTCATTGTTGTTTTGGTCAAGTATTGAGAAGCCTTGGTGTTGGAATCGAGCTGGTTCGAGGGCTTCTAGTTGGATTATATTGGGGCTTTTCCTCCTACTGTGATTTGAGGTAGGGGGGCATTCTCTAACCTATCTCTTTACTGTTATTTGGGTGTTGAGTGGTTTGAAGGAAATAGGAAATGCTGCAGTTTTAAAAAGTATATCAATACCCAAGTATGGGTGTATGCAGGATTGGGTAAATAGTGCCAAGTTCTGTATATATCCATATTTGGATTATGGGTATTATATGTTTACAAGCATTGTGTTTTCTTTTGGATTTAGATGTTGTTTTAAATCGGGTTTTTCCACGTTCAATTATATAAATCCGAGGCTCTCTTTTATGTGTTTTACCTCCATGTGTGATATTTGCATTTTTTCATATAGATGACATACGACATAGAACACAGTTACATTATGAAATGGTTTTGGTTTGGGCTCAGTTTTTATGTAAAATAGTTTAGATTTATTCGTGTATCATTGTTTGAATTTATATGTGGTATCACTGAGTTGAACCAGTAGGCATTATGTGCTTACGATCTTATATAGTAGCATGGACTAAGAGTTTAGTTGTAACATCAAATAACTTACTTGATGATAGAGGTACTATTATTGTTAATCAGTTTGCATAAGGTTGGGGATGTAAAATCTGAGCTTGACTTATGAAAATATCAATCATGGGTGCTAAGTTATGTTCGACCCACAGTGATTGTATTAAAACATGGGTATTAAAGTAGTCTTAAATGGTAGGTGAATTACATGAAACCTATAACATAAAAAAACTATCGAGCAACTATTTAAAATCGACAACAGACATTACATGAAACAGTTAGCATGAAACGTAAATTATGTTTGAACCAACAGCTATCAATATTGTGTTATAGTGTTGTTTGGTGATTAATATGTTGTTGACTGTCGATACTTTTTGAAATGTAATGAGGTTCAAATTGCTTATCAATTGTTATGGTAATCATATGATATTTGAAACTTAGTTAATTGCTAACACCAGTCATGACATTATATCAGACAATTAAGAGAGAGTTCGAATCAAATAGAAATTTAGTTGCGATAGCATAATTTAGTATTATTAAAATTGAAATTGTTTTCTATAAGAAAATATGGATATATGCTTAGTTGAGTTTAGTTGTTGGATGGACATGGTTTCTGTTGTGAATAGTTATCAAGGGTAGCATTATGTGAACTTTTTATGTGAAACTCAAAACTAATAGAGACAACATAGAGATAGCATAATTTGTCCATTAAAATTTGATGGAAAACTAGGTTGTATATAACTGATGTATAGTGATATAGTTCGCAACTGTATATGACATTATTTGATAAACAAAGACATAGGGATATGCTATTGTTTCAATGTTAATGTAGTCGTTATGTGAACAGCTAGTTTACATCTTATAGTATAGGGAAAATTACATCCTAACTATTTTGATTATTGGCATGATGAAGTTGCAATGCAAATTCTATGAATAACATTTTATAATGTTTTCAGATATTGCATTTTTATATGCTATTGTATTTATAAATGAGTGGTGGCTTTTTGTCAAACAAAGGTGAAACTTCAATAGACACTTGTATTTTAATAACCTCGTTAATGATCATTTGATAAGTATTGACTATACTTAATTTTTGATGGGGACACAACCCAACAACCAGAATAGACACAATAGAAAGGGGAAATTATATTAACTGAGAAAATAAGCTGGTACAAACAGTGCAGAGAAAATAAACTCAAAATATGCCCTGCGGGCTTACAATAGCATAAATCTGGAGAATATTTCTCCTTTTAGCACCTCCTCTCAAGCTCCAATCCGAACTGCCTTTTACAATGCCATAAATCTCCTTAAATAGACCCCGGAGGGTTAAGGACTAGGAGTACATTCTAGAAAGTGCTAGTAGGCATCCACCGACAAAATAGAAGGTTCCAGAAGCTGCGTTAGAAGTCGGTGCAATTCTAGAAGAATCCAGAAACGGTAGCCGAACTTCCGGGAGGCATAACTTTTGAACCGTAACTCCGATTGACGAACCGTTTACATTTTTGGAAAGCTCTCAAAGCGCTCTATAGCCTTATGGACAAGCTTTGCTCGTCCCCCATTTTTCGGCCCTTTTCGAGGTCATTTAATGCCCCAAAATTGACTCTAAAGCATTCTTAGGGGGTCTCCAAAACCCGAAAAACTGCAATAACTTTCAAACCGTGGGGCCTTTTGACCTGATTCTTTTTCTGGAATGCTCTAAATCTCGATTACATTCATCTGGCAAAGTCACACCTTCTAGGTCACCAAAATGATGGTCAAATTGCATGCTCCTATTTTTTCAGGATTTTTAAATGCACTGATAGTTGAACTATGAGAGTTGGAACCTTTATTTGAGCCAAATGGGTATCCAAAAATGTAAAGACATAAAATAGAAACTAAGTCTAAGTACATTTTTTGGGTGACACAGGATTGCCCTTATACCTCTGGATGCTCCTGCATCAGACACCCAGGGTAGATTGAAAAGTGACCCTGTCACTTTATGGATGGTAGAGGAAATCCCAAATGGGAAACCTCAGTTGCTGAAATCCAAGTTGAGTCTTCGATCGGTCGTCCTTTCCATTTGATCAAATACTCTTCATACTGCCTGTTTCTGGTACTCCTACCCACACGATGATCTAGAATGTCTTCTATCTCCTCCTTCTTAGAAGCAGGAATTGGACATGGCTCTAAAACCAACTCCTCATCAGTACCATCATCATGATACTCTGTCAAATCTGCAATGTTGAAAATGGGAGAAATGTGAATACCATCTGGCAGCTCAACCTCATATGCATTTCCTGAGTTATGTTTCTTCAAAATTTTGCAGGGACCAAATTTCTTCATTTTCAGCTTGTTGTAAGTACCAACTGGAAATCTTTCTTTTCGTAAGTGTACCATGACAAGATCCCCTACTTGGAATTCCTTATGTCTTCTCCTTGCATCAGCCCTAGCTTTATACTCTTGATTCATCTTGATAATGTGTGCTTGGACCTCCTCATGTAGACGCTTGATGTGTTCAGCAAAATCCTCAGCTTCAGCACTTGTTCTCTCCCCTTGTTCTATCTTCCTTAATTCTGGTGCAGTCCTTGGGCTATTTCCATATACAATTTGAAATGGTGATTTTCCAGTACTCCTATTTACAGAGTTATTATAAGCAAACTCTGCCTGTGGTAGAATCAAATCCCATCCCTTGGGTTTATCTCCAACTAAACATCTCAGCAAATTGCCCAGACTTCTATTTACCACTTCTGTCTGGCCATCAGTCTGTGGGTGATGCGTGGAACTGAATTTCAAGTCTGTTCTCAACTTCTTCCACAATGTCCTCCAGAAATACCCCACACATTTAGTATCTCGGTCAGAAACTATACTCCTTGGAAGACCATGTAGTCTCACCACCTCTTTGAAAAACAAGTCTGCAATATGGACAGCATCATGAGTTTTATGGCATGGAATGAAATGTGCCATTTTGGAGAACCTATCAACCACCACGAATACTGAGTCATTACCCCTTTGTGTCCTTGGCAATCCAAGAACAAAATCCATACTTATGTCCTCCCATGGCCTTGATGGAACAGGCAATGGCTGATATAGGCCAGTATTTTGACTAAACCCCTTGGCAACTTGACAAACCTGGCAACTCTGTACAAACTTCTTCACATCCTGTGTAATTTGAGGCCAAAAATAATGTTCTCTAAGAATGGCAATGGTCTTATCCCGACCAAAATGTCCTGCCATCCCTCCACTGTGTTTCTCCTTAATCAGATTTTCCCTCATGGAACTCCTTGGAATGCACAATTGACTTCCTTTGAACAACATGCCATCCTGAATCAAATAGTCCAACCACTTGGTTCTATCTACAGCAACAGGTTCTTTACAAGCTTTCCATGCTTCAGCAAAATCAGGATCCTCAGGGTACAAATTCTTGAGTTCATCAAACCCAACTACTTCAACCTGCATTGTTGTAAGCAACAACTGTCTCCTACTTAATGCATCTGCAACCCTGTTAGATTTTCCACTTCTATGCTTTAACACAAATGTATAACTCTGCAAGAATTCTACCCACTTCATATGTCTCTGATTCAACTTACCTTGGCTATTTAGGTACTGTAATGCCTGATGATCAGTATACAAAACAAATTCCTTTGGCAATAAATAATGCCTCCATTTCTTTAAGGCCTGAACTATCGCATAGAACTCTTGATCATAAACAGAATACTTCTTCTTTGCATCATTCAATTTTTCACTAAAATATGCAATAGGCTTACCTTCTTGGCTTAATACAGCCCCAATAGCGCTACCACTAGCATCACAGTCCACCTGGAATACTTTTCTGAAATCTGGAAGTGCCAACACAGGCTGTTCAGTCACCTTCTTCTTCAGCAATTCAAAACTTCTCGCAGCTGCTGCAGTCCATTTGAACTCTTTTCTATCCCCTCTTATTGTATCAGTTAGGGGTGCACATATGCCACTGAAATTCTTAATAAACTTTCTGTAAAAACTAACCAGACCATGAAATGATCTTACCTCAGTAGCAGACCTTGGAGTAGGCCATTCCAAGATGGCTTTTACCTTCTCTGGATCCATTTTGAGACCTTCAAGTGATATAACAAATCCCAAATACACTAACTCCCTCTTTGCAAAGACACACTTCTTTAGATTAATTAACAGTTTCTCTTCCCTTAGCCTTTCAAAGACACTACGAATATGCAGTAAATGTTCTTCCAAAGTCTTGCTGAAAATTAAAATATCATCCAAATAGACAATAACAAATTTTCCCAAGAACTTCTTAAGTACCTCATTCATGAGCCGCATGAAGGTGCTCGGGGCGTTCGTCAATCCAAAGGGCATGACTAACCACTCATAAAGACCCTCCTTGGTCTTGAAGGCTGTTTTCCACTCATCTCCTTCTCGAATCCGTATTTGATGATAGCCACTCTTCAGATCTATCTTTGTGAAGTACTGAGCTCCGCTCAAGCAGTCCATAAGATCATCCATCCTTGGTAAAGGAAACCGGTACTTGATGGTTATCCTATTTATAGCTCGAGAATCTGTACACATCCTCCACTCTCCATCCTTCTTTGGTGCAAGTACTGCAGGTACTGCACATGGACTCAGGCTCTCTCGAATCAAGCCCTTCCTCAACAGCTCCTGAACCTGTCTATTTAGCTCCTCTGTTTCAGTAGGAGTCATCCTGTGAGCAGCCTTGTTAGGCAAACTAGCTCCTGGAATCAGATCTATCTGATGACTGATTTGCCTTACTGGTGGCAATCCATCTGGAACATTATCAGAGATAATATCTCCAAATTCTCCTAGTAAATCTGAAACTTCAAATGGTATTTCACTACTACCTTCTTTATCTTTTCTAGGAATCAAAGCATAGCACATGCGCTGATGTTTCATGCCATCTAAAAACTTCCTTCCATCAACAAGACAAATCCTAGCACTGCTACATACCTTTTCACCTTCCTTTTTCATGGGCTTCAATTTGTGGCGAACTCCATCCTTTGTCAGAGAGTATGTGTTTGCATGTCCATCATGTATTGCATTTCTATCAAACTGCCATGGTCTACCCAACAATAGATGGCAAACATCACAGAGAACTTCATCATGGTAACTCCCAATTTTGAATTTTACTAAACATTGTTCACTTACCAGGACCTTATGATCATCTTTTACCCAAGAAATCCGATAGGGCTGGGGATGTTTCTCTCTCTTGAGCTTCAGCTTAGAGACCATCTCTTCTGATACCAGGTTATCAGTGCTACCACCATCAATGATCACATCACAACATTTATCCTCACACTTGCATCTAGTACGGAATAGACTCCTCCGTTGCCCTGGTTCATTCTCCCCACTTAGTAGGACTCTTTCATTTACCAAGGCCTCTCCTCTTTCTGCATCCTCTGAATGTGATGATTGTGCATCCTCATCCACATGAGCAACCCTAGCTTGGCCCTCAGCTCTCCTATCTGTCCTTCCTTGTCGTTGAGGGCATTCAAAGGCACGATGACCTTCTTCATTGCAATGGAAACAGGTACCACGGAAGCCTCCTCTTCCTTGCCCACGTCCTCTACCTCTTCCTCTTTGATTTCCAAAATCTTGATCACGGGAGCGGTTGAAACCCTCATTCCTCTGGTTCCTGCTAGTACCCTCATCTTCATTTTTCTTTTGAGTTTCATTGCGGCCTCCAGATGATCTACCGCTTCCCCTTCCTCCTTGACCGCGCCCTCTTTGTCTTCCTTCAAACCTTTTACTCAGCTTCTCTTCAACTCGTAGGGAAAACTGGTATGCTTCTTCAACGCTGGTCATTCTTACCAGACTTAGTTCCTCCTGGATGCTAGGTCGTAACCCACTGATATAACGAGCAACCTTCTCCTTATTTGCTTCTGCATGCCCTGCTCTAATCAGGAGTCGGTAAAACTCCTCTGTATATTCTTGGACTGATCTTCCTGCTTGCTTTAACCCATGCATCTTCTTAAACAGATCTAGCTCGTAGTCCACAGGAATGAACTGCTTCTTCAATTTGTCCACCATGCGATCCCATCTTGTGATCTTCTCCTTTCCTCTTCTAAGTCTTTCCAGTTGAATCTCTTGCCACCAGATTTTGGCATGGCCTTTTAGTTTGGCCTTTGCAAACTTAACCCTATCTGGGTCCCTTATATCCTCATACTCAAAGTATTCGTCCAGTTCATTGATCCAATCGATCAACTCATCTGGTTTCAAATTTCCTGAAAATATACCCACTTCAATTGTAGGTCTTTTCCCAAACCTAGAAATGGCCCTAAAAAGCCTTTCCTCTACAGGATTCAGAACTTCCCCGTCAACTTCCATTACTTCCTCTTCATTGTCATCCTCACTATTGTCATCTGCGGCAATATTTGCTCCTCTACGAAGCTCCTCTTGCAATGCTTGTACCTGTCTCTGGAGGGCTCTAACCTCCTCAGGATCAACAGCTCTGGTCCTTCCACCACGCTCTCTTCGTGGAGGCATCTTCTAACTCAAACCCACAACCACACAGTCCTGGTGCAAACTGCCTCACAGTCGGCGCTCTGTCTACACACTCAGGAAAACCCGCTCTGATACCACTTGATGGGGACACAACCCAACAACCAGAATAGACACAATAGAAAGGGGAAATTATATTAACTGAGAAAATAAGCTGGTACAAACAGTGCAGAGAAAATAAACTCAAAATATGCCCTGCGGGCTTACAATAGCATAAATCTGGAGAATATTTCTCCTTTTAGCACCTCCTCTCAAGCTCCAATCCGAACTGCCTTTTACAATGCCATAAATCTCCTTAAATAGACCCCGGAGGGTTAAGGACTAGGAGTACATTCTAGAAAGTGCTAGTAGGCATCCACCGACAAAATAGAAGGTTCCGGAAGCTGCGTTAGAAGTCGGTGCAATTCTAGAAGAATCCAGAAACGGTAGCCGAACTTCCGGGAGGCATAACTTTTGAACCGTAACTCCGATTGACGAACCGTTTACATTTTCGGAAAGCTCTCAAAGCGCTCTATAGCCCTATGGACAAGCTTTGCTCGTCCCCCATTTTTCGGTCCTTTTCGAGGTCATTTAATGCCCCAAAACTGACTCTAAAGCATTCTTAGGGGGTCTCCAAAACCCGAAAAACTGCAATAACTTTCAAACCGTGGGGCCTTTTGACCTGATTCTTTTTCTGGAATGCTCTAAATCTCGATTACATTCATCTGGCAAAGTCACACCTTCTAGGTCACCAAAATGATGGTCAAATTGAATGCTCCTATTTTTTCGGGATTTTTAAATGCACTGATAGTTGAACTATGAGAGTTGGAACCTTTATTTGAGCCAAATGGGTATCCAAAAATGTAAAGACATAAAAATAGAAACTAAGTCTAAGTACATTTTTTGGGTGACACAGGATTGCCCTTATACCTCTGGATGCTCCTGCATCAATTTTATTATGTTTAATTTTGATTATGAAATATTTTAATAGCATTTATGGATCATTCTGACATAAGATGTTTGAAACAAAATCCTTTTGTTATAAAGATGTTTTCAGTTCATAATTGAAATAGAAAGTCGTTTCAAGTATTGAGGCAGATTATGATATATGTTTGATGATATATCATTTAAAGAAAGAATAGCATGTGCATTTTGATTTGTTATCTTGGTCATTTCGAAGTTAAGAGTAGATGGTTAGGTCGGCAGGAAATTGAATGTATAGTATGAAGATTCTGTAAGTATCGTTGAGCTAAGACAACAGTTCAATTGTATTTACGTGATCTTGATATTATAGGTTTAGTTTTTGCTATTTTAATTATCTATATTTACCTTTGAAATTGGAAGAATAAGATGTGTTACAAATGGATTATAGGATGTAGTATCATGTTGTATACTGATTTTATATCTGTTGCATGTACATTCTTAGTATATTTGTTTGATGTCTATTTTAAGAATAGTTACGATGAACGTATATCGAGGTGGCTCAATTTGGTTTATCCTATTTAGTTAATTAATTCAGTGATAACTTTAAAATGAATTGGGTGGGTTAATTACATATAAAAGATAATTGGCCTTACCTATGACTTAAACCTATATGGTTAAGTACGGAGAACAAGGCATATCTCTATTCTGTCATTGACAAGTATAATAGAGAATACTGTTATGTGATGACTATGAGCATACCATACATGGATGCAGAATCTTAGTGCCATAACGATGACACCTCAGTATATATATGATTCATTTATGGGTTATTCTTAGTGCAAGTTTAATTTTGCATTGTTAAGTAAATGTTTACTTCTTGTATATTAATTTTGGAACTGCACTATGTTAAGTGGATCAGATATCTGCATTATGGATATATATATATATATATATGTGTTTATTCTAACATGTATGCAGGTGGATTATGCTTTTCAACTCAGTGTGTACTGAGCCCCCTTTTGTGTTGTGTTGTATTTCTATGTGTTTTACAGGTGCTTCAAGTTGTTTAGCAAGTAGCTAAGGATAACTGTTGAAGTTACTTCTTGAAACAGTATTTAGAGTCCCTATGTTGGACATAGGTGATTAGAAATGAAATTATACTTCATTATTGTACTAAACTCTATATGTATTTGCATTATAATGGATATGTACTTGGATGATATCATCTTTCATTTTGAGGTTTTCAGATTGAGAGTGATTCAATCTATGTATTTGTTCTTGTAATAAGTTGATTTAAATTAAAAAAAATTGTTACATTTATGGTTCTTGTTCTTTGTTTTTAAGTTTTTGATTTATGCATTACACGAGGAGTAAACAATTGATAGCATAAGGAAGATCACATAAATCAAACATCTCAACCATAACATCTAATCCAAGCATCTAATGTAATCATACAGAAAAAATATCACAATGAACATACATTTGCATAAATCAATCATCTCTATGAATTGAAATAACATAAATCACATGGTAACATACTTTGGATGATACAAAGAACCATATAAGCATCCAGTTCTGAAATTGAACATGGAGGAAGGCCAATGCTATATGCTAGTCCCCAACAGTGGTAAAGGTAGCAACACCTCCCAACCATGTGGAACCCATACACTAGTAAATTTTGACTCATTTTTCAACAAAAATTGGTTGAACTTTTTACTAATGTTGGTCAAATTTTTGACATATTATTTTGTCACTATTTTTGTTGTCAAAACTTTGACCACTTCTTGTCAGTATCAGAATTTCAATGATGCATTTGTCAAAAGTGGCCTCCCTTATTAATTAGATCATTGGGTAAAATTTCAATCAAGTTTGGTTGAAATTTTGACCAAAGCATTGAGCAAGATGCTAAACCCATGTTGACATCCTAGTCAATGCTTTGGTCAAAACTTTGACTAAACTTAGTCAAAATTTTGACAAATGCCAACCCTTGATTGACCAAGATTCCAAACCCACAATGACATCCTAGTCGATGCATTGGTCAAAATTGCAACCAATGTTGGTAAGCATTGGTCAAAATTTTGACTAACATGTTTTGTTTTAAAAAAAATTATTAGAAGATAAATATCCAAAGAAATCACCAATGAAAGCTTAGTCAATGATTAGTTTGGATATTTATCTTCAGGTCTTTGGTGGGTCTATCACCACCTTGAGATGAGATTTTAGAGACCTATATTGATGGCACTACAAGTGGCTACAAATGGATGAGGTTCCCATCTACCAGGGTGTCTTATTCCCTACATCTAGACCATGGAGAGGGAGAAAATATATGTTGGAGTCATAGCATGTTGGCCCACCTATACCATGAGTAGGAATTTGAGTTAACCTTATCCTATTGATGCTTAGCTTCCTCACACCTACATATGTTCATAAAAATCAAGACAAAAGGAACAAGGAACTAGTTTTTATTTAGGTCCTTGTCCCACAAACTTAGTAGTTTGTGTCATGTGTATATTAACATTTCACATCACCTTGTGATTCATCATCAAGAAGATAACATAATTTGAACTAAAACATTAATGTGAAAAGACATACAATTTTATCTACACTTTCTATGAATACCATTGATACATATTTAGAATTAAGATTGGACATTGAATAAGTAGTTTGTGTCATGTGTATATTAACATTTCACATCACCTTGTGATTCATCATCAAGAAGATAACATAATTTGAACTAAAACATTAATGTGAAAAGACATACAATTTTATCTACACTTTCTATGAATACCATTGATACATATTTAGAATTAAGATTGGACATTGAATAAGTAGAATATGTCAAGGGTAAACCAAAATAAACATGATTGAATCCACACACAAATAGAGGGTACCCACCATGCTTGATATCATATTCATAAAATGATTGAAGCTCCTATGACACAAGGCCTCCACTAAATGATTAAAGAACCATGCTCAAGTTGGACCAATGATTTTTATAATCATAGATAACTTCCAAGAAAATTAGTTTTTAGTGTTAGAAAAAGTGCTAATTGATTCATTTTTTTTACATCATATATTTTAGACGATGAGTCAACATTTTGTTCTAGACAATTTCTTGATGAGCTCACACTAAATAAAACCCAATAAGGGTTTCACAATGCAAAGACCACAAATAGAATTTCAATATTCCTCACTACTCTAAGAAAATAACACCTCTGATGACAAAAATGACTGAATCCACACACAAAACAAAGGGTACCCACTACACTTAATATCATATTCATAAAATGATTAAAGCTCCTAGCAACACAAGGCCTTCACTAAATGATTAATGATTAAGGAACCAAGATTAAGCTGGCCCATGCATTCGTCTAATTACTAAATAAAACCCAATATGGCTTTAATAGTGCAAAGATCCCAAATAGAATTTCATTAAAAAAATTCCTCACTAGTATAAGAATTCAATCTATTATTTATGCTCACATGCAGACAAAATGCAATACATAAGCTGAAACTCTAAAGTTAACGCTTTCTTCATTTACATGTTTTCTAGATATCATCATCACTTAAGACAATTTATTTTCCATTTAGCTTCTTTGATTTCTTCTTATCTAGAGATGTAAGCCATAACTTTAAATGAGCAAAACTAAATGTAGAAAACATAAATTTCATCACCAAATATTTTGGGATAAAGACAACTAGAATATTATTATTGCAACCAACCAAAATGTATACCTTCATCATTCACAAAAACCCCATTCTCCTTTCCCATTGAAACTTCACCACAATTAATAATTTTCACAAGAACTATAGGCCTTCCTTGATCTACAGTACACAAGTGCTTAAGTTTTTTCAAGACGTCCATTCACTCTATGAATTTTCCAAAAACAATACTCTTGTTGTATAATATGATAAAATGGTTACTTAGTAGACAACAAGGAGATGATAAATATGGGGAGAGGCAAGATAACCACATTTTTCAACCAAATATTAACCTCACCCCATCAATAACATAGATACCAATTGAACTGCAATGTAGAGAATAACTTACAAAAGATTATGAAGATTCGCAAGTCAATTGTTAAAGCTAAAAAAGGTCTCTGATGTTAATGTAATGCCCCGCCAAGGGATCCAAAGAATTTCACTATATTTTTTCCAAACAATTTTTTTTTAAACATGAAAGTAAAACCATACACAACACTTGCAGAAGCAATAGTAACATCCAACTAATAGTAAACATAACATACATATTAGATTACATTCTTTAAAGATCCCCTTAACGTTGAATTACATCTAAACTAACTATTCATCTAACATCACATCCTTATGAAATAACAATGATACATCCAATGTTCATAAATTACATTTTCAGATTGCTCAATCATCCACTGTACATGTTACAAGGTATGAAAAGCTTAAAAGAATAAACATACATGTAAATAAAGTATATCATCATCCAATATTAATCCATGATGTAATAACATAATGAAACCACATACCATACATGATACATCATCATCATAAAGATATAAACATCCATCATAAAAGATAACCATATATCACAAACATAACTAACTAAGTGCACAGTTCCACCCAACCGTTAATAGCATCATTAGACCATCATGGATCCTAGCCATCCCTCCATGCGTAACATTCCAAAGCACTAAAGAGATCATCGACTATTAAAATAGTAGGAATGTCACTCCTAAAACATCCTACTAACATGCAAAATAAAGCATAATATATCATCAACAAACATATGCAAATCATCAATACAAGAACATACCAGTAAATACATCCATCATAAGGTATATCATCTACCATAATGCTCCAAGAACAGAATGAAGATAAATACCAACCAAGAATACTCTAGCCACGGTGTCTTTGACATATCTCAAATGATAAGAGTGAAAATACACTACCACCCGACCGCGTGGAACCTAAGTGGTCCACTCCCACCGTGCTGAGGAGATAATTTCAAGTCTCAAACAGGATATCAAAACCACAAAGCATAAATCTCTATGAGTCCAGGAATCCTAAAAGTATACTAACTCAAAGGTTCCAATCACAAAACAAACATCTAATTTCCAGAGGCACAACAATGACATGTAGGAAACCTACTCTGCAAGCGAGAAAGTGTCATCGCATTTATCTCGTACAAGTTACCCTGGAAGTTAGCTAAACTCCACGGGTCCATACAGATCTCATGCAGCCACTAGTATCCTCTCATACTAACGAGGCATACTATGGAATGCAAGGTCGCAACCATGCGTCTCACTACTCCCATCCTAGCCTGTACAAGCGCTCAAGGCATGGGTGAGAACCAAAACAATTATCTTTTTAGGTTCATTTAATCACCATTTAGTGTGTAAATGTTATCACTTATTAACCAAACTTACAATGAGTTACCCTGGCAGCCACTTAGGGCCCTGACCCCCATTGCAAGCCACTTTTCGACACTACAAGTAGATAACCTACCCTAATGCTCATGGAATCATAAAATCACCACAATCTTGTACAAGCGACTGTAAAGAAAATCCAAAAGAATCATCAAATATCCATGATAAAAGCATCAAATATCCACAATAAGAATCATCAAATCACCAAGATAAGAATTATCAAATCTCCATGAGCATCTGAAAAGAATCCATAGAAAATGATGACCACAACAGTTCTCTATTGGCAACTGAAGGCATCACTGATAATCATAAGTATCCATCGGTTCTCAATAACCAAAATAAATCATCACATCCATTGGTTCTCAACAAGCAACCAAGAATATCTCAAAATCATACTGATTGAAGACTCCAAAATGGTTGAGTCAAACATGTCACAACATGACATCATCAAGAAATAAATCAACATTTCAGTCCCATCATGGTGACTAAAAAGTAATCCAAGGATAACTGATCGATGAATCAAAAATGATTAGCTTAAGTGTCTCATACACATATACATCTCAGCTTCACACATGAAGACTGATGAACAATAACAATCATTTCATAGAGCATATGATCATATAACCATGGTTGGGCTTATAAAGATCGATACCAAATAAGATCAACATGCCAACACATCTCAGAACCCTCGAGCCTCTGGTAACAACCTAGGACTGGTCAACACTAGCCAACCCAAAACCCAAAACAAGAAGCATATAGAAGACACGATGCAAACACATGTTTTGGTTTTGCTAATATCTCATGGATGAGTTAAGTGTAGAGGTTTCCAGTTTTCTATTTGTAAGTATCCTTTCAAGTGTCTTAAGTTTCATCATTTGACCTACAAGTCAACCCATTTTCCCCGATAGCATTATCCTTCCATTATTAAGAATTACATTCTAAGAATAACTTAAGGATAAATATTCACTAAACTGATCATCATTGACTTTTAATTAAATTTTCCTCTATATTTAACCATGATCCATATTCTAATTGATTAACTCTTCTTTAATGTTACTTCAACTTTTAACATAAATCAAGGATCATTATTCGTCTAAATTATAAGAAAGCCAATTATCAATCTTCGAGTAAGAATATTATAACTTTATTAAAATGATCAATTAATATCGGTTCACAATCCTTGAATTTTGATCATTCTAATAATTCTCAAATTATATATTACTAAGTCTTCACCATTAAAATATCTAAAGTCGTTATTTAAGTCATAAGAATAAGACCTATCAATTGATATCAATACTTTTACAATCTCGTTAAAAGAATTATATCAATTGAATCTCCATTACTTAACTTAATTATTAATTACATCCAATTAGTTCTAGTTAATTGATTTAATTAATAATTTCACAACCAAACTATCAACCCAATGAGTATTAGTTGACTAACAATAGTTTGTACGGAAAAAGTCATCTACAATTCAAATATTCATATTAATAGTTCAATAACTTGTTAATAACAAGCTATGTTAAAAATCTTATTAATAAATCTATAATGACCACCTTCGCCATTCTATCAATGAAAACTAACTTTTCCTTGACAAACTCGTATTATTGACAATCATTCAGTTAAACCCCATTTGATTCAACTAATTATCAATCAACTATATTCCATTTCATTAACATTAGGATTAGTAATAGTTTAATAACTAATAACAAGTTAAAATAAATCTACGATAATAGATTCTTTATTACTTTTGCTAACAAAGATGTCACTAGTAAATTAAATATAACTTCTTTAAAAATCGTTCCCCGGATAAGATTTACCAATAATCAATAGGTAATCATTTGTCCAAAATAATCTTTGATGATTCTATGTATAATGATCACCAACTTCATTAATCACAATTTCATTCATGATAACATGAATTCATTTCTATTGTATTTTTCCCCCCTTAATTTGATCTCAACTAAATTCTTAATACTATACTTCAATTATTAACTAATCTCATTAGATTGAACTTAATTGAATCAATTAATAATTATATAAACTTATCTATACTATCTTTCATTAATAATTTGTTAAACTTAACAATTATTAATAAATAATAACTCACTAATAATTTCAATATTCAATTATAATGATTGATATTTGAACCAATCAATGAATAACAACTAAATCATTAATATCTCTTTTCCTTTAATTTTTTTCTCACTTAAAAATCCATTTACTTAAATTGACTAATAATTAATTGCACTTCTTCTACTATTAACTAATCTTAATTAAATTTGATTTAATTAGATTAGATAATAAATTATATAAAACTAATGCATATTAATAAGATTCTACTAAGGGAAGATTGCAATAATATCTTTAATTCATTCCATGCTTTGATATATTATTTTTGTGAAGTTTAAGCATAAAGAACTCTTGGTTATGGGAAATGGAGAAATATCTGTCCTTGAATGAAATAGTCTCAGTACAATGGTCATATCTCCCTAATAAATCGTTGGGTCGGGCTGAAATTTGAATATGTTGGAGGGGGCCAACTTGCGCCAATTCTGATTAGAGTGATCGAATAAATTCAATCATGATAAAAAGTTATGAATGACTGAGTTTGGGTCTATCCAAAGGGTAGCGACAGGTTAATTTGTGATGAATTAAGAATTTCATCTTAAAAGGTAATTGTTCTCTAAATTTATCCAATAATTTCACTAATAGATTTGGCCATAAATCTTGAAACCATTTTCAAATCTATTTCAATTTGATTCTAATTCGAACCCAAATCCGTTTAGATCTAATTTCTTCCTTAATTGGATTTAGGGTTTTCTAATGTTTTCTACTCAACCAACAAAATATCTAGATTCTAATTTAATTGTAGATTCAATCACAAAGAGTATTCAGACACATATAACAAAAATTATGAAGACAAGAAGAGAAATAGTGCAAAGAGAATATGTGAATATCACGAGTGCACCTGGACACTGATGCTAATCCGCCATGCCTCAGAAGTCCATAGAGAATCCCTTCCTTCTCTATCATTGCAATTCTTCCATGACCCAAGCCAACTGAATCCTCCAAGTGACTAGAAGTGCTAGAAGAAGCGTAGAAGCATATAGAACATATGAGCATATGAGCCTCTTCAATGCATGTAAGCTTGAAGCTTCCATTCAGCTTCTACTTCAGCTTGTCCAAACACACTAGGAGAGCCTCAATTTAAAAGCCTCTAAGATGCATCTAGAGTGTATCTAGAAACAACTAAAAGATAAGCATGACAACCAAGAATGAGTCTCCTCCAACCTTCTAGATGAGTCTTAAGGTTGTAGACACCATGTGCTCAAATAAAATGCTAACTTCTAAGTGTAGACAACTTATGCATTCTTAGAGTGCAAACTCCAGTGTTGTCTACATGATAACTTTCGAGAATTTGCCAACTCCTATGTGAGAAAATATTAATTAAATTAATATTTAATTTACTCTTTCCAATTTAATTAATTAATTTATTAAATCTCATGCACTCACTTTAATAATTCCACTTTTCAATCTTAATATATTTATATTTTAATCACATGAAATCTAGAATCTTTTATTAATTTAAAATATATTTTCCACTTTTAAATTTCATTTTCCAAAACTTAATTGCTAAAATATTTGTTAGCTTTAATAATATTATTTAGTCATTTATTTAAAAATGAACTCCAAATATATTATTATTAAAATAAATGTTGTCACATTCCAAATTTAAACTTTTTAAATTTTATTCTCAAATTTAATTGTTTTATTTAATTAATTTTCCAATTAATTAAATAAAATAAATATTAAAATATCATATTAATTTTCCATTTAATTAAACCATTAATTAAATCTTTTAATTAAGCTTAATTAATAGAAAATACATCAAAGATTCACAAGGTAGAAATATGAAAACCCATCATAGCCAAAATACATACAAAATCAAACCAAGGGTTAATATCACGAATTACGTTATCCAACATATTTGGAGGGTACTCAACTTAGATACTTGTCCTAATTTTCCAATTATAACAAATGGCTTAAGGGGTTGGGATTTGGACTTGAGAATTTATCTCCCCTCTCTTATCATTGAGATAATGTGATAGGGTACGCTCATCCTAGCAATTCAGGAAAGTCGATACCTGGTACTTGCAACCTGCATAAAAACCATGCATGTGCAAGCACAATATATACTAAACTAAATAGGCAATGGCAGGAAGTGGTGCATCATGTAGATCCTGACTAGCAGGTGACTACGACTCCCTTCCTTAACCACATCAGACACGGCATACAAAAGCAAACACGCAAAGCAAACACACACACCATACACATGCAAGTATGGGGTAAGTATCCATAATAAAACACATATGATAATAAATCATCTTACTAATCATCATTAATAACTGCAAACATTGAAGATGATCATTATGCATACATGAAATGTAAGATACCGAGTAATCTCATCACATAATAAACTGAATCCATAGCACAATATCTGATAATCCCAAAACAATGTTGCTAACCATCAACATAAAACTAGCCCTAAAAGAGTTCAACAATGATAACAAAATGCGAACTAGGGGCAGGCACTATAGTTAACATGCAACTACCTATTCTTTTAGACTATAACAAAACTTAATCAATTTACACATAGACCCAGATTACTATATGTAAGAATTTGCTTAAGGGAAAAATTCACCCAAGAACCAAGAACTCAAACACAAGCACACAATAGACCAAAGAAGGATATGATCAATTAATCAGAGTATGTTCGAATACATTCCTCTGTTCAGAATGTGATTCTAATACACTAGGAGTGCCTGATTATAAAGGCTACAGGAGAACTTTTAGAATGCATAGAAGTTAGCACCATGAAGTGTCAAACAACCAAGAACATGTCCACCAGATATGGATTATCCTCCACTAAGCACAGAAGTAAGTACGATGATAAGAGGATAAGCCTAGAAGGGTGGGACACACAAAACAATGTTGTAGACACCATGTGCTCAAATAAAGGTGCATACTCCTGTGTTGTCAACATGACAAATCACAAGGTGGCACAAAATCCTAAGTGTCTCATAATAAAAATAATAAAAATAATGCAAAGTAATTAACTAATGCATTAACCTAAATTAACCTAAGTAAACTTAAGTAAGTGTAAATAGAAAAGTACTAATTTACACCAACACCCCCCCTTAAGTGCAAGTTAGGGGAATGCGCTTAAGCTTACAAGCTAGGATGAAGATGCATAATGGGTCCCGACTACTAGGCCATGTTAGGTACCCATGTACATAATGAAAATGCAAATCTCCCATAAAGCGGAGAAAGAGGGAAAACCTCATGGGAAAAACCCTCCCCCAAAAAGAGAGATAAAGATGGATGCATCGATGGATGGAGTAATCAAGACCCCCCTAGTATGACATACATCCAATATATACAAAAGAGAATGAAAGAAGGAAGAGAGACAGAAGAGGCTCCCCCCCCCCCCCCCAAAAAAAAAGAATGCCAACAGGTGAAGGCTCCTCCGATGAAGAAGCAGGTCCAAGAATGCAGAATGGTGTTCCTCCCCTTAGGAAGAAACAATGCCAAAGGTATTTTCCTAAAGATGTGTGGTGGCCTGGAAACCTGCTCAAGTATCCCTGTACTGATGCTGAAGTTTACCCCATCCAACGGTGCTGAAAAGAATGAATGCAGATCTGTCAAGGATGTTTGTTGAACCTGTTCCATTGAACTGTTTGTCTCCTCTACTGACAAAGAGTCCTCCACTAATTGCTGTTCATAAGGATCCACAATCACGCCAACCTGAAAAGATTGATCATGTAGAGAATGGACATGAGGGTCAGAGTGAGCCCTCGCAACAACTGTAGAAGTATCATCATCAATGAGAAGATGGGTGTCCTCAAGTTTGTCTCCCAAGTCAAATGAAGCTGGAGCTGGAAGACTAGATGTACCATGCTGAGATGGACCTTTCACTGTGGCAATATAAGCACGTGGACTGGACTGATGTGACCTCTCACTGCAACTGTCAAAAGAACCCCACATATCAGAACCTATTGAAGCACTATCGCTGGTGTCACTATCAGTTTCCACTGTGTATGAAGTGCGAAGAGGAGTAGAGGATAAGCTCGGAGAACTTTCCTCAAAGTGAACATCCTTCTCCACAAAAATCTCATGTGTCTCTGGATCCATAAGTCTGTAAGCTTTCACATTGTCTTCATAACCAATGAAGGTACAAGGCCTAGGTGTCTGTGTCTTGCAACTCCTAGAAGAAAGGTTTGCCCATGCTGGACAACCAAAGACTCTAAGGTGACTCACAACTGGTTTTCTGCTGCACCATGCCTCAAAAGGAGTTTTGCCATCTAAGGCTGGATGAGGAGACCTATTAAGTATGTGAGTAGCATAGCTAATGGCTTCAACTTCAAGTGTAGGATCAAGAGACTTGGCCTTTATCATGCAACTTGCCATGGTCTTGAGAGTCCTAATCCTCATAGCTGCAACATCTGTCTTGTGCGGACTAAATGCTGGTGAGTTCTGAAGATCAATCCCCTCAATTTTACAAAAGTTCTTAAGTCTCCTATCAACATATCTGTTCTCATTGTCCACCCTTAATACTTTGATGGCTTTCCTTGACTTGTGTTCAACATGAGTCTTGAAGTCTTGAAGCTTATGAACCACTTCATTCTTATGATGAAAGAAGAAGACCCAAGTGAATCTTGAAAATTCATCAACAAATGCGAGTATGTAGCGGCCTTGGCTGACTGAAGTCACTGCAAACGGTCCTGCTAATACCATGTGAACTAGCTGAAGAACAACTGGAGCTCGAGAAGACTTCCCTTTATCATACTTCTCCTTGAGATGCATATCCACTGAACAAGATGAACACTCCCCCTTAGAAAATATGATGTTGGGTAGACCTTTAACCATGTGTTTTGAGCAAAGTTGCTGAAGAGAGCGGTAGTCAAGGTGACCAAACCGCTCATGCCATAAGTTGATGTGTGAATGTGAGTGACTTAACAAGGCTTGAGAAGAACTCTTAGCACAAAATGGGAAAAGGAATAAAGCCTCCTGTCATCATTGACTTTTCCAACTGCTACCAATGAATCATCTTTTAGACTGTGCACCATCACTGAATCGGGAAGGAACTCAACCTTATGACCATCTCCAAGGTGAGTGATTTGGTAAACTGATAGTAGATTGGAACTTAGATTTGGAACATAGAGAACATCTTTGAACTCCCCATCTTCCATTTCAACATGTCCTTTCTCTTCAACTTCCATTTTTGCATCATCTCCCACGAAGATGTGTGCTACCTTTGACTGCTTCAATGAAGAAAAATCTTGCTTTGAAGAACCCATGTGGTAGGAGGCACCTGAGTCAAGTATCCATTCCGAAGAAGAAGTTATGTTTGCCATAAGTGCTTGACCTTTACCCTTTGAAGAGTTAGGAGTAGAATCCTTGGAAGTACCTGGCACTTGAATTCTGTTCTTCTTGAGTATATTTTCTAACTCATCGATTCTTTTTTTTTTGCAATGATGCTCATCATGATTTGGCTTTTTACAGTATGCACAAAAGAGTTTGTCCTTCTTGTCATTACTTACCTTCTTATTTGAAGAAGAACCGCCTTGTTGAGAGGAATCATGTTGTGTCTCAAATTGTGTTTTCTACTTCCACTGCTTCTTGTTGTTGTTGCTTTTTCCCCCTTGACTAGATTTCTGAGCATCATTAGCCACCAAGGCTTTGGTCTTGGATGACTTGAGAAGGCCAAAATCCACCAAGTGAGATTGTTCAACAATCAACATGTCTGCAAATCCATCAAAGGAAGGCTTCTGGTAAGCAGATCCCATGGTTAACTTGTGAGTATTAAAACTCAAAACAAAGTTGGCATACTCAGAAGGTAGCTTCTTCAGGATGTGATGTATCAACCTTTCATCCTTCATGGGATTTCCATAATCTTTAAGAAGTGCCCTATACTCATTGACTTTGATGATATAATCCTGAATTGTGTCATAATTCTTAGGATCTAAGAGAAGTAGATCATCCTCAATCTGAAATCCCTTTTCTTCATCCACTTTACCATACAATTGTTCAAGTTTGTCCCAAGCTTCTTTAGCTTCTGAACAATTTTTAATGTGGAAGAGAAGATCGCTATGTACACAACTCCTGATAACACCTAAAGCTTGTCGATCTAGATTTTTCCAATCAATGAGTTCTTTAGCATCAGTAGGTTTAGTGATTGTACCATCAACATACAAACTATATCCTTTTTCCATTAATCTACTCCAGGCAATATCTTTCCATGTAGAATAGTTACGTGAAGTTAAAGGAGGACATTTAAAACCCATGATGCAGAAATGAAAGAGCACAAAAATAGAGACACAAAAACACTGTACACACCCCCCCTTTTCACTGAATCAAAAGACCCCCCCAAAAAAGATGCTTTGGCACTTTATAAGTAGTGCGTTTACAATGAGCCACTTGTCAAAATGAACAAAGTGGATTTTCTGATTTGGCTTTCACAACTGCCTTATGAGGCTTAAATCTGTCACTTAAGTACTGTAGCTTAGATTTACAACAATTTTGAAAAAGAATCAAAGCTTTACAATGCCAAAGAAGGCCTAATTCTGAAAGAGAGAAATTTATCCACACAAAGCTAGAATTTGACCTCAGATCTGGAAAGTAAACAAAAAAAATGCACTTTGAAAAAAAATGAAACTTGAAAAATGACCAGATGTGCCCGTACGGAGCTTCTGAAGTTGCAAAAGATAGGATTATGCAGGTACAGTCACCAAAAAATGCAAATTCTGCAAAATCTATGCACCAAAACCAGAAAACAACACCACCAATGGAAAATTCAAGAAATTCTACCTGATTTCAAAAAAAATTGCACCTGAATCGGAGTCCAGATGACCAAGATACGAGCTCGCAAAGTCAGGCTGCCAAACTGAAAAGCAAGATGGAGCGGGGTCTGGAGGAGAAATTGTGAAGTTAAATTTGATGGTCAAACGGTCGACAACACAGTTCTAAAATGCCTTGGGATGATGTCCAGACGGGCGTCAAATTTAACACCAGCAAAAGATGATGTCAGCAAAAAATTTGCTCATGGGGCTGACGTGGCACTGAAGTACCATACGAAAATGTACGAAAAAGGGTGACATGTCAGTATGAATGCTGAATGTGTCCACCGTACGCTGAGTCATTAGATTGCATGGCAATGACTTGGCAGATGAGTCGGATGCTGACTCTAATGCACAGTCACGCCTGACTGGCTGCTGATAGGGTGCAGGGCTGCCGCGTGTCCTATGTGGAAAAATGCAGCGACTTGGGTGGGAAATGAAATGCGGGCTGGTTTAATTCTTGTCATCGCCGGACAAACCACTAGTTGGATGAGAAAGCAAATGCCGATGCCGATATTCGAGAATATGCAACAGCGATCGCCAAACTGTCTTTGCCAGAAAATTGTGACCACTGCCTGAGATTGGAGTCGTCGGAGAATACACTACCGACACAAATTTTCTTCGTTAACCGATGAGATGTTACGCCATCGAAGAAAGGAAACCCCTGCCAAGTTAAACCTGTGGTGGGCTAGAAAATGCAGATCACGAGGCTGGATCTTGTCTGAACCTGTAGCTGGGACGCCGAACTGCTGCGGATGCCGGTAGTTAAAAACCTTGCCGAAAATAGGGATAAATAATCTCACATTGATGCCTCTGCTAGATTCTGCGGGCTTTATCAAGAAAATGCCGCAGCACTTTAGCCAAACTGGAGGTGCCGCCGAGGTTTAGGCAGGGTCGTGCCTAGGGTATTGATGAGCTCGGCATCAAAAATTAAACAACGCCCAAACAGTGCGATAAATTTCATCTTTAATACCCTGCAAATAACAAAATAGATCCCTCCAAAATGCGCAGTACGGGATCTGACAGCCCGTACTGCATAAATTTTTTTCTCTCATGGTGCCCAAAGGGCCAAAAATTTCACAAATAAAATTGACGAAAAAATACAGAGAAAAATAACAGATCCGAAAATAAATTAAATCACAGATCTGAAAATGACCATACCCATACCGCAAATCGGGCCTTCGGGTTCTAATTTGTAAATTTTTTTTTTGCCTCACGGTCGACTTTGAGCCAAAGTAGGCTTGCTTATAGTCGATTTTCACTAATTCAGTGTTCCAAACGCAATGGAGAGGTCAGATCTGATGCTGGACGCTCCCAATTTTTGCAGCACTCCGGATTCAGGCTGAGGTGATGAAGCAAGCAAGAGGTCTCGAACGGCTATGTGATGAGAAAGTCTCCAAGCTCTGATACCATGTAAGAATTTGCTTAAGGGAAAAATTCACCCAAGAACCAAGAACTCAAACACAAGCACACAGCAGACCAAAGAAGGATATGATCAATTAATCAGAGTATGTCCGAATACATTGCTCTATTTAGAATGTGATTCTAATACACTAGGAGTGCCTGATTATAAAGGCTATAGGAGAACTTCTAGAATGCATAGAAGTTAGCACCATGAAGTGTCAAACAACCAAGCACATGTCCACCAGATATGGATTATCCTCCATTAAGCACGAAAGTAAGTGCAGTGATAAGAGGATAAGCCTAGAAGGGTGGGACACACAAAACAGTGTTGTAGACACCATGTGCTCAAATAAAGGTGCATACTCCTGTGTTGTCAACATGAAAAATCACAAGGTGGCACAAAATCCTAAGTGTCTCATAATAAAAATAATAAAAATAATGCAAAGTAATTAACTGATGCAGTAACCTAAATTAACCTAAGTAAACTTAAGTAAGTGTAAATAGTAAAGTACTAATTTACACCAACACTATAAAACTATAATTTATAAAAATAGAAAAGCATGCCTTTTCAAAAGAAAAACATAACCCAACTGAATACAAGCTTAGCATCAAGTAAATACCCATCGAGATGAGATACTATGGAAAAAATAATGAAAAATGAGATCCATTGATATCTGCAACAGAATTTGCTAACAATATGATTGTACATTTAAAATGAAGTAATAAAAATATTAATTAAAATTCTAAAAATATGATTTTACATTCAAAGTTAAGTAATAAATTATAATAGAGTGAAGAATGACAAACCTACAAACCTTCCACAATAAATACTTTCTCTACCAGTACCTATATAAAAGGAAAAACCCAGTTAACTAAAAATAATCGAGTCCAAATATCCAAACACATTTTCTATGTATTTCAAGAAAAAGCATGCAAAATATATTTTTACTCATCATCATCATCGCCACTATAAGAGTGGCCTGAAATTAGGCACTTTCTAGACACTTTTACAAAGAAAATTGAAAAGATGGTCGAATAAAGTTGTACACACTAAAAAATCATTTGTTCAACCACAATTATGTTAAAAATAAGGCTTAGTTAATTTCTTTAACAAAATGCTCCAAATTCCTAGTAACATCTATAATATTAAAAATTATATTGCCTGTGTAGTAGCATTATAGAAGTAGATTTAATTTCATGCACAATTAGCACAAACAAAATATTTCCTGTAGATGTTCAATAAATATTTTCATCATTGACACAAAAATGAAGAGAACTAAACATATGTGTCTAGAAAACAAGCATAAATATTATATTTACCATTTCATAATCTTTTTAGATATTGTTCTAAAAAATATCCATTCAACAAAAAGTAACCAATTTTGAGGAACAAATTGCCTTGGAAAAGAGGGGTAGAAGAGATAATTTCATAATGTATTATTTAGTATTGATATTTACAACTTGAAAACATATTATATAATCATATCTTCAACCTGAAGAAAACAAAAAACAACATATATTCATGACACTCCAAAATTGGAGGAAAAATAGTCCTCCCAGAAACTAAAATTGATGGCCTTGGGTTCTACTTAAGCATTTGCAACATAAGTGTGATCCCCCTTAATAAGGAATTTGTATTAATTGTAATGATTTTCAAAATATCTCTAATAAGAGAAAATATTAGTCATTTGTTAAATCTTTCCACAAGATAACAAATTTGAAGTGGAACCTTTGTTCCAACTCAGAATTAAGAAACTCAAGAGTTACACATATCACTTACCAGTGTCCTTGCAAAGGAAGGACAATATTTGCAGTCATGTCATAATGGACTTAAACATTACTTTTAAAATATTATATTTTACATTATATTCTAAAAAATTAAATATTTTACAATAAAAATCACAAGACTAGAAACAAAAGTGCACTGGATGTAATAGCTCTATCATCACCAAACAAACTTTTAGTCACAAATTGTGTACATGAAAGCTTTAACATAGGTCATGATGGGCAGTATTGCTGAATTGTATCAAGTAAAACATTTTAGAATCATAAGTAGGAATTAATTTTTAGAGCATATTGTTCAAGCCCATTTGCCAGCCCCCCTACCCATCATCATAATACTCCACATGTTCACTTCAGTCCACATGTCATTGCCATGTGAACTTTGTACTGAAAAAAGAGAACAAGAAAGAGGTGGACAAAAACATTGCTAGAATACCAGTTTGCTCGTACACTAAATAACCAAGTTTCCACAAGGAACATAACTACTAGTATAGGTATAGGTTCATGGATGGAAGCTCCAATCAAATTAACGTTTGCAAGAAAAAAAATGCGAATAAATATATATTATATGTAAATGTGGTTAAAAAAATAATGTAGGAATGAGAACCCATGCATTAACCACCTTGAATAATGAATATTCTCATAAACTAGGGTAGATAATTATAAGAAAATGTAGAAGAATCAAAATAATGGATACAATAAGTAGTCACATGTATAAGTTGACTATGTTCTATATATACATAAGATTCATTTATACAAATCACATCATCATCTAAGATACAATTTATATTAATAAAGTGTTTAAAATATAAATCTTTTCACAAAGAGTCAAACATCTATATGCTAAAATGTTCAAAGTTGGAAACGTACCCCAATTTAGTAGTAACCATAAGCAACAGATTCTGTAGTTTATTTTGTAGGGCTATGGCATTTTCATGTGTTGACTAAAATACCAAATGATACAACATTTATGTGCTCCACAGAGTCTCATCTTGTGGAGGATGGTGATATAGGATAACATGCCTAGGAGATGCCTGAGGTATATCTATTTATTTTATAGAATACTAATTGAATAGGCTAATGGCATGAGAACAAAAGTGGGTATAGGTGGCCAGGAGCTAAGAAATAAACAACATGAAACATAGTTTTTTTGGAAACTATAAGATGATAAAAATCAATCCCATTAGAATAAGAGATGAGCCTTACAGGAACTGATATAGATTAGTGTTCATTGCCATAATGCTTACAGACCACTAGTCACCAGGTGATACAGAGATCTACTTCATCTTGTGCTTGGATATGATGTTCATGATTGCTCAAAAACTAATTACAAGAAAATTTTACATTCTTATGTATGAATACTAACACAATATAATGGAATAAGCCACAACGCAAAAAATATTGTTGAACTAGACATTAAGCTCTGATATCATCAGTTAAATTTTAGATTCTAGTCTCCACACACACACACACACACACACACACACACACACACACACACACACACACACACAGAGAGAGAGAGAGAGAGAGAGAGAGAGAGAGAGAGAGAGAGAGAGAGAGAGAGAGAGAGAGAGAGAGAGAGAGAGAGAGAGAGAGAGAGAGAGAGAGAGAGAGAAGCTAGAAAATTGGAGGAGAATTACCAATTACATACCTGAAGAATTCAAATAGGAAAGACTTCATAACCTAGCACACATTTAGTGAAGAGTTTACATGACCCATCTATGGCTAGAAGCATGCACTAGTACTATGATATTATATCAAAAAATCATCAATAGGCCACCGCAAAATTTATAGGTTTAACTAGAAAACAACAATTGGATAAGTACTGTCTTATACACATCAAAATATACCTAGAACAACAACTTCATACTCTTGTCAACTCTCAATATCAAACTAGTGCTCAAAATAGATTACCTTAAATCATATCAAACTTGGGTGTGGATAATATTATCTATTACCTCCCTCTATTAATGTTCAAGGTGGTCATTAATAAATTCTAGTGTAAAGGAGTTAAAATTCAAATAAAACCAAGGGTCCAAACATGGGTGTGGATAATATTATCTATTACCTTCCTCTATCAACGTATAAGGTGTTTATTAATAAATTCTAGTGTAAAGGAGTTCAAATTTGAATAAAACCAAGGGTGAACTAGCAAATTTTTATAGCCAGTTACATAATTTTATATAACCTTTAGAAATTATTGGTTGCTCACAACCTTGGATCCTTTTAGATCTTTTATATTGAAGGAAGAATTTAAGTTATTCTATAGGGGACATTACAATAGATGCATGTTACCAATTTCATTTTACATGTGAGGATGATCAAACTTAAATTCTAGGAGCAAAACTATGAGAAGTATCCTACCATACCTAGGTTATTCAATGTGTTCTTCACTATGATGTAGACTAGAGCCTAATACTCTATGATGCATCTTCACTTGTTGTTAGTAGTTTTTCTATCATTATCTTTTTAGACATGATTCCTAAATAACATGATTGGTGTATACATTGACTTGTCTAGCTTTTATACAAAGTTGTTGATCTAAAATGAATTAATATCATACTATTGTAGGAAACTAAAGAAAAAAAAAATGTCTCATTATAGATCCACATTTATAATTTATATTAATTATATAGTATTAAGGGATACAATGCACCTACAAAGAGCCATGCATATAGTTTTAGCTTTTAACTTGACATCAAATTCCCAATAGATTGAATACCTATAGTATTTTCAAGAATAATAAGATATCTATAATTTATATTCGGTAGTTATCCCAAGAGTTCATGTATGTTTTCACTGCATCAAGAATCATTAATATAAAAAAATTTACTTACAAGCATGGGCTCCATGGGTATCTTCATATACCTGATACAAATATTAGAAAAGTTTAACAAAACTCTAGGTAAAGTGTCTACATTTATCACATGTACATGCACTTCATAGAATAGGGAATTCAAACCCGAAGTCATAGGAATATTGTCTTTTCATTCAACATCCTTGCAAGAATCCCAATCTAGAATAAGAAAAGGGGAAGGTTTTTGGATTTAGATCATATTGTACTTTACAGGGATTATGTTTTAACATGAGACTTCAAAGTTACACCAACTAATAAGTAATCAAATAATAGTAAAGTGCAAGTTTTTGCTATCTCTCTTTGAGGAGTTACCTCCTTGTAATCGAATAGAAAAAGGAAGATGGCTAGTTATTTATAAAAAAATCCTTAAAATCTATATGACATTACTTCACAATTAACAAAATACTCAAAGAAAACAACTTATCAAATCTCAAATTATTGTTGACATTTTATATATTGAAAGTAAAAAAATATTTTATCATGGATACAAAAAAAGAAAAGAAGTCATTTATATTTAAAAATTAAAAATCATGTCAAGCATATCAAGGAATGCCTACAAGAGATCTACACAAGTAACACATAAAATAATACTGCATGTCTACTGTTAAGAAGGGAACTGCATAAATTTTCACAAGGGGGAAAATGATAATCAATTGTAATTTATATATACAACATACTTATCAAGTACCTATAACCTCTCCAACTTAAATTTGAAAGAGAAAGAAATTGGTTAAACATAGAAATACACTTAGATAATACTACACCAAATATCATAGAAACACAAAAGTACCACATATACACTAGAAATACAATTAGATAAAGCTATTAGAAACTCACAAAAAATTTAAAATATGGATTAATAAATTTAGTCTAGACACTACTTAGAGTTTTGATAAAAAAATATTAAAAATAAAATAAACAAGTCATACTCCGATGAGAAAATATTAGAGAAAAAAATTAAAACAAACAAACAAAAAAATGTTGCATTAGTCAAAGAGTTCAAAATTATAGTAAAGATACTATGCAAAGGATCAAACTAGTAAATAACTAGAATTATACCTAAGCTATAAAGCCTTTAATTATTTGATGAAAAATTGATCTTTTGTAATGTAAAGGCTTTTTAGTTGTTTGTCCATTACCTTTTTCTCCTATATAGATAGAAAGAATAGTTTTAAAATATCATCAGCAATGAAATTGTAGTATCATAGATCAAATTATAGCTCAACTATTTGTCATAAACTAAGAAAAAAATTTGGTAAGGCTATAATAGCAGAAAGGGTCATTCAACCTTGCACAATATAGTCAAACTATCAGATGAATCCATAATCCTCTCTACCATCAAAATTCCTCCCTTGACATGAAGATGATAAGCATATCAAGTGGGGCCCTATACTTGTCCAAAATGAAATTGATGTCAATATGATTCCAAAAGGGGGAGATAAAGATCATATAGGCTAAATTCCAAGAGGTGGAGGTTGAGTTCGCAGGAGGAATTGCAAAATCCTTGACACCCTAATTTTTACCTTCAACTATGGCAAAGAAACATGATCAAGTCCTCCAAAATTATGTGAGATCAACAAAAGTGAAAGCTTAAGTAATTGGCCAAGTAAAGTGACTATTGATGAGTTTGGAGAAAAATGGAATTGAAGAGGAAAAATCCCTCTAGGAGTGCTGGATTCCATGGTCAAATTCCGCCCTTGCATCATGAAGCCAAAAGAAACAATATTCAATCTCCAAGTTTCACAAACTAAAGGGAAGGAAAAAATGATAGGAATAGTCTAGGGCATATTGATAGTAGATCAACACTCCTAGAAATCTCCTACCTTCACAAGTTACCTTTAATCAATTATGAAAAACTTTTCCCTTTGGCTATCCTATCTATCCAGGCTTTCTCATTAACTCTGAACTTCATTATAGGCCTCCCTAATAATAAAATTGATCTTTAAAAGGTTGAAGTCTCTTTCTAGGGTGTACTAGACTTCTTCACAACCATTTTACACAATCCATTCATTTGGTTTCTATATGATCCCCTCAAACTCATGCAAATCCTCTATTAGGCCTAGTAGCCCTTGATTAGCCATCCTAATGGACTAAATTGGGATTTGTGAAAAACTTTCTTCAAGGAAGATCCAAAAAAAACCTAGAGTGGAATACCATTTTCCAAGGTCTTAGGTTCCCAACTTCTAGTGGATGCCCTATCCCTATTTTTAAGGGTTTGTTAGGGTTTAATGGCCTTTTAGACTAGTTAGCAACAAAAACTCTCTTGCTCCTTCCCTTGGAATCTTGGATACTTTTCCTTGAACATGTAATGAATTGATTCAATTATCTACCATGATATTGCAACCATTCAAATCAAGAAGCTCTTCCCTTGCAAGAATACCTCTTTCCTTGACTCAATTTATAGTCGAGTACACCATTGTCTAGCCTAAGGCTTCCAAGGAATTGGCTTGGCCCTGTACTCTTGAATCCATCCTTCCTAACATATAATATAAAAGATTCCTACTATCATTCCTCAAGTTTTCATGAGGTTTCAACCATGGGGAATGCTGGAAGACACTATTTTGCCAAGTCTGCCTAGTACAACCCAACAAGCAGACAATTTAGAAAAACATTAATTGTGAACAACAATGGATTGTTCAGAACCTCAAAAAAAAAGACAAGTAGAAAAAATAAAGAAATTAGATTGTAAAATTAAAAAACAAATTCAATCACATGGCAATCCAAAACTCAAAATTCCATTACAACTATCATGAAAGTGTTGTTTTGTTGTATGATTCCATACAATGCCTAAATTCTGAAAACATACAAAAATTGACCTAGAGGGATTTGCATAATCATTCCATCACTAATAGAACCAACCTTTAATCATTGGTAACTTCCTAATGTGTTTTAACCAACTTTACAACTTTGACAAGAAAAGTTGCACTTTTTGCAAAAATTGTCAATGTGCAATTTTTGCAAAATTGTCAATTTTTACATTTTTGCATCTTAGACTTGGTAGAACTATAAATTATGATACCAAAACATAAATGGAAGTTATTTAGGCCATAATTTACATGTCTACCTACACTTCTATGCTTCCTTAACCCTCTAAATCAACTTTTGCACTTTTGCCCCTAATTGACAATAAATGCACCATTACATCTAATTGCCCATCTCATGCATCACATTAGTGTTTGGTATTTCACATTCATGAATCATGAATATTTATTTCTATCTACTAGGTCTTATGTCTTATCCATAATCTTAGACCCTTAGTTTCTTCTTAGTGACCTACTCTAGGTGCTCCTACACCACAAAAATAGATGAAAGGTTGTCACAAGGAAGCGAAAGAAAGTTTGGAAGTTGATGAAAGGACTAAAATCCTTAGACATCTCTACTTACCACCATAGTTTATTAAATTGTAGAAAATATTTTGGCTCTCAAAGTAATGAGGAAAGGGAAGGAGATAATCAATGATCTCATAATTCACATAGAATAATGAGGAAGATGCAAAACATTTGAAGAACAGAATTGAAGTTTAGAGATGAATGAAGATAATTCCTTGAGGGATGGTAGGATGAGTCACCTCCCTCATGCTCAAGTTATGCCCCATGAAGAAGAGGACCAAGGAAAAAAAGGGAGATGCTTTGAGAGATAACCTATCATAAGGTGAAATGAAATATCTAAAGGGCGAGGGGAGGGGGGATTTTTTAGGAAGTGCCAATTTATACAACAACAAGTAGGTCTCTTAAAAAATCAGAGATAACAAGGGAAAGAAAATTAAAATCTAGGAACATTATATTATATAATTCATTGGTTTTTCAGATTTAGAAATATTTCATTTAAAAATTTGCAAGAGGTAAATATAGGATCACTAGAATAGGTTTCATTTTGAGTTATGTAGTTTTCTTTTGGAAACTAAGACTATCTTAAAGAGGGAAAGCTAGAAAGTTATAGATATAATTCTAATCCACTTAAGCATTTGGAAAGAGAGCAATAGACCTATGGTCAAGGCAAAGTTTTGGATCCTATAGATATAAAGTTAAATGTGGAGTTTGAGAAGGCTTAAATGTAAGAATTGGTAGGGATAGGGTTGCGGTGCTCCCATCTAGGTCTAACTACAAGTCCCAAAATGAGGCAAGTGGTAAAGCTTTTGAAGCTGGAAGATCAAGTACCTAATCTTCCTCTAGAAATTCATACCTATAACATAGAGTATCATCCCATCATCCTTGACCTACAATGAATGAAATTGATTAATTAATGAAGGTATGTTAGTTTGAGCTTCACTTGGTTTCGAGAATACTTTAATATTTTCTACCATGAAGGTGGAAGCTCATCTAGCCTCACACTCTCCACCAACATCAATTTAAATTCCCCATTAACATATAATTACATACTTCATTCATTCATTCATCCATTTATGAACTATAACATTTAATCAATACAATCACATAACATTCATTAGTATAATATAAAATGTATTAATACACAATACTAATCAAGACTTCATTAACACATAACAATATTAATTTACATGACATAAAATCAATATTAATATACAACATTCATAGATAACATAGATTCCTCCAGTGTGGGTTAAAGCATGGATTAAATGACTTATTCCTAAAAATATCTTTTTTTGGACTATTCTTCAAAACAAAATTATGACTCTAGATAACTTGCAAAAAAGAGGGGTTTATTTGGTCAACATATGTTTACTTTGCAAGGTGGATTTTGAAGATAAAAAGCACCTCTTTTTAAAACATAGGTTCAACCATAATGTCTAGAGTCATCTCCTTCAGTACTGGAATATTGATTGGGTTCAACATAATAACACTAATCAATGTTTTCAAATCTAGAAATGTCCCACAAAAGATGTAGATATTTTTTTTCTTTGGAAGATTTCACTTCTTCATCTCTAGTGGGGTATTTGGAAAGAGAGAAATAATAAAATTTTCAGAAATAAGAAAACTCTTGATTGGGTTTTGGGTCAAAATATTATTAGAGCCATCAAAGAGAAATTAATATCTTAGAAGAAAATGTTTAATGCAACCCAAGTAAGTAGTCCTATGAATGGTAAAGGTACTAAGATAAAACATGATGACCAGAGACAATATGTAAAGTGGAAATCTCCACCTTTAGGTTGGATTAAAGGTAATTTTGATGGTTTAGCTAAAGGAAATCCTAGAAAAGAAAGATGTGGGGCTATTTTGAGAGACCACTATAGTGTGATAGTGGATGCTTTTGCAATACCTATAGGCAAGTCCACTAGTCATAAAGTTTAGCTACTACTACTTTGTTCACTATGAGGATGATTGTGGAATCTAGATTTTGAAATTTATGGTTGGAATGAGATTCTCTTAATATTATTAGCATGTTGATTAGTAAGAGTCCTATAACTTGGAGTATTGAGGGAAGTTTAATAGAAATAAAAGACCATATGACAAAATTTGATAATGTTTTTATTTCTCATATTTTTCATGAGGTCAACAAAGTCACTGACTGGATTGCAAATCAAGTGTTCTATAGGGAAACAAAGCTGAGATGGTAAGATGACCTAAGCAAGGAAGTTGAGTTGATGTCAATTGTTAATTATGAAAAGACACATGCTATCAAAGGAAACATCACTCAAGATTGAGCAATTTATGAGGGGAAGTGAAGAGTGTATGGTGGATTATCTATGTATCCCAAGGAGGTACCTTTGTGCAATTATGGATTGTACTTGACATGTATGCAGGGTTAAAAGTTTCTTGGAAATTAAATACACTTTAGGGTAAAAACACAAAGCTCTGCCACCCTTTTGTAAAGGAAAAGGCTAACACAAGTATAATTGTTCACCTTCAATGACATAAAATTGTTATTATTATTTTGAATTTGAAATGAAGTAAACTAATGAAATGTGTAGAAATGGATGAATTTTAGGATTATAATTTTTAATAATTATTTGGAATAAGAATTGATATATGTTCCTAATTATTATAGTTAATTTTTTAGCTACTAAAAAATGATAAAAATTAGGGGTCTAGTTCCCACCACAAAATTATATGGAAATAAACTTATTTCCCTTTGATCTTAGACTATGTTATAAATAATATATATAGCCAGAACAATAAAAAATAAAAATCATCTTTAGACCTCTATTTTCTCTTTTATAATGATTCAAATTTCAACTCACCTAAAATTGATAGTTTTCATCTCCCACCACATTTTTCAAAACAAATCTATTTTAACTTGGAGAAAAATTATACATTCTAGAGAGGATTCTCTCCTTTAGAATGTCACATAATTTTAAAAAAAATTGATATGATTTATTATTTTTTCTTTCTCAAAATTGATATTTTTTCAAGTGTTACAATACGTGATTGTAGAATTTTTAATTACGATATACTATATCTAATTAAAACACTATAAACTCTACATGAGAATATTCTTGAATCTAAGCTCTATAAAATGGTGTTTATATGTTATTAAAAAACTATCTTAAAAAATAGTAAGAGTTATTGAAACACCACTTTTCTAAAATGATTTTAATTCTTTAGTAATTGGATACAAACCAGTATAAAACATGCATTTAATAGACATTTTCAATTGGAAAAGTGTAAGACCATATATAACTTTGCTAGAATGAATTTATCTCAGATCATATGTTCGAACAAATTGAATTTTAGATAAAAATACTCAAATTCAGTCATTCTGATATGTCAGCCTGAAAGGTGACACAACTTTGTACTTTTACCTTTTACTTTTCTTGTTGATTATTGCTTCTGAGAGTAGTTGCAAGTGTAGAGCCGAATATGAGATGGGAGGGGAACCAAGAAAGAAAGAGTTGAATAATTTTAAGGAATGGAAGGTGAATTTCACTATGTGGGATATATTACAAAAAGGGAAAGTAACAACATATATTGAGAAACTTCATGGGTATAAGCCCCACATTACAGAGTATCTTTTCAAAAATTGGATAGAAGATAGGGTTACACTGCATGGGGTTACTATGAAACTACCTAAGGAAGCTATCACAAAGAATATGAGTCTTCCTATGGAGGGAATTAAATTCAACAAGGAGACCAATATTTTGAATGTTGCCTTCAAGAAATTCCCAAAAAGTGATGGAGATGAGAAGAGGCTAGAGAAGAGTGGCAACTTCTATGACTTGAGCTAGATTAGAGTTATTTGGAGGGATGTTTTATCATGCATTTGTGAGTATTTCATCCTTGATGGTAGATCTAAGAGGGTCCACAAGTTTCATTCTGTGTTCTTAAATCATTTTAGGTACAAAGATAGAGTTTCTTTCCCATTTTATTTGAAATAATCTTTGATTCAAAGTCTCCAAGCCCATAGGAAGAAGGAGTCATGTCCCATGCTCCATGAGGGTTTAATCTTACTTATTGAAAATTACTAAAAAAAAAGGTTGTTAAACCCTCTTTGATTGTGGAGAAAAAGTGGAAAGTGAGTGGTAATGAACCTCACTCAAAGAAATTTAAGGTTAAAAGTGAGGAAGCTACTAGTGACAACAAGAGTACTAGAAAGGGAAATAAAAGGGAAATAAAAACAAAAAATAAAGAGGAAGTTACAGATTCTAAAATTTTTGCTGAAGATGATGCTAAAACGGAAATGGGCACTAGTACATTTGACCTCATTTTTCAACCAAAATTTTTGACTATCTATTAAAATGCTTTAGCTTGGTTGGAATATGGAAGGAAAAATATCTTTTTCTAAAAAGTCAATGCTCGTGTTGGTCAAAATTTTGACCAACACGAGCTTAACAAGTTAAAATGAAAAAGGGTTTCCTATTTCATTGTTATGTTTCAGAGAGCATGCTTGGGAGATGCACAAGCATTCGATTTAGTTTTAATCTAGAGTCTGAGAGGTTACTTGTAGCATGATCAACTAAACACTTTAACAATATCAAGGTAAGAGAAGAGGTGGGAATCAAGGAAGAGGCCTCGATCTTGGGATTATTTCAGACTTTTTCTGCATACTAACATCTTGGGCCCTCTATTCTTGTAGGATGATCAAAACCACCAATTGTTTTGTAGAGGGCGTCTAGGTTCTCATCAACACAAATGGCATTAACAGTTGGATTCTTTACATGTTCTCTCCATATTCAAGGGATCTATGTGCTAAGTTCCCCTTAAATCATTACCTTTTTTTATTTTGGTAGCTGCTTGATAGATTACGAAGGTCATAGGTTGAGTGTTTAAAAAAAATATATACTTGTGTAAGCTAAGGAGACTATAGAATGAGAAGCCCAGAAGATTAAGGGCATCCTCAGCATCATGTATGCATTCTCTAGGTATTTTAATATTATGGATTTGACTACCTTTCTCTATCTCTAGGGTTTATGGTTTCCCTGACTTATGGCTTCTTTTGTACTTATCACATTTTTTTGCTATTGTTGTTGTTAATTTAATGCAAGATTTGCATAAAAGATATTCCACACTACCCTAGCAAAAAATATTCTCCAAATTTAATCCTCTTCAACAACTATGTACAAGGAACTTCAATTTTTCCAATCTCACAATATTTCAAAAGAATTTTTATCAATGATCATAAACATCAATATAAATATCTTAGACTCTTAGTAAGTTACAATAAATAATAGAATCTACTTGCAATATAAAATTGTAATAGCAAGAAATAATCACAAGAAAAGACCAAATAAGATTCAAAGCTTTCATTTTATTCATGAAAAATTATCCTAGACATAATAAGTTTGCATATAAAGCATGTGCATATGTTGCCATTACCCATAAACATTTTGCATATTCCATCATTATCTCAGCATGTTGTGTGATAGGGCTTTTCAGCCTTTACTTTTAGCTTGTTATTTGTTAACTTGTTCTACTTATTTCTTATACCCATGAATACATGGTTAATCACTACTTCCATGTATAAATATATCTCATTATGCAAACTAATATGGTTAAATATCACTAATTTCATGTATACAATATCTCATTATGCAAACTAAGTCATTCAATTGCTCTATCAATACTTAATATGGTATGAGAGCAATGCAGATCACATGCCTTGTCTACTATCTTGTGATGTGAAGAGATTATTGGCACTGATTGAGATGTGAGGGAAGATGCAACATATTTTTATACGTTACATGGCGGAGCTAACCTCAATGCACCCCATTAGGCTTGGCCTTGAGCTTAACTTATTGTGTTATTTTCATGCGATGTGACATAAGGTTTTGTCACTCTAAATGTGGCGCCCACATTCTTCCAACGTGTAACAAAGTAGTCACTACCCATTAGGATAGACAGTTTAGAAATGAGAGACAAGGAACACTTTTGGCAGTATTCAATATGAATTGTCACACTAGCTTTTGAGTTGGCTCTTAGTAAGAGCATTGGAAGAGGTGGTCACTACTAATTTCTCCTAGGTATCTCAATTTGATGCACCCTAGAAAACTTGATTAGCTTCTCTAGCTTGTTCATGTACTCTAATAGAGAAACTAATTTGTACTTGGCTCTTGCTATGCCATTTTGGGCCAAAATTTTCCAAGGTTTTAAATCTCCATGGTCGTATATGTAAGCTTCCAAACTACTCATTCATTATTCATTTTTAATAGATTCAAATTCGATCGCTCTTGATGACATTAAACTGGTATGTTTAGTTGTCATCCTTGTCTAGTTCTTAAAGCTCTCACTTTCCCAAGGTGATTTTTTATCAGGCTTTCATTTTGCACCTACTCACGAATATTATCAGCTTTGGTTTATTCTCTCAACCAGTTGTGTATGACATTTAAAAACCAGTATAACACTTGACCACAACCTATGCACCTCTCATTGGGAACCATATCAAGTCAACCCTTCACAAAGCTTGCATATTAGTAGGTCATTAAGTTGGATTTTTTCTTCAAAGTGCCTAAGGAATTTCCAATGGATTGACAATCCTATGTCAGTGTCACCTTGAACTTTACCTTTCCTCATTCAATGATGAGAAGAATTTGACACAACCTTTCCCTCCAGGGCTTGGAATTTTTTCATTTCTGATGTTTACCTATCAACTATAGATCATTTTGCAATGCTATAATCTATATGCATTTAGCTTTTTGAAAATAAATAAATTTTTTATTGCAAAGTCTGAAAATTATTTTCATTTGTATTTTAGATTGAATACATCATTATTACCTCTGAAAGTGTGCTTTCTCATTCCGGCTCATATTAACTAACTGTGACTTTCCTTGTAAAATTTGAAATTTAAATAATTTCTACTCTTTTTAATATTTATGTGAACGATTTCAACATGTTTAAATGGTGATTGCAAGGGGGAAGCCAAGGAACTACCAGGATAAAAAACAAGGAGGCCAAGAGGAAGCTAGTAAAAAGGTGTGAGTAGTAGGAGAGCTATTTTTATGCTAATTTTGTTTGTTGTCATTTTCTTGATTGTTAATAGTATCAAATTATTACATACGTGCACACACATCCCATAGTGTAATTATATTACATTTGAAATATCGGTTTCTAAACTTCTGAATTTATGAGTATAAATATTGTTTAATCTCATTATAATAACTTTGAGAAGGAAGCTCACATTCTATCATAAGGCCTTGTAAGATTTATGATGTTATTGAGCTATGTGGAATTTTAGGATGTTATTCAATTGTATGGAATTTTATTAGGTTACATGTATTTTAGGAATAGGTCATAACCACTCATTTACTTATGGCTTCACTCATGACTATTATAAGAAATTTGATTTTTCTATTCACTAGTCTTGAATTTCTTTTTCGGTCATTGTCTTCCAAATTTTCCAATCTCCCTTTTTGCATACTGTCCATTACCCATTGTTCACTCTTCCATTATTATTTCACATTATTTGTTGTTTGGTTGACTTTAGTATGAACTTTACCATCTCTAAACTATTTTCTAGTTGTGACTTATATTATTTTTCCTATCCATGTTCCACATGTCTATCATTGTGTGTTTTGAGCCAATAATCTAGGGATTAGAACAAGCAACTGCTTAAAAACATTCCTTTCTATCCACAATTAAGATTTGGATATGATTTTCTAGATTGTGAACAACTTTGCTAATAAAAATATCCTTTTAGGTGGATGTGTTAGCTTTGTGAATCAATTTACTTGTCTCTTCATTTTATGGAGATTTGTTAAACTATAGGATAGGTGAGGGTTTGGACTTGTATACATAGTCATGTTGATCCAATTATAAGTTCAATGTTTTCTATTTGTCAAACCTGTATTTATACACTGGCTTTTGCTTGTTTAGTTTTGTAGTCTCTTTCTTAACACATTTCTTATATAGTCTTTGTTCAAATCATATATGAAACCAACATTTGTGGTTTGGAAGAACTTATCTTTTACTCTGTATGCAAAGCGATATTTTAGAGCTTTTGCAGCATGGCCATTGAGAATAAGGACATCAAAGAAGATTTTGACATTTTCTTATCAGTTTTGGAATTCTGGGAATGTGAGAATGTTTACTGCAACAATATCAGGGATCACAAATTCTAGGTCTAGGAATTCCTTTTTTACCTCCTCTCTACATTTACCGTGGTAGAAAATTACATATACATAGCATCTTCTACCTTTATGTCTCAAAATAGCATGGCATTGGTACAAATTTTAGATTTCTGTTAACTATTTGATACACATTTCTGATACAAATTTTTATTTCTTAAAGTTCATGTGTCTTGCTATTTGATGGTACATTTCTTCAACAAATCTTGTGTAAGTTTTTTTATCTTTCTTAGAAAATCCATCAAAGAGAAGTGTGGCTCCTAAGCTAAAGGGCCTTAAAACAAGTATTATAATATGTATAGTAAGAGTTAGTGCACACCATGGTCATTCTTGATTATATGAATTGCAGGATTGTATGTCTTCTTTGCAACCAAATCATTTAATGAAAACCAATGAAATAAATGTTCTAACTAGTAGCAAACTATAGGATCCATGTGCTATGAAGATGCATGCCATTAAGGCTCATGTCTATTTGAAAAGGAAACTACTAAAGGGCTCACCTAGATTAGTTAGATCATGGCCCTTATCATACCAGCTAAAATTTTTGTAAGATAGAATGTATGCATTTGAAATCCCAAAAGATTTTGGAGTATCATGTGTCTAGTTGTGAGATAGAGCTATTTTGTGACACTCTTGTTATGTTTATGGTTGCAAGATAGAACCATTTCCATGATAGAACTTATCTTTGAGGCTCTCACACCCAAAATATTTTGGCAAATCATGTTTACAATTGCAAGATAGAACCACTAGATGACATTTCAGTTATAATTGCACATATTGTTTCATCACACAATCACACATTTTGTTTGGAGTATCATGCTTATAGTTTAGTTTCAATTGAAAATCTCATGCTTACAACTAATTGTTAGCATTGACAAACATATATTCTCTGGGATTACTTTCACATTGGCATTCTTTTTTTAAATAGATTTATCATTTAGCGATATCAAATTTCCATAATTCATATCAATGGCTTATTTTTTCTAGGTTTGATTGTACAATGGTAATGTTTTAGATGACACTATATGATCCAAAATATGATAGTGTGCATTTTGACTAATGTTTATATTAAAGTTTATCATTTTTAATAGGACTTGAACTAAGCACTATATTTGATTTTTGTCATTGATAAATATATTCTCTAGGATTGCTTTTTCATAAGGCATTTTCTTGGCATCCCATTCTTATATAACATTGAAATATGACTGATAGTTTGGCTAATAGTATTTGACATAGTTTAGCTAATAGTATTTGATAGTTTGCCAATTTAATTAGTAATTGAACTGACTATAGTGGTAGATGAAACCTTGCGAAACAACAATTCTACACAAAAACTAGCAATGGAGTCAACTATGAAATAAGGATGCTAAGATGGCATGCCTAGGCTATACATGATCTTATATAGGAATAGTTATATTATGGGTTGTGCCATAGTCATTAAGAGATCCAATTGCAAACTTCAGCTTTATGCACTAGAGTTCTAAAGATGGTTTCAAAGCATCATGTAGTGTGCCACAATAGAGAATTATTTAGGCATGAAGTATATCATGTTGTTGCTTACTCAAGTTTGTCTCTCGTGTTTCAATCCCAAATAGTTAGAAATCAGAAGTTATTTGATTATCCAGCTCTCATTATATTATATAAGTCATTTGGAGTCTACACTATGTGACAATCTATTCGGTTTATAGCCACCAAATTTTAATTCAATTAACTATTTTAAGGGCCATATTTTTTAGTTCTCATGAAAATAAGGACAACAATATGTAATCTACGTTATTGAATGGAGTCTATAAAGATTAATTTTTAGATATTTCAATATAGATTGGATCTCTCTATTGAAGTATCTTGTCCACTGATTCATAGATATAATCCGTGTATAAAAAGACACACTCCTTCACTATGATAGCCAAAAAGAAACTAAAATTTTCCTCTCAAACCTTGGTCATAGCATATAATGTCTTGTTTTACTCAAATTCTGCTTTTGACAAATACAATCAACATTTCTGAAGTTTATTTGTGACAAAATAAGACCTACAATTTATAATATATAATAATATTCAGTTATGTGTAACAAAAATGAAAACTACCATATTCTGTGCTTATCCATATACCAAAGGAACTAGAGACATTGACATACCTACTCTGCTATGGTGTACCCATTATCAAACTAATAATATCCAGACAATAAAGTAATTTTGTGGACAAGAAGTGGTAGTCCTTGACACCAATAGCACATTGAAAATTAAGATTAGATGTACATATGTATTAGTAGAAGAATAATATGTTTGGAAAACCGCGAAGTCTTATGAATAAGATGGTTTTCCTAGTTACATTAGAGAAATAAGGATTAGTCCAAGATTTTGATGACTTGGCCAAGAAAGTGGGCAACATGTCAACCATACCAAGTATATGATTGTGTAGATCAATTGATCAATAATTACAAAGGATAGTTAGAATCAATGTATATTGATGATTCATCCGAATCCTACTAAGACTAATCATATAATTAATACCATGAGGAAGCTAACCAATAGAGAAGGTCACTGAGCATAAAAAAGAAGATACTGATAAAATTACATTGATCAATATCAATTGAAGATATCAATCATATACCTATTTGAAACAAATACATTGCAGAGTAGTGAGCAATATTAGAACCTCAGTCAAGACAAGTGTCACATATCACAAACAAGATTAAGGGAGTTGACAGAAGCATCAATGGTTGATAAGGAACAACAAACAATATCGAGGGTTGAAGAGTGAATGCAAATATTAGTATATCTATTTAGTTCTATAATAACTAAACAATCATATAGCAAGAGAAATATTAATAGATCGACTAAGAGGAGGATCCATGTTTGCCATGGAAAAACAAAATTAATGGAGAACACTTTCAAGAATCAATGATGGCCATTGGTAACTAGTGTTGGCTAAGGCATGAACCAACCACATTAGAGGCTAATGTTTTCAAACATTAATGATTGAATAACATCCATAATCAATAGCATAAACAGTGATCGATAAAGATAAAAAAGACTACCTTATCCATAATATGATAGTTTATGTTAATGTTAGCATTGAGTTGTTAACAAATTGATGTCATTATGCAAAGACAAAATGTTAATCCATTCTCAGCAATTACTAATCATGAATAGGTACCTTGATGATGGTAATCAAGCCCAATCTAGATTAAGATAGTGAATTATGATATGTTCTAATAAGTAATTAATAATGGAAGGAGGCAATTACAAGGCTATGTTACAATTAGCTGTTATGAAGAGTGACATTACAAAGAGATAGAAAGCATTCTTTATCCTACATGACTTCTCACACCAAGCACATGGTATAAAAGGACATTTTTTATCATTTATTTCAACATCACTTTGAAATAAACATGTTATGTTGAATGACTACCTTTGACATTATTGGTTGTACACATTTAAAGAAAGATTAGACATAACACCCTTGTTGCAAGAATTATTCAATCATATCAGACATAGAAGAATTTTCAAAATTTCATAAGCCTATCAGAAAATTAGAAACATCAAATCTCACTTTAAGCAATAATTAGATTTGATTGCAAGCATTGAAGGATTATATTAGAAACAACATTAATACAATTGTATTTCCATTAGCAATAAATAAGGATTAGATATTGCATGCTATCAAAGTCATACTAGTGACAACAATTTGCATTGTTAGAAGCAATACCATTACATCTCCATTTCATATAGTTTATATTGACATAACTGATATAGCAAGGATCATTCCACTAAGTGCAAGAAGTATCAATTCTTTTTAGCATATATATAATTATATATATCAAAGATAGCGAGTGAAATTGTTCATTGTTATTTTCCACACAATTATATTCATAGCATCCATTACATAGTTTAATTGTGAACTCAAATATTCTAAGTTTAGGGATTGCAATAATTATCTTATAATGAAATTAAATCTACCAATCAATTATCATTGACATAAAATGAAATTAAAATGTTGAAATCAGTTATAGAATATACTATGGTAAATGTCCTAATGGTCCTGGTAAGGACCATAGGACCAAAAGTTGTTAAGTGGAACTTAAGATGCCAAATGGCATAAAATGGATGTAACAAGTCCTAAATAATGGAATAAGGTCAATTTTGATCATAGGTAAAGTGGTAGGAGTCTAGGGGTTTACATTTTAGAAGTTCACAAATTTAAAATTCAAATTCCTAACAGTTAGGTATTAGAGGGCATAAACAAATGTAATGCCCCGCCAAGGGATCCAAAAAATTAACCTAGAATTTCACTAAGTTTGGTAACTTTTTTTATTATAAAAAAAATATGAAAGCAAATACCACATATAACTTATACACCATAATGGAAGCAATAACAATGTCCATCTAAAAGTAAACATAACATACATAACAGATTACATTCCTTAAGGATCCCTTAATGTTGAATTACATCTAAATCATCTAACATACATGAATCCATCGAGTCTAACAACCACATGAAATAACAATGATAAGTCCAATATTTATACATTACATTTATAAATGCTCAATCATCCACTGTACAAGTCACAGGGTATGAAAAGCTTAAAAGAATATACATATGTGAAATAAGGTACATCATCCTATTCTAATCCATGATACATCAAAGTAAAGATAATCACATGATACACTTGATACATCATCATAGAAGATATAAAAATCCATCATAAAGATCAAACATAATAAACTAAGTGCACAATTCCTCCCAACTGTTAATAGCATAATTAGACCATCGTGGGCCCTAGCCATCCCTCCATGTGTAACATTCCAAATCATTAAAGAGATCATCGGTATTAACATAGTAGGAATGTCACTCCTAGCATATATTATATCATATGCAGAAAGTAATCTAACATACAAATATAAGCATAAGATAACATCATCTAACATATGCTAATAATCAATGAAAGGATCCATATCCACCATCATGAAGGATGCATCGGCCACGATGTCTCAATAAATCTCAAATGATAAGAGTGGAAAACACTACCACCCGACCGCGTGGTACCTAACTGGTCCACTCCCACCGTGCTGAGGAGATAATCTCAAGTCCCAAACAGGCTATCCAAAACACATAGCAAAAATCTGAATAAGTCTAGGAATCCTAAAAGTATACTGACAAAGGTTCCAATGACAAAATTGACATCTAATTCCCAGAGGCACACAATGACATGTAGGAACCTACTATGCAAGCCGGAAAGTGTCGTCGCATATATCATGTACAAGTTACCCTAGAAGTTAGCTAAACTCCACATGTCCATACTAATCTCATGTGGCCACTAGTATCCTCTCATACTGACAAGGCATACTATGGAATGCAAGGTCACAACCATGCGTTCTCTCTACTCCCATCCTAGTCTGTACAAGCACTCAAGGCATGGGTGAGAACAAAAAACTTATCTTTTTAGGTTCATTTAGTTAGTATTAGGTGTGAATATTTTCACTTTTTAACCAACTTACAATGAGTTACCCTGGCAGCCTCTTAGGGCCCCGACCCCCATTACAAGCCACTTCCCGACACTAAATGCAGATATCCTACCCTAAGCTCATGGAACCATAAATCTCAAAATCACAAAAGACAATCCATAATAAGAACATCAAATATGCATAAAAGCATCAAATCTCCATGAGCAAGCATCCATAGAAAATCATGATCGCAACAGCTCTCTATTGGCAACTGAAGTATCACTGATAATCAAAAATATCCATTGGTTCTCAATAACCAAAATATATCTCAATCATACTGATCGAAGACTCCAAAATGGTTGAGTCAAGCATGTCATGACATGACATCATCAAGAATAAATCAACATTTCAGTCCCATCATGGTGACTAGAAAATAACCAAGGATAACTGATTGATGAACCAAAAATGGTTAAGTCAAGTGTCTCATACATAAGAATCTCAACTATAAAAATCAGTAATTACAAACATTACATAGAGTATTCCATCACATAACCATGGTTGGGTTTATAAAGATTGAGATTAAAACATCATCATGACATCACAATCACATCACCCCCAAGCCTCTAGTAGATGTCCTATAACTGGTCAACATTAGTCAACCCAAAACCCAAAACAATAGCATAAAGAAAACACAATGCAAAAACATGTTTTGGTTTTGCTAAATTTACATACTTGAATTAAATGTAGAGGTCTCAGTTTACGTTTTCCAAGTTGGATAATGAAAAGAGGAACATTTTGTATGTTTTTCCCAACCCATGTATTGTATTGACTGATAATGGGTTTTCCCTCTAACTCTTAGAATCAATTTTCTAATGTTCTAAATGTCTTTTATATACACATTTTGATGATAATGACCCCCATCATTTTCAAAATAATAATTGAAATTCTTTTCATATTCATCTTTCCAAATTAAAAAGATTAAATTGAACCTATATTGCTCAACATTATAAAATAATTTGTTATTAAAGAATTACTCTTTAAATTCCAACCATCTATCAATATATTAATTATTTATTATTATATACATATATATACCTATATATATTTATACATATATATAAATACATATACATATATAATTATCATTTTATAAAAATGAATTATACAAAAAAAATTGAATTAACAATACATATGACAATTGCACATTACACACAGCGAGTTTAATAACCATCGGTCACAAATATATATGTGTCCTGTGGATCGTAGGTACTCTATGGTATCATAATTCGCGTGGTCATAGCCATCGGTGGGGGTGGGGAAATAAGTCCCTCCCGCCCCATTCCAAATTTTAATATTTTTTTCATAACATTTTTTAATAAACGTTATCATGCGCGAATACAAATCACGATACGATTTTAATGAGATTTCACTGCGAAAATTCATTCGACTTTTCAATTCAATAAAAAGAAATATACATATTTATGTATGTATATATATATAAATGTATTTATGTATATATATATGTGTGTGTGTGTGTGTGTATATATATATATATATATATATATATATATATATGCAGAATTTATAAACATATATATATATATATATATTTAAATATATATATGAAAATGTAAGTTTATGTAGGTCTAAAATTATATATATCTCCACAAGGAATATATATATATATATATACACATTTTTATGAGTTTTCTATAAAATATTTACTCTCTAAATTTTCTCAATAATTTACTAATGGATTTGGCTACAATTTAAACCCTAGCCCCGTGTTCTTTTCAGATTTATGCAAATAAGATTCTCAAATAAACTTTAACTACCCATATTGAGAATGCATACAATTTAAATAGGAAAAACCATAGAAGAAATATGGAAGACATGAAAAAGATAAGGAATGCAAGATGCGGAAATAGCATAAGTAAAATCACAAGAATCTACCTGGATTCTGATGCTAATTTTGCTCTTCCTTAGAAAACCCGCAGAGCAAGCTCCTCCCTTCTTCAGAGTTCTCGAGTCCTCCAATGCTCCAAAATGCTCTCCAAACGCTATGTCTAAGCTTCTAGGAATGCCTGATTATAAAGAGCTCTCAGGAAACACCAAGAATGTCTCTAGAAACAGCTAGAAGGTGTCACCAACTAAGCATGTGTCTTTTTCAACCTTCTAGATGAGCCATAAGGTTGTAGACACCATGTGCTTAATTGATGCACTAACCCCCGTGTTGTTGACATATGTGAAATGAAAAGTTGCGTCAACTCCTAGACAAGCTTATAACTCCAATTTACTTTTTATATAATTTCTATTCAAATTTCATAACTTTCATTTTAATTTTTATAACTTTTATTATTATTACTTTATTATTATTTTATAATTATTATTAATTTTAATTTCTAATTTTCTTTTATTTAATTCTCAATTAATCCTCATTTAATTAATTATAACCAAAATATCAAAGATCATGATATTTTATATTAATTTTCTCAAATAATTAATTTATTAATTAAATCTATTTATTAAGACTTAATTTAATAGAAAATTCACCATAGACCTCCAAGATAAAATATGAAAACCCATCATAGAACAATTCACACAAAATCAGTCTAAAGGGGTAAAATCATGAATTATGTCATCCGACACATTCGATGGGCAAAATATCCAGATACTTGTCCTACCTCACTAGGACAAATGGTTTAAGCGTTTGGGATTTGGACTTGAGAATTTATCTCCCTTCTCTTATCATTGAGATAATGTAATAGGGTATGCTCATCCTGGCAATTCAGGGAAGTCAATACCTGGTACCTACAACCTGCAGAAAAACTATGCATGTACATACAATATATATAATGCTAAGCTAAATAGGAAATGGTAGGAAGTGGTGCATCATGTAGATCCCGACTAGCAAGTGACTATGACTCCCTTCCTTAACCATATCAAAAATGCCATGCAATATGAAAACACACACACCATACACATGCAAGTATGAGGTAAGTATCCATAATAAACACATGAGATAATAAACCATCTAACTAATCATCAACAATAACTGAAAGCAATGTATAGATCATCATGCATACATGAAATGTAGAGTCTAAATGATCTCATCATATACCAATTGAATCCATAACATAATGTCTGATAGTCTCAAAACAATACCACTAATCCATCAAAATAAAGCTAGTCTAACATAGTTTGATAATAACAACAACAATGTCCAAAAAAGATGTTAATGAGGGCATGCACTACAACAAATCTATTGTTTTTCAAATTGTAATGATTAGAACCAACTAGAATAAGCTAAGGAAGGTTGGAATAGGGTCTATAAATCCTCTAAAATGTGTTTGATGTAAGAGAGAGACAAAGATCTAAAGAGTTGTATAGGAGATACAAAGTGAAGTCAATAATAAACAATTTTCTTGAAAATTTAAGTTTGTTGCATGATTTATTGATTCATTTGAGTAATCAAACATTTGGATGTAGTTGTGAATTAATCTAAGATTTTAATACTGACTTGAATTTTCTCCTAACAAAGTTCCATCAGAATTTCCATTTTACACTACTAACAGATTCATTTCATGCTACTACATTTTTTGATTTGGAATGGCTTTGATGGAAACTAGGTCCATTCTGTGGATGTTGTCTCTGTTTCACCTAGAATGGGCCAGCTATAACATAAATGAGATATTACTAACCTAATATATGTAGGAGAGGTGGTTTGACTGGTGTACACCAAGAGAATTGACAAGTAAAGCTAATGAATTTGAAGCCAACTGGCCTTAATAAGGGGTTTGTTTCATGTTGGAAGATGTTAGTACATGTTGAATGAATGGTGAGAAACCTAATAGCAGAGAAACTAGCCTTTTTTATTGATGTAGAAAAGCTTTTTCCAAAAACATGTTGAGTCTTTGCAAAAGACTTCATGAGGTTTTAGGCATACTCTATCAGTTAAACAAATAAGTATGCCTAGCAATAGTCCCACCAAATAAATAGATCTAATAGCACCAAATCAACATGATATATTATTTGCAATAACAGTACTAGGGAGACTTATATATGTGAAAGAAGTTATCCAATAGGCCACAAAATGGAAGATTAACACTTTTTCAAAAATTTAGACTATTGGTAAAATTAAATCTTGTTCATGTAAAAAATTTTGCACAGATAAATTTGTGGTAAATGCAAACAGTTGAGGAAGCATCCAGTTCAAGAGAACTCCAAACTTAGCAGCAATGATGGTGGATTGTCCCAACAATTTGAATATAGGCTCTAAAAAAAGTTTGGTATAAACAAGAGAACTACAATTGCTGAAAGTATTATAATAGATTGCTATATGTAAATGCCAAGCATATTGAATTGTCTCATTCCAAAAGCCTATCCACAAAATGTTCCTAGAGTAGTTCCTATTCCTAGCTAGCCTTCTGGGATTGGTAAAACCATAGATAATGAAATGTCTGATTACACTTAGTGTGCAATCCTTGGGATAATAATCTTCAGAAACAATGATAACTGTCTCTCACTCTAGTCTCAAACTGTACAAACCTCTTAATAAATTGATGAAAATATGATGCCCCTATTGAATGATTTTCAAAAGGTAATGTCCATCTACTTGGAGCACACATAGATAAGATCTAATTCATATTTCCTTTTATATCTTACTAAAGAGCATATATTTCCTCGATAAAAGCACTACTATACATTAATATGTTTTGATCTTTTAGTCATCTTCATTAGTTGATGCATTAATCAAATTAGTCATTGCTATCAAAATTAGTCAAGGAATGCTACTAATAGCACCTAAGTAAATTTCACTTTGTGACATCTCTTTGAGGTATTTTGCAAATAATTAAGACACTTTGTCTATAACTCCATATTTTGCAAACATCTAGGCCTTTTAGAAATTATAGGATCATTTTAGTTACATTTGAAAACATTAATCAATAATTTTCATATGTGCAGATATAAACATTAACTACAACATGTCCAATTTATTTGTAGATATATTTTCCTGTGAAGAAAGACCACACATGACAATATGAACCTAGAAAAAAATAATGAGACAATGGATGCATTGTGGTCTAAGTTTCGAAGAAAACCTGATAAATGCTATTGTCCTTGGAAAAAGTGTAAGGGCTTAAAGAATCAAAGAATTCTAATCACAATAGCCCAGAGTCATTATAAGCAACATGGTCACGTTAAGGGGGCCACAATTTTTATCCATTGCTAAATGTGAATTTATTACTAGAGGAACATGGAGGTGTGAATATCCAAGTTGAGGATAACACTCTCATGGAAGAAGATGATAACGTGCTAGAGGACATGATTGAAGAAGATGGTATTTGTGCAGGTGATGAAGAGGCTCACGATGATGGTACTAGCGAGTTTGATAATGATGATGAAGATGGTCTTAATATACCTTTACTTGAGAAGGCACACAAGCCATTATATGAAGGCTCCCAAACAACTCTACTCTTAGCTATAGTGTTGTTGGTAAACTTAAAGGTTATAAATGGAATATCTAATGTAGCAATGTCACGTATGCTAAGGTATGCCATTTTTGTCATCTTCAATGATAGCATACAATTAATATTCATTATATTAACAATGCATATTTGTTGTTGTAGGTTGATAGGTGAGTTTTTGTTGCCACCATCAAACATTTTGCCTTGTCCATACCGAGAATTATCTACCATTATGAATCAGATTGCAATGAAGTATCAAACAATACATGCATGTCCCAATGATCACTTTCTATATCATAAACACCATAAATTTGCAATAGAATGCCCTGATTGACATATTAGTAGATATCAGTCAGATCAAATAACAAAAAAGGTGCCTCACAAAGTTTTTCGGTACATTTCCATTATTCCACATCTTCAACAGTTATTTAGGTGCGCTAGCTTGGCATAGTTAATGGATTACCATGCATGCAATAGAAGTCAAGATGATATTATGTGAATGCCTACCGATGGTTCTACATTTAAAAAGATAGAAGAAACATGGTCACACTTTAAAGAAGAACCTTGTAATCTTAAACTTTCATTGGTAGCGGACGACATCAATCCATATGGAGCTATGAGATCTATTTACTCAATGTGGCCTATTTTTGTTATTAAAAATAACATTCCTCCTTGGATGTCCATAAAGAGGGAGCACATAATGTTGTCAATAATTGTGCTAGGTATTTTCTCATTTTATAGTTATCTAAATTAATTTATAAACAATACATGAAAATGGTCATAATAATTATGTAATATTTATGTTCATTCAATTACTAGGTAAGTACCAAGTTAAAGATATGAATGTGTATATTGAGCCCCAAATTGATGAGTTGTTGAAGTTATAGAATGATGTCACTATTTATGACATCTCTAGACTGATAGGACATTGACAATTTCAATTTTATGCAATGCTTGTATGGACAATACATGATGCCCTTGGGCTAACTCATTTTTGCGATATGTTATATTGTTAAGATTACATATTTTTGGTATATTATAGTGCTTACACATTACTTCTGTATTCTTAAGTTGTGCATGATAATTGTACATGATCTTTTAGGTCTTTAGACAAAGGGAAAATTTGTATATCTAATTTGTGGTCCGAAGATGAAATCTCATCATTCAAGAAGTTTAGGAAAGCAGGCCATGTTTGATGAGTTTAGGAACTTTCCCCACAATAATAATAGATATCAAATTGCTTAAAAACATCTTTTCAATGGGAAAGAAGAGACATCATCAAGGCCATGAAGAATGACACCTCATCTATGGAAGTTGGAATATGATCAATTAAATTGTCGAGGTAATGTCCAATTTTTTATCCGAAGTTTAAATTTTTTATTTTGATATTGTCTTATATTTACTAATGCTATAATTGATGCTTGTGAAGGTAGTCAAGGCATCAGTGACCAACTTTCTAGAGGAAGGAAAAGTTATCCTACTCAATTTAGTAGGTTATCGTACTACAAGGATCTCTCAATCGTGCATTTATTTGATGCTATGCCTATTGGAAAGAATGTAATAGAGACACCATGAAAAATGTTGGATGGAAGGTGTGATAGAGAATAAATTGTCAAAATTTGTACTGACATTCATGGATCCAATCATGCACTAAAATATTTCATTAAATCAAATAGCAATGGAGACCACATAAATACAAGTGCCCTTCCTTGGTTATTAATGGAGCAACAAAGTGATGCATTAAAGGAAGTCATAAAAAAAATAAAATTCCAACAAGATTTGCTACAAATATATGCACTCTTCTATCAAAGAAAGGTGATTTTGGACCAGAGTTGAAAACACATGATTAACATACCTTCGTCAAGGTAAGTCATGTTCTCTATTTATAGTATATTTATAAAATTGAATGTACTACCTATTTCATTATTTAATAATATGTTGAAATGATCATTTTTAATGATTGCAGTACATCCTACCTCTATCCCTTTCACACCATTTGACAATAGTATTAAACAAGTTATATATAATTTTGGGTAAAGAAGCTCATTGATTATTAAATCTGAACTCATTTACATTATTAACATGGGATGGTTTTGCATCATGGGATAGTATTAAACAAGTTATATATTTTACCAATGTTGTCCTTGTATAGTTGATGTATCCTTAATTAAATGTTTAATTTAAACCTTTTGGTGATTATTAAATCAGAACTCATTTACATTATTAAACAAGTTATATATGATTTTAAACCAATGATGTAAAATTTTGGAAGCTTATTAACATGGGATGGTTTTGCATCATTGGTTAAAGAAGCTCATTGTAATGGACATCCCAATGTTACACCAATGGTACTTGATCTAGTATATGGCTTAAGAGATACAAAGGTACAGATAAGATTACTAATCATGAGACATTAGTTTAATATCAACTCAAAGACTGATGCAAATAATCTTGACATGTTTGAATAATTATAGGTCAAACACCACAAAGTTATGTACTACCATGGCTATAAATTTTGTACAAAAAAGTCAGATGAAATGAAAAAAATATGTGATTCTGATAAGTGTTGTTTTCACAATCACCGATATTTCATCTAGAACTGACATAGATTCTCAACAATCTGAAAATTGATACTATGGCATTTTGGATGATGTAGTTAAATGTGACTTTAATTCATTCAAAATAGTTCTATTTGTTGTCAAATGGTACATGCTATGGCTGAATCAAAATGATCTTGATAGGATTGTTATTGAACATGATAGTGGATTTACTATAATTAATACAAGGTCATTTGAGCCAATCGAAGATGAGACCTATGTTCTTCCAAGCCAATGCAAGAAAGTGTTTTACTTTGGTGTTCCACACAAACTAGGTTGGTCATTTGTTGTTAGACATGACCCAAGAGGAAGGCCAGTAAAGTATAATGTGATGGAAGAAGAAGATATTGAAGAAGCACAAGACGAAGTAAATGATTATCAAGAACGACAATTACCTAGTGATGATGAAGAAGAAGATGGTGATGATTTTGGTCATGCTAACGATAATGGTGATAATGATGATGATGATCTTGATGATGATCATGATCATGGTGATGAAGATGGTAATGATCATGGCGATGATGGTCATGATGATGATGGTAATGAAGATGATGACGATGGTGATGAAGATGGTAGTGGTGATGACGATGATCAAAGTGACAAGTATGATGATGGAAATGATGATGATGATGACATGGATGAAGATCGTGATGATAAATGAAATGTCCAAGTATGATCAATGTCAACTATGATGGGGTTAGGTATGACCAAATTTTTCTTTCCAAACCATATGCTCAGATATAAACATTAAGTAGAACATGTCAAATATATTTTTTAGATATACACATTAGTTACACCAAATTTTTGGCTAACTTAAGACAAATGATTTACATATACAATCTATTTTATTATTAATATTTTTTTTGGTAAGTCTATTACTTTAATTTTGCTCCTGATTTCTAAGACTTACTAATCTTTTTCACAGGGCGATATGGCTGCACCATCACACACACCTTCAATGGAGGTAAACATTAATTATTGTAATTTTTAATGTTAATATAGAAAAAAATTTCATATTATTATGTTCTTTTCTTTATGGCTTTGGAGTTATTTTGATGAAATTTTACTGATATTTGATGTCACAAATGATAGGAAAAAGCTAGAATGATAGCTGATCAAATGTGATCTAAAATATGGCTGTCATTTCAACATGACATTGCCCTTAGTGCTGACCCTGTGTTCATGGCCCAAAAACTCAAACAAAGATACACTGATGAAATTTTTAACATTATCATTGAGGGTGAAAAAAGTGAGGAGAAAGAGGCACTAAGAAAAGAATTGGACTGTAGGGTTCAATCTTTGAAGGGAAGCGGCAATTCGACTAAAGAAATAATAGAAGTTCAATAGATGTTAATATTTTATAGTATCATATGGATCATGATCTATAATTTTATGTGTTCTTGTATAAAAATATGTGATAGTTGTGACATCAGATGGTGAACATGGTGAGGGTTGTAGCGCACAACCTTTGTGTAACACTTTGTTTGTTTTCATCAACATTATAACACTTACCTTTTTTTTTGTGGATGCTTCTAGCTAGTATCCCATTTGATATTTATCCATTGCAAATGTCTTTGCTAACAATATTGTATTCTTCAACTCATGATGAAGTGTAGATGCCTCCTTTGGTCGGTAGTCTAGTATTGCCTTGTGCATTGTCAGCAATAAGGACCATGAAAACATCCTCGTCTGTGCCCACTAGAACTGGTAAAACCTTGTTTTGCTATATTTTATAATGTGCTAATCATGAATTTTTTTTTGTTGGGTGGATTTTGTACTCATGTACCTATCATACGTACTAGAGTACAAAATCTAGTGATTAGTACTTTGTTACATGTGATTGATCCATTTCCTAGAGCAGTCCATGTGATTAATACTTTAGTTCCACCACCAACAAAGCATTCCTCATCACTGTCATTTTCAGCCTTATGTCTATATCGCTATGTATAACTATACATAAGAGCTTGGGGTGAATTGTATTTAAGACATTGGGATTTGCAAACCTAAGCTACTAAGCCTTGCATGCAAAACATACTTCTTTGGCTTTTCATTTGTATCTTTAATGAAAACTTTTTTTTATGAATTTAAAATCCTATTGAACTTTTGTAAGCCTATAGATCATTGATGCTTTCCAATTCCCGATAGTATGGATATCAACACATATTAAATTACTTTCTTTCACATACACGCTATTAATCAAATCTATCTACTAGAAAAAAAACAAACATACTAGAGTAGGTTCCTCTCAACAATATTAGTATTGGATGGTGACAAAAGAAACTACACTCAAAAACATTGAGATACAGTGAAATTCACCATAAGTTGTGTGTTATCCCTGCACTCTAGTCACAAACTAGAGAGAATAGTGATGATTAAGGGATGTTTCTTGGGAACCCAAGTACTCTAGATGTAGTGTAAATCAATTGTTTCAATTGCTGAAAAGTCATATTAAATGAAACATTAAATATGCTATCTCCTATAGTGACATGCTTGAGGTATAAAATTCAAATTATGTGAAACAATTTCTGGGGAAAACTGTATATGCTTTTTGAATCAACTTTTCCCTTCTTGATGATTAGAAAAGACATTATCGATGTATATAGCAAGCCAACCAACATCCTAAGGTACATATAATATTGGTTTTACTAGAAAGGCATTGTCCCTACGTATAGCAGTGCATGCTATATCTATAAGGCAAGATGCTTCGTACCATGGTCAAACAACACCATTTTGGTTTTATTAAAGAAGAAAGCATTCTATTTAAGAATAAAAGACATTTGAGGATGGAGGATTTTATATTCAGCAATACAATGAATTTTCATCTTATGTTTTGATCCATTAAGGCTTGATGTCTTAAAAGAAACTCAATTTCACAATCTAATAAAGATTGAGATTAAACAAAAGAGAGTACTCTCTTGGCAGAAAACTCATAGCTAGATTATTCCAAAACAACTAGTCTAACATTGAGGGAAGCATATATATATAAGAAGAAATTCACAATGTTAATAAAACCCTGGTCACAAACACAAACTTGAAATAGCAAGAAAAATTGGTGTTCCAACATTGTCAGTCATAAATGAAATAGTAAGGAAATGGATAATATACAGACTCTACTAGAGAATCAAAGATCTAATAATAATAATAATATGATTTAAAAAAAAAATATTCATAGTGAAAAAGAGGCTCACATTTCAATGTCAAATATGGATCTTACAGTCATTAGACACAAGAATGAAAGACTTAAGCATAACTTTTAAAATAGAATCTATATCAATGAGCTCTTGATCTATGTCTTGCTGAATGTACTGAGATTGTGCCCCTTGGAAAATTACATATTTCAATGGTCAAAAAAAAACTATAGTTGCAAAGATCACGAGCATGTGCACAAACAATAAAAGGATAGCACATTGTAAGGCAATGATAAAAGATTGAGAAGAGAGGAATAATTGTGAGATTATTAGAGCTCAAAGGAAAGTGGAATTTTGTAGTTTGGCTTCATTTAAAGTGGCAGATTGCATGGCTCTATCAATACTAAAACTTTTTATTTAATCAACAAGTCTATCAACATCTTCAATCAAAACAAAAGTGAACCAGATATGACCATGCTTTATCAAATGTCTGCAATCTCACATATATCCATTGCCTTCTAGATATATGGGTGTGAAATGCCCAGCTAATTAATGGTCAAATTCAGATAATAATGTGTCAAGTATGGGCATGGCATCTTTATATGTTTTCCTACCTTGATTTTCTCACTACAAAATTGAGTAAAATGCATAGGATTATTTTTGGATTTCAAGACAGTTTTACAAAAGGCTCAAAAGTTATATATGCTTATTAACGAACTAATTTGAGATTTGAGTTTTTTAGAGGCAGTCTCAATGAGCCAGGGATTAGAGTTCTCTATCCTAGGCTTTCCTCAATAGCTCAAGCTTCACACAAGACATTTGTAATCCATTCTTAAGCTTCCAAAACTGAACTTGCCTCATACAAACTAAGAAACATTTGTAATTTTGTAGTCCCCCTATCTGCCTTTTTGTGAACTCGAATTTTATATAAAACCACTGATGTGCTTTCTTTTGAAATTTCAATGGAAGAATGTATGTAGCTTCTATTTCCCAAAAATAATTAGTCTGAGAAGATTAAAAATGTAATTTTTAGAGGTAATCAATTTGGAAAGACATGGACTTACAAGAAGTTGTGTTGTATAAATGTATTTCAAAAGAAGTCATGTTGTCTATAGATATGCTTTTCTAACAGGTGCTCAATGAAGAACAAGTTATTTTAATTCCATTAATATCATTCCATTGAAATGTTCAATCAATTTATTTCATTTCTATTAGATAGATTAATATGAAAATTATTTTGCTTCTTAAAATTTGAAATTAATACAATAATAAAATCTAATCAACAAACTCTTTGCTATATACATCAAAAATTTGAATTATTTTGCTTCTTAAAATTTGAAATTAATATTTTAAATCTTCAAACTCGTCATGAGGAATGGTAGTAAGAGAATAGTATGGTCTATAAATGTTTGCCCTAATTCATCAAAAAATCTAACTACTGATAAAATTTATGCTAGATAGATCTTACTGTAGTCCTATTTTATGCACTAATAGATAGACCTTTAGTTGATAGAGCAACAGAGAGCAGTACTATTGAAGCTGATCCATTTCTTGGAGCAATCCGTGTGATTAGTACTGGTTCATATGTAGGGACATTGCTACTGAACAATAAAACTATGTTTTCGTTAAAAGAATGAAAGCTTCAAGGTGCTTTAAAATTGTTATTATTTAAAGTGTAAATTTAGTTTACTTTTACATTACTCATTTTGGATTGATAATCCCTTTACGATTTTGTAGGTAATGATGTTTTCTTTGATCATCTTTTTGATATGACATTGAGACTATTTGGACCCACCATACGTAAAAGGTATATAGTTTCATATCATTGCTAGATAATTTTTCTTTTCTTCCATTTATTGTACTATATTAAAGTTATTGATCTAACAATCTTTTTTTTTTTTTTTTAAAGGTGGAATTTACAAGCTATGGAATTAAAAATCAGTTGATTACATCTTTTGAGGAGAAATTTGGAAGAAAAAAAATTGACACTGGCCTACTTTTGAAATGAGCATCAAAGCATATAAAGACTGTGAGGGATCAATATAGAAAAGGTCTTAAGGAGAACCCAAAGTATGACCATCCTCCTATGATTCCACCAATGGAGTGGAATGAAATAATAGAAGATGCAATGGAGAAAAGGCTATGTGAAAATAGAGTAAATGAAGCAGCATAGGGAAAAAAAAGGTATGTCATGATAGTATGAAGTACATTGTAATCATGCACTAATTAGTGATATTTGTAAATATATAATCTAAGATGTTTGAAATTTTTCATAGATTGTAGGACACATTTGTGGCTACAAAAGCAAGACTACAAAAGGTTGCCTTTGGTGGCTATATGAATCTTTAGTCTCAACTTGTAAGTAGGAGCAATGAAATTTCATATTTTTTAATATATAATGTTGCAAAAAAAATTGTTTAATGAAACCATATATGGAAAATTGATGATATTAAGAAAAAAATATAGAGCATAAAATTCAATGTGGAGTTCACAGATGAAGATAGAAAAATTGCCTTGAAGGTAGGCTATAAAGTCGTGGCTACACACCTACGTGAAGAATCTGAAAGCCTTGCCCAAGAATCTAGTGCACCAAATGATATCTCATAGGTAAATTGGTCAGATGAAAAGTAAATGAAATTGAATAGTTGAGAAGATTCTTTTTTGGTGTTAGTTTTAAACATAAATTGACTACATAACAATGTGCATAACATTTTATTGCAGCCTTCATATCTTATCATAGTACCTGCTCGTGACAAAGGCCATGATGTGCAATATAGTGGTGGAGGTATTAATTTTCTATTGGAAATTAATTATGCAATTATGAATACAATTTAACATCTTTAATTTTAATTTGACATGTATCCCTTTTTTGAATATTTCAGAGCATGTTGAACATCATGGTGAAGGAGTGGAGCATCTTCCAAGTGTTTAACATGTTGACATAGTGGCAGATCAAAATGTTAATATACATGATGTGGCATTGTTAGGTAAGAAAAATGCATGTTATGTTGTACTAGTACTTAATTACAAACTTGTAACAGTTAAAAAAAGAAAAAGAGTATGCCAATTTATCTTGTTTACTTGTTCTTGCAACAAAGCCCCCTATAGTGCAACAACCTCCTGCTCCTCCAAAGAGAAGGAGCTATCATAATTTGACATTACATGTTCTAGAAGAGGAGGAGAATGAGGAAGATATGGATGCTCCTATGAGCATTTTTCTTAAGAGAGCTAAGAAAAACAAAAAGAAGAAATAATGTTTTAAAAATGCTCTTTGATAAACCTTGTTGGATAATGAAAGAAATTTGTTTTAAGTAATTATCTATGAATGATGTGTATTAATATTGATATTTATTTTATGTTAATGAATATTGTTATGTGTTAATGAAGTTTTGATTAGTATTGTGTATTAATAAATTTTATATCATATTAATGTTCATGTTATGTGATTGTATTGATTGAATGTTATAGTTCATAAACGGATGGATGAATGAATGAAGTATGTAATTAGATGATAATGGGTAATTTAGATTGATGTTAGGGGGTGGGGGGTGAGGCCAGATGAGCTTCCACCTTTACATGGTTGAATATTATAGTATTCTTGAAACCAAGTGAAGCTCAAACTAACATACCAAGGAATTGCAAAACCTAAATCCATTTGCCTCTCATCTTCTCATCCCAATAAGTAATATTTTCTACCATTTTTATCTAGAAGGGTCTAAAGCTTGATCAATTCATCATCTACATATCCTGAAATCATAATGCTCCAAAGAAAAGAATGATGTGCTTGAATAATGTACACTATTTCTTTCACCCAATTTATTTGGATGCCAATTGCTTGCATCACCAAGTTGAGGTAGTGTAACTTGTAAGGTGCCAAAAATATGTGCTCATATCTCACCTCAACTGATTCAGAGTCTACAACCTTAATCCACCAAAATCTTCTTAAGTGCCTAGTAGCACCCAACCCATTGCAAGATGCTAAGCAAGGTTACCAACCTTTACCCAATGCTGAACTCTATCTCTCCAAGTGGACTCCACTTCTCTAAGGTCTTACCCCCTCTTTAGGGCTCTTAGCAAACTTGGGTCAAATTAAGGCTTTAGGGACACTAGCCCTAAACTAGGCCAAATATGGTAAATTAGGCAAAATGCTCTCAAGGCTTCAAACAAAGACTTGTTTTGTCATTCCTAGTCCTATATACCTTAGTTTTTATTGAATACAAATACAAGAAATCCATCACTTAACCTTGGATTCAAATATGACCCCATTTCCCAACAAGATTATCTAATATGAATCTTGAAATCTCTTCCCATGATAGTGGTTGGCTTTGACATGATTTTTGCTAAGTTTATTTTTGTGTATACAAGTTGGAATGGAGCATTGGGCTCTCTCTGGAATATCCATGAGGTATGAAATTAATGCTATTGTAGTTTGAGCTAAAGTGGATGAAAAAATGATCTTCAACCCTAAAATTCCACTGTAACAAAAAAAAGGTTTACTTACACAATTCTAATCAAACATTCACTTGGTTTTGCAGTCTCATCATAAGCCTAGTGGAGTGATATAGTTGCTATCAATAAGCAGAGGGAAAATGTGAGGGATATGAAGAGATTGAGCTAGGCCAGGTGGCCACTTTGCCAGAGCCAAAACCCTAAAAAAACTACAACCCTTCAGAATATTTATTTTTTCTAAATTTCTTCTCTCCACTTTAGATGTTACTAGTTGTTTAAGCAATAAAATTTCAAATTAGTCATTAGTTATCTTTTTGTAATAAACATTGCAAAAGAGGTAAAGAAAAATGATTCTAGCTCTTTCCCATACATGATTTTATTAATTTTGGTACACATTTGTGCAATTGGGGCCATCCAATTTCTAAGATTTGGAGATGACATAGAATTTGAAGGGGAAACTATATTTAGGTTTGGAACTTTTGATTGGATTATATTGGTTATTTTTTATTTATTTGATCATTGATGTTCTTCTCTAATAAGATTTATGTGTGTAAGCTCTAAGATTAATAAAAAAAATCTCTAGTAGAGAACCATACAAATTTTCTCATGTTTTCCAAATTTTGACTATAATATTTAATGCATTTTGATTTGTCTTTGTCAATTTATCGTGGGGTTATGCTGTCACTACTTTCATGAAGGTATGTGCCTTTGAAATGGAAGCTAGAAAGAAAGTAGAGCTAATACTAGAGGTACTGAAGCTCTGTATATGTGTACTTTATGTCTTTTTAAATAATCTTGGAATTCATCACCTTTTGCAAAATAACTTATTTTTGTTATGCATTTTATTTATGTGGTTATTCTTATCCAATGTCTACTTTTACATATAGGTATATACTTCTATGTGCCAAAAATTAAATTACCATATTATAAAATTATCTGTTGTATATGTATGTGATTGAGGCCTTAATTGACACTATTTGTTTGCTTACGTTTCCTTTATAAATTCAAGATTGTACCTTCAAGAGAATCTCAAGCTAGCTTCGTGGACTATCTTTTTGTAATATTTTCCTTGATTGTCTAATTCATCAATAGACTTTTGAAAGGACAACTCATACCTACCTTCTTGTGTGTTTCTATCTAAATAATACTTGTTCTGCATTCTATCTTGTTAACTTTATTACATAGATTAATTTATTCTGTTAGAGTAATCTAATAGAGACACACTGAAATTTGTCTTCATCATTTTGACTGTAAGCACTAGCCTACAACTATTTCTAAACCTAAGAATCATATAATGTTGATCATAAAGAAGCTTATTGAACTGTATTTATAATTATCAAAGAGTAGTAATAACTTCTATACAAACTAGATATGGTGATTTCAACTTGGATGCTTTACATTAAATATATTAATTATCATTTCACTATTTAGCTTTGATTTTCATTTAGCTAGGTGGGCTAATGATAGTATCAATAGTTTCTTTATCGTTAAAATGAAAATAGTAGAACTTACTTTCTATGCACAAGAACGGTCTATACAAGAGAATAAGAAATAAGTTATGTGACCAAGAATTATCCCCCTTCAACAACCAACACTTTATTCTCTCATCCTAAACTAAATGAAAAAAGGAAATAAATAACTAGTATAATAAGATTAAAGTTTAGATATGAGTTTGAAACATGTGTAATCCCTATGAAAAATTAGTCGTAATCATACTTGTTGGATTTTACTATAGAAAAGATGTGGCATGCTGAGTTTGAACCCAAACTTGGAGTCAGCACCTTGATTTGACAAACACTTGGCAGATTGAAGAAATCGTGAAATATAGAGGATTTTTAGTGAACTAAATGCTTTTTCTGTGCACACTTCTCCTAATCAGCTTTAAGAGAGAAAAAAGTGGAGAATTGCATGCTACCTTGATCCCATACACAAGCATATATCAGACAATTGTGTACAAAAGTAGATTTGAACTGATGGAAACCTTTTCTATAAAATATTACTATTAAACATTCTCAAATATTAAATATTATTATAAATAATTTAGGAAATAAAAAGTGGTTGCTTTTCAATAATGGGATGGCCTAAAAGTGATTTTTTTTTGTTTTCTAGAACTAGAGTGGGGTTTTTTTGGTAACCCGAGGAGGGTTGAGGGCATTTGTACCAAATATCTTAAGGTAGGTCTCTTCTTGAGTGCTGGGGATGTCAATCTTAGGGCCAAAACATACCACATTGTGACCAAGTAGTGCCCTTTAGGACCAATTATTGAGGAGGGTAGGACCTCCTCTTTTAGTGCTGGTTGATCGAGGGGGACATTCCTAAGGTGCACTACAATAAATTTGACTACAATGACTAAGAACTTACCATGACACAAACCCTACTCATTGTGAAGTGCACCTCTATAATCATCCTTTCCTACTTTTCACACCCAATTACACAACGGGAATAACTAGCTATTTGAAATGCCTTTTAATATAGCCACTTCCGTTGATTCATGCATTGATATGCCTAGAACTACTAAAACACAAATCATGCAATGTTTTAAGATTGATTGGTCTAGTGTGTTGTGAGATGATGGATCCATCATTAAATGAACTACAAAGCCTCAGGACTCATCCTTCCATCTCATTTCCATTAAGTAATACCAGCTAAAGTTGTCAAAATCCTAGACTATTTAGAATCATGCATGTGTTTATTTGACAAATCCCCTTTTCTAAGAGATATCTGTCCAAGCTCCAAAAAAATACTACCTTTCAAACTGTAAGAGCTCAAGTTTAGGCTTATCAAGGTCGAGAAAGTGGTGATTTTCTCACTAATGAAAATCTAAATCTTTAAACCTTGACTCCCAAGATCAAAGCATGTTATAACAAGAGCAGAGCTATCTTTATTAGTGCCATACATTCAATGTAGAGGGAGCACATGGATCTCCATTACATCGCATTCAATCTGGATTTTGAAAAGATTCTTTCAATGCTTTCATAGTTAAAACTTCTGATGTTCAATTGTGAAATCCATTGGAATCAATGCATAGTTCTCAAGACCACCAATTATTGGAGTTCCAGCAAGAGGTGCTAACATTATGCTCATTGTTGGTTTGGTAAAGTTGTGAGTAGTCTGCTACCAATGAAATGAAGTGAAGCTTCCTACTCCCTTGAAGATATCTATCTAATGTAAATTGATGCCATTGAAAATAATGTCAAACACTTGCTTCCCAACAATAGTAATACCTAAATCAATTTTTGCAAGGTGAGAAACCAAATTTTGTAGTGCAACCTTGTATCAACATACTCATAGTCTACATTAGAAGTCAATGTAAGAGGAGTTTGATATAAATGAGCTAAGAAATAATCACGAGCTTGATTGGTACTCTTTATTAGATTCTGGGTCAACAATGCCTTGATTCTATTGAAGCTATTAACACCATTGATGTTTGATTTCCAGGCACACCCAGAATTATCTATATCATTCTTAAAGCCAGGACCAAGAGCCACATGTCAGGTGGCAACAACTCACCAAGATTACATGCTTTCCAATTGAGGGTGAAGCATAAGACAATGAAGTTACCTAATGATTTCAAATGCCCCAACAATAGGGGCATATGTAGCAATGCTAAATAGGCATACTATAACTTCACCATCTTTTGTAGAAGTAAAACAATCTGAATAAGTAGCAAACTTGGCAGTTTCATCTAACCAGGGTGATCTCTAACTAAAAAAAACTTCCTTTATGGAGTGCACATGGCTTATATCAGATTGGATCAATAGATAATGTGGAAATTAGTAGTCCATGCCAATGGCTTAACAACCTTTGGTGAATTAAGTGAGATTTATCCCTTCCTCATTAATGCAAAAATTTGTGCTTTAAACTAGCAGTTGTAGTCCTCCATCCTTTCCACAGTGGATGACTGTTCATGAGAAGAAGCTAGGGATATATTAAAATTTTAAGAAAATTTGGTCAATGTTTCTTCTCAATTAATATGGAGGATGAAGGTAGTTGAAGTTGAATCGGCATTGGATTCCTTTTGTGGTTTGAGGTCTTCTAAATAGTTTGTGTATGTTGTAGTCTAGCATGTCTATAATTGATGCCTTACAGTTATTCTCTATTATTGCTAGCATCTATTATGCTCAGAATATATTGATTTTGAATATAATTTCATGATTGTAGATATGAATAAATCTTAATTATTATTTTCACAATTTTCCCATGCAGTGTTGAACTTAGTAGTTTTTTGGGCTAATTTATTGCCCCACATTTGGTAATCATTTTTTGCCTTCCATGGATTTGTCTAATTAACATTTATTTCAAGATAAATTTTCCTTCCATAAATAAATTACTATATGTTTATTTTATCGAGAGGCTTATAATTATTGCAAATCAATTTTTGTAAGGTCTTTGAATAATGTGAAGCTAGAATTGGTTTCTTCTTCTTGTTGAATTCAACACTTTTTAAATGTTGTTTCTAGTGTTGGACTTATCATAGAGAACTGAGATAAGTGTTCTCGTCTAGGTTAGTTTGGAGGCATTTTCATTCAGCCTATAATGCCATTTCTAAAATCTTACCACTTGAAAGTTAAATCCCAAGAGGCTATGCACATACTGCATGAGTTGCAAAGAGATTTTATATTCTTTGGTTTGTGTATGGTATTTTGTTAAGGAAAATGTTATTGATCTGTAATTTATAGTTGGAAGCATCTATGAAGTGGGAAGTTAAGTCCCAGAGCCTTCCTTACATTGTATTTTGAAAGAAATTTTATTTTTTTAGTTCCCATTTTAACTTTAAAATCTTGTAGAAAGATCTAGAATTCACAGAGGCTATTCTCAAGGATAACTTAAATTCTTTTCAAAATATTCTTAGAAGACACCATCAAGAAAGGTTGTAGCAAGAATGTATACAATAGGAAGAATTAGTAAGTGAATTTTTTATTCTTTATTGACCTTGCACATTCTACTTATGGTTTTGAACTTCTAGGTTGTGCTTATCTGAATGAATGTTTTCTCGGTGGAAAATTTTATTCTTTTCTTGTTTTGGCATTTAGATTTTCCATGGTAGTGCTTATTGTGCTTAATGAATTCATTTCAAGTTTTCACGTATTCTTGTAGATGAATTAAATAAGTGATGTTGCTTAAACATGGTACTGATTGTTTGTTTCTCTGTTTGTTGAAGAACTTTTTTATCATGAAAAATCCTTTTTTGATTTTGATATTTTCTTAGAATGTGGAGCAATATGTAATTAGTACTTATATTAATTCTAACCTTCAGCTTGAGACATACAAGTTTTTGCTTGTTTAAGGTACTACCTCTTTTTTCTTTTCTAATTCTATAAGGGCTTTGTATGTGGTAGGCACTTCTTAATGCCAATCCTTTTGATATTGATGCACAATGAAAGATTGAAGAAATGATTCGACAGGTATGAATAATTTGATCACAGTGAAGATTATAGAAGAGTCATAGAAGCATAAACTATATATTTTGTTATATATGGCTAGTATGCAATCATAAATAGTGCGTTGAATACATTATAGATAATAGTGTGAGTTAAATGGTTGCTTTAGTTAATTTACCTTACTTAATTGTATATGCATTCTTAAAGAAAAATCAACAGACCACAATGATGTAACTAAAGTATTGATTTCTAGGAGCTTCAGGATTTGCCTATATTTAATGTTTGAAATCTGGCCATTTTTACTAGACCCAATAAGACCTCAGAGAAATTAGTCTAGAGGAAACACTTGAAATTCACAATGTGTGATTATAAATTATAAAATTGCCTGTAGACAGACATTTCTTAAAGAAAGGCAGTACAAATTATATGCATATTTGTCCATAGCTTCTTCAAAAGACCTTGGACAATTATTTCATTGTAATTGAATCATTTCCATGATCGTCTTCTAATGTTTTCTATAAATCCATTTTCTGTAAATGAAAATTTAATTGATACATAATGATCTTTGTTGTATAATTGATTTGATCGTCTATTTTATAGTCTGTATTGCAAATATATCACTAAAACTCCTACTCGTTTCTAAAGCATTGTGAAATTAGTAATCAAGATAGTTCAAGAATATATCCTAATAATAAAATGACTAGAATCAAAGAAGTGATGCATCTTTAATATAATTTTGGTTCTGAAGTGCAATGTATTTCATATCTTTTGTCAAATCTAGTGGCAGACTTATTTTAAAAGCATCAATTTGTGTCCCTAATCCATTGTTGATCTTTCTTTAGCATTTATTTTCTTTAAGAAATCATGCAATGCTACCCCTAACTGTCGCACAATGTTGACCAAGTTGATATTAGAAACCTTATTCAACACACTTTCACTTATTTTTTTCTACTTTGGCTTCTACATCAACACTCACATAGGGGATAGGAGCCCACCAAAAAGATGAAGATTGCCAGTTTGTGGTGCAAGTTAATCAATGAGGAGGAGTTCTTAAACCATATTGTGTGATCAACAAATATGAAGTGCCTCACACCCTTGTAAGTATTTCAATATTCTTAGCTTCTTTGAGGCATTCTATAAAATAGTTCACATGCCTTACCTCTGATTTGGCATTTTGTATGCATCCTGCACTCTCTCATCTAGTTGATGATGGATTACAGAGAGTGATCTGAAATGATGATGATAAAAAACACACACAATCAAATCCAAAATGAACTTGCATTACAAATGGATTGTGGAATCTGATATTGTTAATTTTGCATGCATGTCTACCAGGACAATCACAACTTAAACATATATATAATCTCATTGATGAGATTATATATATGTTTAAGTTGTGATTGTTCTGGTAGACATGCATGCAAAATTAACAATATCATATTTCCACAATCCATTTGTAATGCAAGTTCATTTTGGATTTGATTGTGTGTGTTTTTTAGCATCATCATTTCAGACCACTCTCTGTAATCCATCATCAGGATGAGAGAGTGCAAGATGCATACAAAATGTCAAATCATAGGCAAGGCATGTGAATTGTTTTATAGAATGCCTCAAAAAAAATTTGATCAAGCATTGGTCAAAATTTTGACCAATGCTTGGTAGAAATTGTGCTAGGGCTTTTGAAAGATTCAAACAATGGATTGGTCAAAATTTTGACCAACCAGTGAGTTGGTCAAAATTTCAACTAGTTGGTTGACATTTCAACCAACTTGGGTCAAAATTTTGACCAATATTTGTAGTGCCTCTCCCATTTGACTTTTGTAAGTCATCCTAATGGATGCAACCTTGCTGATCTTTTGTTATGATGGGATCATGATTGTGACCTTGAGTGGTCTACATCATCGATGTGTTTGGATTTATGTTTCTGTATCAATTGCTTTGATTAAGCTTTTGACTGATCTATGAGATTATGATTTTATTTATGGTTCATTGAGGTTTGTGCCAGTGCTTACTAGGATTGATGTGGTATCATGAGGTTGTTCCGTGATTACCTTGAGATGTGTGCAGAGATTGCATTATGTACTATTACCATGCTACACTGGACTAGGTCCTTGTAGCAGTGGTTAGTCATGTTTATGACTGTGTTTGCTTAATTGTTTTAAGTGCCTTTTCTTGTTGTGTTAACAATCATTATTAAATGATTAAGTAATTAGAAATGGATTATTCATGTTCGATTATTTGGTTATGTGTTGTGGACATTTACCTTGTTATATTTCTGATTTGAGAGATATTTTTTGCTCATGTTATGATCACATTTGAGATGACCTGAGGATCAAATATTATACCTTGATTTCAGTATAATAAATATTAGACTACTATGTTGGTCAGTTAATCATATTGCATGATGATGCCATTTTGAGATGATAGTGTGTTTTATGATGATATCTAGTTATCTGGTATTTGGACATACCTCTGATTATGTTAGGTGATGGATTTAATGCTATGGTTATTTACTTCATTCCTGCGTTGTTATGCTTTATTCGAACGTGAGTGATGTAAATAGATTATTTTAGTATAATTAAATAAATGGTTAAATTAGGTGATTTAATGCATTTATTGCTTTGGCTATGTTATTATATGCAATTGTACTTGATCATGTTGTTTAGTGTGCAAGATTTATATCCCTGGTAGTGGCACATAGAGTTAGTGATTCAGCCTTTCATATTTTACCAATGTCGTCCTTGTATAGTTGATGTATCCTTAATTAAATGTTTAATTTAAACCTTTTGGTGATTATTAAATCTAAACTCATTTACATTATGTGATGAGACCAGTAAGCATGTCTGTGCATTTAGAGGTTTGCATTGTCGCGATAGTTATTAAGGAAATTTTTGTGTTTTTGGGTTTTCGAGCTTTTTAATTGTTTTATTTTAATTTCTGGCAACTTTTCCATAGATGAATTCCTATTTATAGGAATAGCCTATTTTCATTTGGGTCGATTTGGGGTTTAACTAGGTTGGCTGGTTATTTTCCCTAATTGATTATTCACTCGAAAAGTGAATAAATATCCAAAAAGGAATTTAATTCCTCACTTCTCACTTTTGAATTAGAGAGTTTGATAGTAAAACCCAAAACCCTCTTCATGATGATTGATTGTTTTTTTCGTTGTGGGAGCTACGGGCATGGGATCATCATGAGGTTGAGCTTGTTGAGTCCAGCTCGGGGAAACCTTGGATTGTCGTGATTTTTGGCCACTTCTGCGGACATTTTATTTTTTGGTTCAGTTTCCCATTTTGCCCTTTTGGTTGTGAGCTAGGGCTTTCTTGTTTTATTGTTTTTGCTTCATTTCTACTTCTTTTTTTGGTAGCCATTTGTTTGGAGGCTAAGAACTAGTGTTCCCCTCCATTTTTGTATGTTAGTTATACTCGGTTGGGCGGGTACGAACATTTCTCTATTTTTCGAGATGAGGGTTTGGAGTTTTGCACCGTTATGCTAGCCATTTTTGCATACGGTGTTCGATTCCATTTATTTTTGGATTTTTGGGGGTTTTGTGCCCAAAGGTCAAATGGGTTTTAATTTTGAAGTTTTCCAAAATTTTGGGGTTTTTACCTCATTTTGCATGCCACCTTGTTTTCTCAAGTTTTCTTGGCACAATGTGGGTCGTGGACTTGGATGATCTATTTGGATATCAGTTAGACCACTATTGCACTTTTATGTTGCATTGGGATGCATGTTACATTCGTACTCTTGATGTTGTGTTCAGTTGAGTGATTTTTACCTGATGTTATTGTTTCTTTTAGACCTTTGCTTTTGTTTCATGAGCGCTAGGATTCATGTAGAATCCATACTCTCGGATTGAGGCTAGTTGAGTGAGTTCATGATATTTGGTCTTGTTGCATCATTGGGATTCAGATAGAATCCATACTCTCAAATTGAGGCCGGTTGAGTGATTTTATGATGTATGGTTTTATTGGCTTTGGGATTCGTGTAGAATCTATCCTCTTGAGTTGCTTTTAGTTGGGTGTTTTGTTTTGCATTGTGTTCTCATCTTGTCCTTGTGTTTTGATCTTTGTGATGGTGGTGTGCCACACACGAGTATGTGCATGTACATTTTTTGGGTGACTTGTGAGGCTCGATCTTCTATGGTACTTTCAAAAGTTATGATCATTGGGGTTGGGATGGGAGTATGCATGCCCATGGGCACTTGTCATAGGATGAGCATGGGTAGGGTAGGGTAGCATATGGAGGGGGCTTCTATCTCACAGCCTGGTGACCTGAGAATTAAAGAAATTGTGTGACTAGTAATAAAACTCAAGATAATAAAATGTGTGGGTTGTGCGCCTTCCATCGTGAAGAGTTGTTGCCCTAGGTTGTGCACCTTCTATTGAGAAGAGTAGTTGCCTATACTAGCTTGGGCTTTTGGATGCCAAGTGACTCTCCATGATGTCAGCCCCTACTTAGTATCCTATTGAGTGTCTAACTAGGACTTGTACTCCTTGCATTATCTTAAGTTCTTGGTTGCAGCCATCATACTGTATGGCGTGAGTGTTAGCCTTGGATGTTGTGTTTTATGTCTGTTTGTGGTTGGATCTTTATCTCCATCAGCATGGTGGGTGTGGACCTATAGGTTCCATGTGGTTGGGAGGCATAACTACCTACACCACTGCTAGGGACTAGTGTACAGAGATGGTCTTTTGTCCTAGTGCAACCATTGTTGGATGTTTTCACTTGGTACATCAAGTTTTAGAGTATGATTTCTTGTGATTTATGCTTTCATTGAAATGCTTGGATATCATGTTTAGATGATGTTAGTTTACTTGACGCATTCCCATATTATGATGTTTAGCATATGATTAGATGATGTGAATTGCTTTGGTAGCATATCTATTACTTATTGATGTTTAGCATGTGATAGGTGATGTTATCTATTGTAGGATTATCTTATGCTTTTGTCAGTACTGACGATTTGGTCAGTGGCTTGGGATGATGCGCGCGGGGGATGGCTAGGATCCATGATGGTCTTATGATGCTATTGATAGTTGGGAGGAACTGCGTTCTTAGTTAGTTGTTTTGTGCATTGCAATGTTATTTATGTTTTACTGTGATGTTTCTTTCAGTTCACTGTGATGTTTCATTATGTCATTCCTTTAATGTTTGTTTAGATGGTTAGAATTCCAGCTTTCTGTCTTTTAATTATTTTTCTTGTGTTCTTGCCTCGTATTGTGGTTTCGGTACTCCCTGGTGTGGAGGTTCTATCTCTGTTTGGCTTAATGTTCTTCCTTTGTAGTCTTCTTGTCTTTTCCTAGGCGACCATGTGTCAGCATGGTGCAATACAATAAAGTGTCGCACACTCATTTGAACTCTGTTGTGCACACCCTGAATGTGTTGCACACCTTTTGGAGTTTTGTCATGCAATACTTCACAGTATCGCACTCCCTTAGAAGAAATGTCATACGATACACTTCCAATATCGCATGCCCTTTGGAGAAGTATCGCCCAACCCCTGATTATGTCACCCTCATTCTGGAGAAATGTCGCACGACACTGGTAAAGTATCACATAGTGCTAATAAAGTGTCCCAATTTTTTATGAAACCTATGCAGGTGGGCAGCGGGCACTTTTTGGTCCGATCCAAACTTTTCAAGGATGGTTCAGGATACCCTCTTAGGTGTTCTTCAATCCCTTAGTGGTGCAATTTGAATTTCAATTGTGTCTTTGTTTTAGTTCATTCTTCAGGGTTTAAAATATATCATTTAAGTATAAGGATTCTTTATACTTAAGATATATTTTAATATATGCAACGAATCTTTTGGATAGGTTTCAGACCTCTCAGAGATAAGTTAAAGATTCTAGAAAATTTCAGGGCTTCAGAAATCTAGCCTTAGCCAATTTTTAGGGCTTCAAAATTTTAGGCTTAGCCAAATTTTAGGTTTCTGCATTCTACCCCAGCTTGGTGTTTTGTTGATGAGTGGTCGTTTCTTGAGCCCTCATCTTGTATGTGCTGGTTGTCGGCTTTTGTTCATGTGTGTCAGTTTGGTAGTGGCATTCAGAGATCTGTTGGTTGTTGGGATTGTGGTGAAGTCTTTTGTTGCAATCATTTTGATCCTTGTATGATGTTGTCATGTGCATTCATACTTGTAAAAAAAAAAATCTTGGCTTGTATTTCATCCTTGTTTCCAAGGATCTCCAGGCAGGGCATTACAATATTTGTCAAAAAATGAGGTCAAATGTATTAGTGGAGGGACCTTAGTTCAAACTTGGATGGTTACTCTGGGAGCAGAGGCATGTCTACCAGTAAGGATTATGTGGAGGATAGTAAAGATAGGAAAATTGAGTCTAATGTAGGGTTGAAAGCTTTAGGGGATGAGGGGAAACATAGTGATCACCCTTCTCGATATAAAAGGAATTCTAGTGAGGAGAAAATGGACATGGATATCGAAAAGAATAATGAAGGTAAAGTCCTTCTCATGAAAGAGCACAACCCGCACAAGGAGCATAAAGATGAGTCTAATGAGAAGCATGACGCAAACACCTATCTCTAGGTTTGTAATGGCTCGCCCAAGATCCTTGGAACACAAGGATAAAACATGCACTGAATAATTTTTTTCTTCAAACAAGTTACTTAACAACATCGAAAGTAACCAAATACAATAATGAAACACCAAGACAAAGTGATGAGAATAGGGAACATGACAAGACTCACATGTTCACCTACACTAGTGGAAGTCTTACAACTACTTCCAAAGATCTCCAAGCTCAAAATCACAACTCACAAACCAAGACCAAAAAAATTATGAGATTATACGAAGGGGATATTCTCATTAAATCCCAAGGTAAAATCTCCTAGCATACTGAGGCATACAAATCCATATCCACAAATCAAATCACAATCACGATTCACAAGTAAGGACCAACAACAATTAATTAGAAGATGAGTCTCAAAGTTACTACCACTCATCTACTAAACACCATGCTGAAAGATAAATGTTGATTCTTGAAATTGGTTAAGTCTAAAATCTTGAAGCTTTGAAAAATTGGCTAAGTTTGAATTTCTGAAGCCTTGGAATTTCCTAGAATCCACATCTTATCTCGAAGAGGTATGGAACCTATCTGAAATGAATTGTCACATATATTAAAATATATCGTAAGTATAAGTTGATACATCATCTTATACTTAAAAGATACATCTACTGAACTAGGAAGAAGTGCAACCTTAAAGGGTACTCAAGACACCAATCAACTCTCAACTGAAATGTCCACAAATACCTGCAATTTGCTCGAGTAGTTTTTGCAACAAAACTAGGCAACACTTTAATACAGCCAAGTGACATTTATTACCATATCTAGGTGATGCTTTTTACCAAGGTGATACTTTTTACTATAGCTAGGTGATACTTCTTAGTATTTCTAGGTGATAGTTCTTAGTATAGCCATGCGATACTTCACTAGTATTGTAAGATATTTTGCATTACTATGGTGCCATACTTTCTAGTATTATATGAGCTTTATCCTTAAGGCATGCTACTCTTCTAGTATCTCCTAATGCTAAACCATTGTCACCCAGGATTGAAAAGAAATAACCCAATGAACAATCAAAAGGGACAAAGAGCAAGAACCTCCACACCGGGGAGTACTGAATCCACTATAATTGAGGCTTGGACACTTAAGTGCATGAAATAAAAAACACCACACCATAGGGAGTAGAATACAACAATCCATCTGATCCATAACAACATATAAAGGAACATGTAGAAAGCAACATCACAATGTACATTCATGGTTCATAAACCAAACATCATATGAAGGAAAACATAAACAATAAAGCACCAACACAACTAAAACTCATGTGCAATTCCTCCCAACCATAACATCGTTAGACCTTAAAGGTCCCATCCATCACCCACGCATAACATCTAAAATTGCTAACTAGATAGTTGGAGCTATCTTATGAGGGTGTCACTACCAAAACATAATATCATAAGCACAAGGAAATCTAACATGCTAATCCAGTAAAGCAATAGATACTCCAACTATGTAAATCACATCATCTAATCATATGCTAAACATCATAATATATGAATGTGTCAAAAAAACTAACATCATCTAAACATGATATCCAAGCATTCTAATGAAAGCATAAATCACAAGGGAAACATACTTCGAAAAGCCCAAAATACCAAGTGAAAATCAAGCATTGGTCTCACCTAAAAATAGACCATCTCTGTACACTAGTCTCCAATAGTGGTATAGGTAGCTATGCCTCCCAACCACATGAAACCTGTAGGTTCACTCCCACCATGCTGATGGAGATAATGATCCAACCACAAACACACATAAAAAAAATGTCCATGACTAACACTCACACCAAACAATAATGATGACTGAAACCAAGGTCATGAGATAATGCAAGCATAATAGGTCTTGATCAAATACTTAATGGATAACTATGTAGGGGTTGACATCATGGAGAGTTACTTGGCATCAGAAAGCTCAAGCTAATATTGGAAACAACACTCCCCAATCAAAGGCACACAATCCAGACAATATCACTTTCCAATAGAAGACACACAATCCCACTTTTTAATTATCTTAAATTTACTATCACCCAATATTTTTATTTAGTTATCACTTATAACTTCCTCTGCCAATGCATAAGAATAGTCACCAGGCCACGAGATAGAATCCCCTCCATTTTCTACCCTGCCCTACCCATGCTCATCAATGGTGAGTGCCTATACACATGCATATTCCCAACCCAACCCCAAATGATCAAAACTCCATCGAAGTACCAATAGGAGATCAGGCCTCTTAAGTCACCCAACAATGTATGTGCATGTACTCCTGTGTGGAGCACCACCATTATGAAGATCATAACATAAGGACTGGATGAGAACACAAGAAAAATATCACTCAGTCAAAAATAGATTGGGGAAGACAAATTCTAAACAAATCCCAATAAACAATAAAACCATACATCATGAACTCACTCAACCGGCCTAAATTCAGGAGTATGGATTCTACATGAATCCCAATGATGCAAGAAGACCAAACATCATTAACTCACTCAACCAGTCTCAATATGGGAGTATCAATTCTACATGAATCCTAATGTCCATGAAATAATAACAAGGGTCTGAAAGAAACTATAACACTAGGTATAAAGTCATTCAATTGAACACAATGTCAGGAGTATGGATGTGGCACACATCCTAATGCAAATATAACAGTGTAATAGTGGTCTAACTGACATCCTAAGGATAGTCCAATTCCGTGACCAACATCATGCTAAGAAAACCTCTGAAAAATGGGCAACATACAAATCAAGAAGAAAAAACTCAAAAATAAAAAACAATGAAATTAAAACCCATTTGGTTTTAGGGCACAAAAGCCACAAATATCAAATAAAATTTGGATTTGGAGTCCATATCCAATAATGGCTAGCATAATGGTGCAAAGCCCCAAACTCTCATCCCAAAAAATAGAGAAATGCTCATACCTGCCCAACCAGGTAGAGCTAGCATACAAAAATAGAGGGGAACACTAGTTATTAGCCTCCTAACAAATGGCTACCAAAAACATAAGCAAAAAGAAAGATGAAACAATAAAATGGGAGACCCCTACCTTGCAACCAAAATGGGCAAAACGAGAAACTGAACCATAAAATTAAAATCTCGCAGAAGTAGTCAAAAGTTGTAACAATCCAAGGTCTCCCTGAGCTAGATCCAACGAGACCAATCTTGCGATGATCCCATGCTCATAGCTCCCACAATGAATAGAACATTAATTCATCATGAAGAGGATTTTAGGTTTTACTCTCAAACTTTTCTAATTCAAAAGTGAGAAGTGGGGAATTAAATTCCATTTTTGGATACTTAATTCCACTTTTTGAGTGAATAATGGATTAGGGCAACTAACCAGGTAACATAATTAAACCCCAAATCAGCCCAAACAAAAATAGGCTATTCCAAGTAATTGGAACTCACCTATGACAAAGCTTTCATAAATTAAAACTAAATTAAAATAAAGCCTGAAAACCCTTAAACCAAAATTACATAATTTCTTAATTAATTTTGCAAAAAATGTGAACCTCTAAATGTAGAGACACACTCACGAGTCTAATCACATAATGAAAATGAGTCCACCTTTATCAAATCACCAAACAATTTAATTTAATAATTAAATAGGATACATCGACCATATAGGGATGCCATTGGTAAATATTACTAGTTGAATCACTAACTCCATATGCCACTACCAAGGATATATATCATATACACTAAACAACACAATCAAGTGCAATTGCATATAATAACATAACTGAGGCAATAAATGCATTAAGTAATGTAATTTAATAATTTATTTAATTATACTAAAATAATCTATTTACATCACTTACTTTTGCATAAAGAATCACAAAGCAAGAATGAAGTAAATAACCATAGCATTAAATTCAACACATAAATGAAATTAGAGGATATGTCCAATTACCAAATAAGTAGATGTCATCTCAAAACATAATGTCATCACAAAAGAAAGCATCATCATGCCAATATGATCAACTAAAAAACATAGTAATCTAACATGGACAATTCATTTCTAATTATTTAAGCATTTAATAATGGTTGTTTAAGTAACATGAAAAGGCACTTAAAATGCATAAGTGAACATGGTCAAATACATGACTAGCCATTGCTGCAAGAACCTAGTCTAGTGTAGCAAGATACTAGTACATAGTGCAATCTCTACACACATCTTAGGATAATCATGGAACAACATCATGATACCACATCAATCCTGGTAACCACTAGCACAAACCTCAATGAACCATATAACACATCATAATCTCATAAATCAACCATAAGCATAATCAAAGCAACTAATATAGAACATAAATCTAATCACCCCAAGGGTGTAGACCACTCATGGTCCCAATCATGATCTCTTTGCAACGAAAGATCAAAGAGGTTACATCCATCAAGATGACTTTTAGAAATCAAATGGGAGAGGCACTACAAGGTCAATATAAAGGAGAATAAGGATACCACTATTGACATTGCAAATAGAGTTGATTATGGGTGTCGGGATGAGTCTTATCAGGCGAAGTTATCTTTCCTTCACACTACCAAGCTCCAAGTTAAGGCATCACTTCAAGGTGATTCTTGGTTATACAATGAGATAATGATGCTTAAGAAAAAAGTCAGGGATATTCAGAAAGAGTTGGGTCATGAATGTGCTATGAGAGCCCATCTGGAAAACCAAGTTGGTAACATTCCTGACAAACTTAAGGAGTATGAGCTAGAATTCTATCAATTAATCAAGGATAGTAGGTATATGATGGAGCTGGTTACTTCTAGTTTATGTGCTGTGGTGGGTAGTTTGTGAAAGAAAAGTAATGGGGAGATTATGTCTCTAGCTACTATTGGTGTGAAGAGTCTAGGAGGACCAAGTAAGAGAACTAAGTAGAGAATGAGGAAAAATGTTATTGAGGCACCCAAGGTTCTTGACTTTACCATGGTTGATATTATCTAGAGTACTATAGAGGCAGGTAAGGAGGTTGAGAAGATCATAAAAGAGCTATTATAGGTGTTGGTCATGGTCATTGGCGTACTAGTTGTTGGTCTGTGTTTTTTTACTAGTTCTATTTTTATTTCTAGCTTTTTGTTTGAACATTAGGCTCCAAGTTTTTGTAAAACCTGGGGGTGTTTCTACCTATATTACTTTTGTGGTTTTAGGTCCCTATAGAACCTAGTTTTTTGTGTTTTTTTGGTTAACTCTAGGTTTCAAGTCCTTGTAAAACTTGGTGGTGCTTATTGCATATCTTTAGCTTTTGTTAAAGGGTTTTAGGTCCCTTCAAAACTTATTTTTTCCTTAGTCTAAAACTACTTAAAACAAGGTTCTTTCATTATCCAACAAAGTTTATCAAACAAGATTTATCAAAGAGCATTTAAAAAAAAAAAATTTCCTCTTTTTGTTTTTCTTAACTTTCTTAATGTAAGGGCTGATAGGAGCATCAATATATTCCTCATTCTCCTCTTGTGGCACATGTAATGTCAAATTATGATACCTCCTCATGTTTTGAGGAGTACGAGGCTACTGCACTAAAGGGGTGTATGTTGCAATAACAAGTAAATGGGTCAAATTGGCATACTCTTTTTTTTATTACTATTACAAGTATTTCATCAACCAGTAGAACATAACATGCATTTTTCTTACTTGACAATGCCACATCATGTACAACAACATTTTGATTTGCCACCACCTCAACATGCTGAACACTTTGAACATGTTCCACTTGTTCACCATGATGTTCAACATGCTCTAAAATCTTCAAAACAAGGTTACATGTCAAATTGTAATTGAAGATATTAAATTCTATTCATAATTGTGTAATTAATTTCCAGTAGAAAATTAGTACCTCCACCACTATGATGCACATCATGGCCTTCATCATGCATAGGTTTTGTGATAGAATTTGAAGGTTGCAGTGAAATGTTATTATAATTTAGTTTCTAAACTACTAGGCCTTCTCAAAAAAAAAATTGACTAGTCAAAATTTTGACTTTTAATGCAATAGTACAAAAATAAGTAGACATATGTCTAGCCACCTTAATCAAAATCAAATGATAATATTTTTTAATAATGTTATAGATATAAGAAGTAGATGTATGCCTAGATGAGACACATATTTTGGGTATTTTTATTGTAAATAAATAAATAACTATTAATTTTATACTTTAGTATTTTTGGAATTAAAAGAATCTCGTGTCTGACCACCTTAACTAATTCAAAAACTGAAAAATTTAATTTTTCTTTTTTCCCCCTTATAATAGAAGAAACATAGAATGTGATGCATCTTTTCAATTTCAAAAATGTTGTACCATTCAAAAGTTATAGTTGTATTTCAAGTAATGTGTCAGTCAACACTTTATATGTAATTCCATTAGAAAATAAGTAATAATTACTTACTGAACTCATAATTTGACAAACCTTACATTTATGGAAAGATAAGACATTAAAAAAAACCCTTTTCATCTCATCAATTTTTGGTGAAAAAAAGTTGTCAGCTACATGTTTGAAGTAAAAAACACACAAGATCATTCTGAAAACACATTTTTAGGACATTTTAAATTTGACCATATAGGGTTGGTATCGAAAGATATAGTAGGTCTTAAAATGGTATTAATTGTTTTTGTTTAGTATTAGGAAGGGTTGGAAAAAAGTTGGACTAGATTTTGACATGCTTTGAGGCATTTCAAAACTACATATATTTGAGATCACCACTTTTTGGCACACCATGATCCTACACATACCCTATCATCTCCCATTATTTCCTATTATTTCATCATCTTCCCCTTTTTTTCATCAACAAAAAGGGTAAGTTTCCTCTTCCATTTAAAACCGTGCCTTCCACGTGTCTAGGATTTCATAGTGCATAGGTCAGGTTGATGATTTCTGGTAGGCATTGTTCCATTTCTTCAATCATATCTTTAGGACTTGAGGATATCAACACATAAGCCTCAATGATATGTTCTTGGATAATTCCTATTTTGGGAAATAAGAAACATTGCAATTTTAATGGGGTGGAGTTCCTTTTGTGTTAAGCTGTAGTATCCTGGTTGATCAGATGATGCTTTTCTTGAATTTGACCAATATACACACTTTCTAAGCTAGTCACTACATCAAACGATGTTTTAGTGGTCTATAGTGCTTGGTAAGATGTTTTCACTTAGTCATTTAGATATATCAAAAAGTTCTATGAATATGAGATCTGATGAAGGATTGGAGAGATGTTCTTCAATAATTTAACTAAAACATTCTTGGTTTTTGAAAGTTGCTATAAGTGGTTCTCAATCAATTGCTTGAGCTCATCTTTCTCCTTTCTTTTGCTAAGTGATCTTGTTCCATCACTGATACTTTACACTTCAATATGTGCCTTAGTTGATCAATAATATTAGTGGTAGTATTATTTTGCACATCACTATATTCCTGTGATTAGCTTATTTTCTTTGATTAGAGTATGTGCATATTCCTTATGCATATTTGATTTCTTTGTCTTAGTAAACTTCCACAATAAAATTTTATGTTGAATCAATTCTTCATTACTCACTTCCCTCACTCTGCCTACATACATATTTAGTGCACTTTTATTTCTCTTAGGATTCTCCATTTCTTGAGTGTGCTACTCAAACAACTCTCCTTCATCTTTAGATCCTTAAGATGAATATGATGAGGATGATTTTCTTCTCCTTGCCATCCTTTTCCCTTTAGATTGTTTAAATTCTTTGCTTCCAAGTTGTAATTTTCTTTTTGTGATTTGGGACTTTATAGTACTCTTGGATTTCTCTGGTTCTTGAGGTTGAATTAGTTTGTCAACACCATTTTGTATATATTTTTTCTTTTCAACTTTTTCCCCTTTCAGACTTCCTTGGCCTTTGGCTCCTTATTTTGTGGCTTTAGATGATGAAAATTTCTATTTGTGTTGGGTTTCTACTAGTTTTGTTGGATGAGTGTCACCTTCTTCTTGCATTTCCTTGTACCGAGTTGTGTGAGATTCCTTTGCATCTACTACTAGTTGTACCTCACTTACCTTGGAGGTTTCAACTGTCACATGTGCGACTAGAGTTTCTCGTGACCTCTTTGCACTTGGTGACCTTTTTCTTTTTATGATTGTTGTGTTGTGAGCTTTTGCATATTCTTATTTTCTTGATGAGGTCAAATGATTGAATTTGAAAGGTTCTTCATCTAATTGCTCAACATATCCTTCAAATTCTACTATTCTACTAGTTTCAATAGATACAATATTTTTTTCTTGCCCTTTTTGTTTGGATCTGGTCTGGTTAGAGGTTTTACTTGTTTTGCCAACTTCCTTACACATACTATCTCTACTTGCTTGATTATTAATTTCCAATTTTTTTATTTCTTTATCAAACATTTCTCTTTACTTTCCTATTGTGACTAATGCAATGTTAGCTTGTGTTAAGAATTCCTCAATATATGCATCTATATAGGTTTGTCTATCTACTTGTGCATATTCTGGTTTGACATTTTCTAATGCATCATCAAGTATTCATTTTAGTTGTGAGACTCCGGTTTTTCATTCTTGATTATAAAACCTTCCAATTTGTTTGGTAGATCATTCTTTACCATTTTTGGCATTCTATTGTAGACCCTCATACTAACTAGTACTATGCTTATAACAATATTTTGTTCATTTTCTCTCATTAGAGCATATCTGTACCTTATGGTGTTGTAGTTTCTAATATTCATAAAATCTCTTGAAATAATGAAACAACCTCATTATATAGATTTTAGAAAATAAATTGAATGACCAAGATGCAAAGTTGAGCAATAACAGAGATATTTCCATTCTTGATTTGCATTCTCTCACTTTTTGAAATTTCCAAATGGTACGTGCACTTTTAAGTGTAGTTTATTTCTTTTATGTTGATTTTGGAAATTTGATTTAAGTGTGCACATAAGTGGGGACTTATTATTTAATTAAAAGGTGATTTTTTCTTTAAATTAAATGAGATGTAGAGTTAGGTAATTAAAATTAGGATACATCTGATTTTCAAATTAATTATGCAAAATTAGTTTTTATGCATAATCAAGTCCAGTATTGAATTTGATTTCATCATTTCAGAATGGAGGTACATGATTTACTAGAAAAAATTTAGATGTTAATATTTTCTTCTCTTTGAATCATTATGCAAGTAGTTCATTAAGTTAGAGAATATGTTGACTTCAAACAACTATTTTGAAGAGATGACCTGTCCTTAAAGGCACTAGCTACTTGCTCTATGTTGACTTCAAACAACTATTTTGAAGAGATGACCTGTCCTTAAAGGCACTAGCTACTTTATCAAATGAAGAACAATGAGCTTGATTTGAAAGATGCTAACTTTGAACTAGATCAAATCAAAGATTAGAAAGATTGATAGAAAATTGATTCTGAACTTGATTAAATGGAGATTAAATGGAGATTAGTTATACTAGTCTTGAAGTTGGTTGAACTAGAATTGATGGTGAGAAGCCAGAGTGCACTGCTGGATGTGAAGTACTACAACTGAACATTATGAATGATTCTGATTGCTTTAGATAGTATTAGATTGATGTGATGCAATGAGATTGATATGTCCCTTCTTTAGGTTATGTGTTTGCCCTAAGAAATTTGATATGAAGTGATGAGATCACTCATGCAAAAGATTGAAGAATCTCAACTTGATGTAGTTTGATGAAGATGCTTTTAATGATGAAGCTTTGATTTCTTTGTAGTTTTGAGAATTGATGTGGTATGTGCACTTTAAGTGTAATTTATTTCTTTTACATTGATTTTAGAAATTTGATTTATGTGTGCATATAAGCGAGGAATTATTATTTAATTAAAAGGTTAATGTTTCTTTAAATTAAATTAAATGTAGACTTAGGTGATCAAAATTAGGATATAATTGATTTTCAAATTAATTATAAAAAAATGGTTTTTATGCATAATCAAGTCTAGTATTGAATTGATTTGATTATTTTAGAGGGCACATATTTTAGTAGACCAAAATTAGATGATAACATTTACTCCTCTTTTTATCAAGTGTTTCCTTGCCTGAATTCAACCTTGCTCCAGTTCCATCGAGTTCGATTACCCTAAAAATAAATCACTTTGTGATTTCATTGGGTTTTTCAAGTGATATGTAGTTCCCATGTACTCTACTCAATACTACTCTCACCCACTCATCCTAGATGATGTCAGGAAATTATATCACTCAGTGCAAAGTTATGTTCAATAGGTGGCATTTCTCTTTCTTCATTCTGTTGTCCTTTAGAAATGTGGAGAATAATTTATAGACTTTTTCTTCTTATAGGTTCATGACTTTCACATTTAGGTATGAACTTACATCTTCTACAAGTAAAACATATGCATGCAATGGGGATAATGCTTCTACCTGGTTCCTTGCATCTCCTTTTAGTGAGGTAACTTGTCATAAGCTATCATTAATTATGAAAAATATCCTCTTTTATATTTGTCAACTTCCATAGTCTATGACAATTTCCTTTTGTGCACTTAATTGCTAATTTGCAATTCCTCTTGCAAATTCTATATATTGAGATCATTTATCTCATTGTTTGCTAACCATATTTTGTCAATATTCTTGTGATCATACTATCATTTTGTGTTCATTAATAGGTGCATATTATCACATGGGAGAAACATATCAAATTTAAATAAGAAAGAAAAGCATTGGATCATCTTAAGCGAGTGTTTCTTGATTTATTTCACATTTTATGCACTTTACTTCATAATTTAGTGTTAGGTTAGGAAGTTATATTTCTATGCTTTTAGAGTTAGTGGTTTCTCTAGCATGCATATATCTAGTTTTTCCTCTCCTTCACATACATAAAACTATCAAGAACTTAAAGACCACAATCTGACCCATCCAATGTGACTGACTAACTAGAAACTTGAGAAAAGAAGCAAAGGGAAAGAGAAAAGGGGGTCCCCATTATTCCACCAAACTAAATTGGGTGTGAGCTATGGAAACACAACAAATAGCACCCAAAAAAGAAGGAATGACCAAGGAATTTATTTACCAACAAATAACCTTTGTACTAATCCCACACTAAGGAACTAACACCTAGTTATAAGATGAAAAAATATCCATTCACATGTTTCTAGTCTGTCTACCTTGCATTAGCTTCCCATATATGCAACATATACTCATTCCACCAAAATATTTCCATAAAACTCACTTAGGACAAAAATTACTCATGGTGTATATAGTGGCTGATATCACACTACAAATGGGCCATCATACTATGACCCTAGGTAAATATGCATCCTCTCTCCTCCATATTCAAATATACAAAAAAATGCTCCTTCGTAGGTGAGGCCCTTGTCCATTAGTGGCCACTCACAATGTCATTGTGTATAGTCATAGCTCAAACCATGGTCATATGTTTCCCATGAATAGAGAATATGATGCAATACATGTATATAAAACTAACTATCATATCCCTTATAGGAAGATAAATAGACATGATATCTACATGTCACCTCTCTATAAGAACCATTAACATCAATACATAATATCACACCTCTAGTAGCTAGTAGACCCACTAGATGCCTACTCATGGGAATCTCACTACACTAGCATATAGTAACGCTTAATCCATGTAAAATAGAATGGTTAACATATATTTTGTGGTGTGCTCATGAACCTCTAAAAGTGACTACATACAAAAAAATGATGGTGCATTGAAACATATGCTCAGTTAATTACAAACTATCTATCATAAATACTAAACTTTTGTTCCTAAGTCTAGAGAATGCATGCATGATTGGAGGACACTAGCATGATTGGTGCCTAGGGATGCAAATGAAAAATATAAGAAACCCAAAAATCCATCCAAGAGGAATACATAGATGTAGGATATGTGCACAAAATTAGGATATGTGTGCTATATTAAATACTACACTAACAATAAAATGCACAAAATTTAATCAAGGAGCATCAAACAAGGCTTACCTCATCTAGTGCCTTGTCCTCCTCTAAAAGGACACATAAACCCTAAATATCAGTGGTATGAAAGCACCATTTATGAAGAATTTTCATTGAGATGCTATAAAAACTCAATAAAGGCTCACAATGAATAGTAATAATGAGCCTTGTAGGAGTCCACTTCACACATATATAGCCTAGAATTGGCCAAAACTATGAAGATGATTGTGATCAATCTAGCTTTGAATTCCTTTTATTTTCTTCCACCCACTGGGGGTATATATTTCCCCTATAATTTATCATTCTAACTAGAACTAAGGTTTCTTAAGATTTATTCTTGCTAGGGTAGTTTTTTCAAATTTTTGCACTAATTATTTTTTTATTTTGCAATTCTTGTCACAAATGTATAGTTTCACACTAAACAATAAGTGTATCATTTTTATATACTTGATTGGCTTCTACGATCACTATCTTATCCTTTTACAAGTTAATAAATTCTTTTAATGCATTGCATGTACTTAGCAATTTCATGTTTTGAGCAACTTTAGTGCACCTGATCCTTTGAGATAATTAATGTACTAAAGCGAGGGTAGAATATTGTAATATTAAAAAAATGTACATTGTGCATTTATGATACTTAGGCATTGAACTATGTACATTTATGCCTGAGGCTCATGATCAAGTATCCATATCTTGACATCACGAACCTTGAAAGCTAAGTATCCATGAACTGGCCTTATCCAAATTTGGATTCAATGTGGTTGGAAAACAGTGTAGCATGCACTCTTTCCCATAAAATTCAAATTCAAAACAAGTATATGTGCACCTTAGACTTCGTTTGACATGTATCTATTCTCTTGGATGCATATGAAACAACAAAAACCACCCACTTTGAGCATTAAAATTTTGTATTTCTCTTCACTCCCTCCCTCTTACCTCTTATAGTTTTCAATCTCTCTCTCTCTCTCCCTCAAAAAAATAAAAATAAGAAAAATCTCTATTAGATTCAATGACAAGCTGCTCTTCTCATCATTGGTAAAGAGCAATCTACACTACACAAGGATATCTCTTATTTCTCTCTTTATTTACTTAATAAAACATTGCCAATTGTATAATATCACAATTTTGGTCATATCATTTATCATTGCATAATAGGGTCTTTCCTCTCTCAAACGAGGTTCATTTATATTACTTGTCTATATATCATGTACTTTTGTGAAATAGAGGTTTTCCTTCCTCAAGAAAGGTTTTTTCATATTTTGTGTCTTGGGCAATAGGGATTTTCCTCCATTTTGAATAATTTATTTCTATTACTTTTCTTTATTTTGATTTTTTCACAATCTATCTATCTAGTTGTCTATGGAGGTGGAAACACCAAAATGGAGGTTTGATTACGGCAAGCCACTATATGGCTCACATCAAATTTTCCTTATTTTTACATGTTTAGGTGATGAATAGATTTGAGGAGCAAAGAAGACTAGATAGTAAGTAAAATAGAAGCATTCCTTACTTTTTGGCAGAAAGGACTTTGACATAACACATAGACATCCTCACATTACATTTCCTTTTAAATTCAAGAGCTTCGAATTCTCTAAACATGAAGTTTGCTATCAACAAATTATGTTTACACACCCACACACACACACACACATTAAATTTGGTTATTTAGACTTTTCTGCTCTAGATATTTCATGAATAAAGTTTTATATCCATATTAATCTCTTTTGTATTACATTGATTCCATACTTTGAGATTTATATTTCAAGATTAGGTTCAATTTGTTCTAAGTGTCTTGATCCAGTAGCTCACTAGAGCGCTAGTTTAAGTGAGGCAATGCGAGATAGGTTTTCTCTTTAGAAGGTAGCACCTCCCTTATTGTACATTCTCCTTTATCAAGACTTCCTTATTAGATCTTGTTGATCTATGTAGGATTTTTTAATTCCCTCCATGCTCGTTAATGAAATCTAGAAAATCTCAAGCATCTTTGCTATTTTATACACTCAAGATGTTTATATTTAGATTGGAGACCTCTTTTTTTGGGTTGGAGTCTCCATGACCTACTTAAAATGGCATTTGAATACAAATTTACCTATTTATACAATGCAAGAATCTATCTGAAACAAAGTAAAATATAATTGTTTCTTTATTTTTTGAAGCTTTGTTAGATTCTTATTTCTCTATATGTTCTACAATTGTGATGTGTTTTTATGTTCTACTATATATCTAATTGCAAGCTATTAAAGTTATTTTGGAGATTGCCTTCTTACAAACTCTTATTGAGTATTGGAGAAAAGCTCCATATATTATTGCACACTCACTATGTGCTACTCATTGAGAGAACAATATGGTTGTAGTCACCATGTATCAAACACCATTCTCATTACTCACATGACATTTCATAGTAGAAAAGATGTGGTTCACCAAGCTATAGACATGTGGCTACTCCATAGCTTCTCAAAGTCATGGAAAAGGTACTTTTGAGTGACAATGAGATGGAAAATACCCCCAATCAGCTCTTCCTCATTCTTGTGTTCATGTTGTTAAAATTATAAAAGAATAAGTACAAAGGAAGCATCATGGTGTGGGAGTCAATAATACATATACATTGTCTATCACATAATTGAATAATCCCTTTGATAGATATTAGAATTATAAGAAATCTTTAAAAGTTTAATCATTTTTATGTATAATATTTTGAATAAAATTTTAGAAAGAAAATTTGAGACCATATTTTGTAACTAAAGCATGCTATGTCTTTTATTTACACATCAATATAAAATTATACCATTTATCAAATTTTTAATCAAACATAATTCTTAACATTATTAATTTATTTACTTAATATTTAAATATCTATATCAATAATTTTCTGTTGTGAGCACTTTATTTGAAATTAAATTAATATTGTGCTGATTATATTTTACTTTACTATTAGAATATTGCTTAATAAACAAAAACTCTTTATTATTGTGAAAATTATATTCTACTTACGAATAGAATATTACTTAATGAACAATACTCTTTATTATTGTGAAGATTAAAACTCATTATTATTGTGAAGATTATATTCCACTGTACTATTAGAATACTGCTATTCATGTATCTATTTCAATTATAGTCTATTGTGAATGCTCTATTTTGAAGTTATATTATTATCTATAAAGATTATATTCTACTGTGCTATTAGAATATTAGTTAATGAACAATGGTCTTTAAGTTTTTAAAACTCTGTTCACTACCCCAATCTATAAGATCACTAGCTTGACACATTCTTGACTAGTACCAAAATTTTACATACCAAATTTTATCCTTCTACTATTTGATCACACAAATGAAGTGCAAAAATGTCACTGAATTACTGTAGGAAAATAGCAAATTGGTGTTTCCCTAAGTGAAGAGTGTGAACGAAAGTGTATTGTGATTAATCTTCCTCATCCACATCAGTGACAAATTTGCCTGTCCCTGGATTCAAGGCAGCCACAAAGAAGAAGAGCACATTAAAAAGAACGAGTGGCTCTATTTCTGTCACTGGTATTCCTGTCTCAATGTTCAGCTGTGCCAAAGCTCCCTTCCCTGTTATTATCTCTCCAATCAGGGAGAAGGCTATCCCCAACTGTGCCAACCTCCCTACAAACAGCTCATTTGATTTTGTAAATCCAAACAAAGGCCCTGCATTCAGATCCCAATAAATGAATCAAAACGAGAGATGATGTGTTAGATTTTCTATTCTAAGAATAAATTTTAGACAATACTTCTTTGCAAAACTAGATAATAATCAACTCCCTATAACCTTTGTAAGTAATATTGTAAGAGAAAAATATGCATTAAGAATATGTATGACATGGTATAACCTTTGTAAGTAATATTATAAGAGACAAATATATTAGTACAGTTCATTTCTTTCAATTTCTGATAATATACCATTGAATGCAGTCGGGAATATATATATTTTTAATTTCAGAAACAATCCTTAGGAAACTTAAAAACATCAATTCAGATATACACGATTTTAGAAATATTCTTTCAAAAACTTCAATTAACTTGTTATTTTTTATCCGAGTTAATACTCAATATTAAAATTCAACTTCAGAGAGACTGTATGGAGAGAAAACCACAATTTAGCAGCTTAACTTACTAAGAAAGTATTGGTGTCGAATTAAATTCTACCATAACATATATATCTTAGTAAGAAGGAAATGACAGGCAGGCTGTCTGGTCAATTCTAAAATGTAAACCCCACCTAGATTACCACAGTTCTAGGGTTTCAATTCTTAGCAAAACGAAAGTGGCAGGCAGGCTGTCTGGTCAATTTAAGATGGCATGTTGGCTACCCAAGGAATTGTAGATATTGTTAGATGTTCATGCCTTACTTGACAGTCTGCCCCTGTATTTTCTAATAGAAATTGTAAACTTAATTAAATGATAAATCCTTAAAAATCACATTTGTGTGATTGTAAAATTTTCATTGATCATAAATTGAAGTATAAATCAACTAATGATTTTTTTATATTTATTAATAAAAACTTTTTAAAGGCTTTTTATATATTTATTAATAAAAGCTTTCTTGTGATATTGCTATCAGAATTCAATTGGGACTTTCCACGAGGTCACCCATCCTAAGACTATTCCAGCTCGAGCTTACTTAACTATGGAGTTTTCTCTATGGTGAAACTCACTCTGCTTTCAACTGTATTTGCTCTTAAAGGGGTTTTCTTATGAATGGTTCATAAGACACAATACTTGGTGAAGGTTTTGCTAATGCGGTTGCAAGCAGAGTGAGTTTAACCATGGAAGAACCTCTGTGGTTTAAGTGTGCTCAAGTTTGAATAATACTGGGATGGGTGACCACTTGAGAAGTCTAAGTGCTTCACCTCTGTGAATATCACCTAGATCTATTGAGTGCTAAGTGTTCTATTCATTGTCATCAAAGATGGGTTTGTGTTATCCAGTGCTCATGAAATACAAGTCAATGAATTTAACTCAAAAACTACACAACTGAATTTTAATAACAATATCACAATTTAACTTACTAAAATATTTTCTCCTACTTCTCAAAAGCTTTCTTAATCATTCAAACTCTTGGAATAATAACTACAAGCTAGAGGGGAGTTACTTTTAAACAAAAATTCCTTAGAGAAAAAGGGGAAAAAAATGCACCTCCTTCTTTGAGGCCAAGGGCAGATCTAAGGCCTTTCCCAGGAGCGATGACAGCCTTGTCAAAGCCAGTTGGTTCAACTGGGTCGTCGACGAATTTGCCTCTGTCTCCCAGGGCTCCTATTGCTCCCAGCAGTGTGAATAGAATGAAGAAAAGCAACAAAGGTTCTGCTTCGTATATGGGAATCCCTGTCTCCAAGTTTAACTGAGCTAGAATTCCCTTTCCTGTTATTGCCTCTCCCAATATGGATGCCTGTCTCATACAAAACATAAAATTATTATATCTCCAGGAGGACAAAATGCATACCCTCACATTTAGTTGGATTGTAAAACAACAAAATCTGTTCAAGACACTATAATGTAGAAGTGCTTACAGCTCTTTATATACTCTACGACATTTGGTAAGAATAGTATCTCTATACTTAGTTCACATCATTTCACATCTTTTGAAATTGATTCTAAATAGCTGGTTAGAGGACTTTGGAACACACATGCTTCAGGGCTTTAGTCTGTGAAGGTACCACAACTATATTAGACCAAAAGAAACCTTAGTAAAAGGACATGAACAAGAAAATGTTGTCTTCTCATTGATCTAATTTTTAATATCTAAATTAATTATGAAGTGTGAAATGGGTAATCTTCAGTCTTTGACTACTAGTAAAAGGGATTCATCCTAAATTAATTATGAAGTGTGAAATGGGTATTCTTCAGTCTTTGACTATTAGTAAAAGGGATTCGTTCTAAATTAATTATGAAGTGTGAAATGGATATTCTTTAAAAGGGATTCATTCTAAGACTAGGACTCCTATATGGATATCCATTTGGAAAACAACTAAACAGATGAAAAGTTCTCCATAATAAAAGTTAGAGAAGATTATAAGATAAACCCAAAAAAATGAAATTCACAATCTGTAGACAAATAGTATGAAACAGTAGTTCTAAGACTGGATTTAAAACAACACATTGATGATATAAAGCTGAACAATCTTCTATAACAATGCTGAAAGGCGGGGCAAAGACTTCTGGCTGGTTGTCTTCACCAGACAATCCTTAATAGCAAATCCTAGCTGTAAGAATTTGAACTAAAGTCTGGAGTTAGGATCTCGCAGTCTACGCATCTTAATCATACTAGTCCCAAGGCTCTTGATTAGGAAAAATGCATTGGTGATCTTGATTTTCTTGACCAGACAATCCTCACTAGCAAATTCTAGTTGTAAGAATTTGAACTAAATATTATCAGACTTCTAGTATTCATTTAAAATGTGTACTTTTTTTCTGAATTGGATTGAGTTAATTTTTTTTAGTATCAATATTTAGAATTACACTTTATAGTCAATCATCAAGATGAAGGAATGCTAGTATAAAAATTCATCCTAATAATGTGTCACAGAATGCGATCTGAAATATTAATGCTAAAAAAACTCACACAATTACACAACTGAACTAAAGTTTAGAATTACACAGCTTAACTGGTCCTAAGACTATACTAGAAGAAAAGATTGATAATATGAGGCAAAAACTTGTGCTCGATTGTCTTGACCAGACAATAGCAAATACTAGTAATTAAAATGTGAAGATTAATTCGGACTTGGGATCTAGCAGTTAATGCAGCTTAACCATGCTACTAGATCCTGACAATTGTGGTTCAAACATATCCAAACTTTCCTTAAAAACACAAACCACAACCTCACCCAAAACATACCAAGAAAAGGAAATCAATTGAAAACAAAATGTAGTTCAAACATACCCAAACTTGTCTTGAAAACACAAACCATGACCTCACCCAAAACATATCAAGCAAAGGAAATAAATCAAACAAAAGGGCATTAAAGAATCTTACAGCAAAGCCAATCATGGCTACTCTGCCAACGAACAATTCATTAGCCTTGGTAAACCCAATTCCTCCAGAAGTTCCAAAAAGACCATCCTCCACTTTGGGCTTCTCCACTGGCTTAACCGGAGCTCTCCCTCCTCTTTTAGGAGGATCAGAGGCCGGCTTGCTCTTTGAACGAAACAATGCCATAACCTTTACACTACTTTCTCTACCATATCTACTCCTTACAGGTACACTTATCTTTGAGCCTTGAATCTGAAAATGTAATGTGAGGCCTTTTGCACTTGGCAGTGAAGGCACCAGCTGCCTTCTGCTACTCACTGAACAAGCAACAGCTCTAGACATTAGAATGGACTGTGCCATCTTCACAACTCAAGTGCTCTCTCCGCTCCTCTTGCTTCTGTCTTCAATGTTTTCTTTGAGGTTTGGGAGAAAGGCTTCTTAAATTCCGGAGGAGTGTACTTAGCTCGGGTTAAGGATTTGGTGGAAGCAGGAAGAACCACGATCTTTAAGCATGTCCACCCACTTGTTTTTTTTTCTATCTCATTTATCCAAAGGCCTTTTGTTCATGTCATTAGAGCCTTACAATGCTCAGGTCGTGTGGCTTCAATTCAACCTTGGCTCTCAATTAATGTTTTTTAAAAGATAACATATAACATTTATGCAAACAAAACTCTGTGGGAGTAGGCTTATTAAGCTCAATTTTTTCCATGTATGGATTGATGACACCTGACATGATGTTGGGAGACGACACATAGATGGCAGGAGATGGGCTTCAAAAGTTTCGGTATTTAAGAGTTTGCAAGATATTTGAAGGGAATATGGCTAACCTATAGGATATGCTCTTGTAGATTTTCTCTTGTAAAGATAGTACCAAAGATTTAGAGATGGTAAAGAAACAAGGAGTGGGTTTTTGGAAACTGGGAAATAAAAAATTGTTAATTTGGGATAAAAAAAAGTTTACAAATTAGGGGGAGCAAACTTTAAATCTATTTTCTAAAAGTTTTCTTTCAATTATCAAATTTATATTATAATAATCAAATAATTGAGTAATGATATGTTACTTGATTCTTCTTCTATCGAAACTTCAAATTAGAATTATGATTTTGACAAATGTTCCAAGCAATTTTAACTCCCTTTCTCCTAAGAAAGAGTATAAATATAACTTTATAATAAGTGTTGAATAGAAAAACAAACTCATGAATGACATAAATCTTTGATAAAAAATTTAAATATAAAAATAAATATCAATCAATCATAATATTAATTTCTTTTTATATATTTAGACGTGTCATACTAAAATTTAAATGAACTAATGAATACTAATATTGGGGTGTGTGTCTCATATGTATGTATAAAGTTTAAAATAATTTTTACATATGAAGTGGATGAAATGTATGATGTATTATAGAAATGTGGAAATAAATAGTTTTTTTATAGAGCTAAATTAAGGTTATGATTTGTAGTATTATTATTGTGTTTAGTTTTATTTGACAACACTAAGGTAAATTGAAGGATACCCATCAATGAATTAAATCATTTGGGATTTAATAGATGAGGTAATTACTTGATTAACTTTCATATCATTGACATTGTTTATGTATGTTGTTATTTTGTTTCTCCATTATAAGGTTCCTTTTGAGCAATAATTTTACAAATTGGAAAAAATAACTAGAAGAGTAAAGATTAGGGCATTATTCATCTATAATATTTGGGCAGTGACAATTTTTACATCTATGTTTAACTCTCAAAGAATATTCTAAGAAACCTAATAATACAACAAGTCAACTATTTGTAGATAATGTAGCTTGTCTTCATGCATGAAATTTCTAGTTCCATCTTATAAGTGTCTCTTGTTAAAGATACTTGTGAGGGTAGAATTTAATTTATTTTGACAACTATATGCTTTTCCATTCTTAAATGATATAGGAGCTCAACTCAACTGCTACAAACATACTTTTAACAATTCCATTAGCATTTCTCTACAACTTGAGGTGTATGTAGAATAAGACCTTCCCAACCACTTCTACCATTAATTGTTGCTCTCATGTCCCTTTTTTCAAAAAGAGAGAAACTTGCTAAAAATAATTTGTCTTTCTTGTCGCAAATTTTATAATAACTCATGCTTATTTCTTTAGTGGTAATAGGCCAGTGGAGATGTAATTATGTACTAATTAGTCTTTATATTTATACGATCTAATATATTTCAAACTTTTCATAGATTGGCTGACATATCAAAGGAAACATAGGCACGAATAAATAAGCATAGGCAACACAATCTTGGCTTTAGTGGTTATTCCAAACTTGTCACACAAGTTGTAAGTATTAGAAATTGAAAAACTAAATGTAAATATTTATAAATTACAATCAATTTTATTTTGATGAAACATTGTAAGTAAAATGGACAATATAAATAAAAAATGCAAGGCATGGAGTTCCATAGAGCTCTCACAAAAGAGGATAAGAGGATTGGCTTCCAGTTTGGCTTTAAAGTTGTGCCTAAATAGAGACAAGTTGAGATTAGTGCCCAAGGTTCTAATGATGGATCTACACCTGTCCAGGTAAGTAAGATAAATAAAAAATTATAATCCCAAATTGAATACTTTACCAACTAGTTTAGTATCTCAATTATTCATTTCCTTCACTTATCTCATCTAAAGTGTCATCCTAATTTTCATGACATTGGAATGTAGTCTAAGAGTCTTGCTACACAATCTGTTGATGATGAAGTTTTGGATGTGCATCATAGTGGTGAAGGTATACATTTGGTATTCAAAATTATATGTGTAACAATGAGTACAAGTAAACATCTTAAATTGCTTGTGGTGTAGAAAAAAAATTAAATTGCAATTGGTGTTTGGATTAATGTAACATTTTGTATTGCAATACTAGTAGATCGAGAGGCGGACATCCATGAGCATGTTGAGGTTGAGGCCAAACAAAATGATGTGGTCAAAATAGGTAAATAATTCCAAAGTTATGTTCTTTAAGGGAATGAAATAATTGTTTTGATTAAGTAAAAGTAGGTTTTAAAAGACCCGAAACCTTTAACAAAGTATCAAGAAATTATAACAGTAGTACTTGAGTAGTCTAAGATGAAACACAAAAAGTCTAACAACATAGTACATGGACTAAAGGCTCCATAGAGATCAAATAAAAATAAAAATAGGAGGCCAACTATAAAAAAAGTTGAAAAAATAGCAAAAAGATAGCAAAAAGCCAGCACTCAGATAGCTACGTAGTTTGTGTTAGAATCTTTTAGAATAACTAAGAGGGGGGGGGGGGGGGGAGGGGGCGTGTGAATTAGTTACCCAAGGTCCAATGATGTCCAATGCAACTTATTCTACAAAACCTTAATGGCACATAACTGAAATATGTATGCAATTGAACATTAAACAATCATGAAAAGTAAACATGCATCACACCATAACACTAAGAATTTGATAACCCAGAAACCCTCTAGGAATAAGAAGGTAAAACTGGAGTGGGGATGATACCCACAAAATAATTGTGCAATGGATTTCTACCACTTCTGATGGTTTGCCTTGTTAAAGGCTACAACACATTGTTAAATGTGACCTTGTTAGAGGATTTCACTATACTATTAGGAATAGGCTTAGTCAAAGGACTTTGAAACATTCACTTCAAATGTCACCCTGTTATAGGATTTACAACATGGCTATTAAACCAACCTAAGTCCATAGGATTTATTCTAACTGTTACAATTGCTAGAGAGTAACAATAATGGCGTTTGATCTGATACAACTTACAACATATCTTGCAGATTACATATCACACTTCAGTTCAATCCTTTGCTTGGCTTTAATCACTTCAGTTCTGTCAGCTTGTCATCTCAAGCTTCATCACCTCGAGTCTTCTTACTCATTATACCAATGCAATCATATCTATGGTCACCTATCGAAGCAAAGTATCTGTTCTCTCTTCCACCTTAGCACCTTCTTCAACACTTCATGCTTTCATGCTTGACCATCTACTTTTCTTCGTGACCTTATGACTCCTTAAATAGAAATTTGGAATACCTTTTCTACTCGATTCTCCCTCTCCAACTTTAGGGTTTCAATAGATTAGGTAGGATACAATGTATCTATCCCATATCTTGCTCTTATCTAGAAACTTCGTCTAGAATCCAATTTTATTTGCCAAAAACATTTTACATAGTGTTCTGTGCCACCAGCTCATCATTCTTATCTTCTATATGATTCACAGAATTCTAGATAACTACCATGTCAGCTCAGATCTAGTGAATCTTCGATTTTCAAAATAATGTAGCAACTTAGCATTATTGATTTACTGATGCTCGACATCTTCTATGTTACTCGACCCTTGCATCTTGCTCGACAACTGTATCTTCACTCAACACCTATTTCTTGCTCGGTACCTGAAGACTTCTCGGCACTTGAAGATCACTCGGCACTTGATCTTCATTCGGCACACACTAAAATTGAACTTGCTTGGCTTCAACTGAGAATCTGTTCGACACTAACTAGAACTCTTTACATCATGTGTCTTAGTGTGTCCATCCTCTGTGTCTTAGAGTATGTCATCAATATACTATTTCATCAATGGCTTAGCTGATCCTTATACTTCATTACAACATCATAACTTCAACCTTTCTCTAGGTAATCTAGTTACATCTTATTGATTGCTACGTCCTTGTCAATCAACCAATTGATAGTATTTGGGTCACTAAAGCAATTGTCATTCCTGCAAGTAGCAAGTTTGACATCAATGACAAAAAAATGATTGAAAACATTCTTTACTAGTTCCATTACTCTTCATTCATGAGCTTTTCAATCATTTCCAACAATCTCCCTCTTTGGCATTGATGGCAAACCAAACTGATCAATTGATCAACTTAGTTACCACCAAAATTATATATGTTTTCTGCTACTTTCTGCTTCCTTCTTGACTGCTACATCCTTTCCTACTGATCGCATATATCTCCATATCTTTACCTTTCAGTTTCTCATAAATCTCCCTCTTTCATATATAAATCTCCTTCTTACTTTGTATTGATTAGATATCTCCCTCTTTGACATAAATGCCAAATATGTAGCATCTTTAACATGCAAAATATAAGCTTTGCATCTCATGTATTCTCCCTCTGTCACCATGCTTGTGACTAATTTTGAATTCCTGCTCCTTCTGTCATCCTCTGCATCATTCTTATGATATTTTAATGATTTGTTCCTATTGATGCAGGGTAGCCTCTAAGATATTCATAAGCATCCTTAGGCAATTGTTTGGTGAAGATATCTGCAGTTTGTTCCTTTGTGTGAATGTACTCCATCTTCACTTGTTTGTCTTCTACCAATTCTTTGACATAGTGATACTTGATTGCAATATGCTTGGTTTTTGCATGCATTACTGGATTCTTGGATATGTTTATAGCACTTGTATTATCACAATACAATATCACAGGTTTGATTACCTCTTCTTTCATTCCTTTCAATAGATGTGTGAGCCACACAATGTTTGTGCAATTGACTTCTGGTGCCACATATTCTGATTCTGCATTGGACTGAGATGTGCATGTTTGTTTCTTGCTAGTCCAAGTAACTAGTCTTTTACCTAAAAATAATGCTCCTCCACTTGTGCTTTTCCTGTCATCAATGTTGCCTCCCTAATCTGCATCTGTGTATGCATTGAGCTCAAAATTTTCATTCTTTTTATAATATAGGCCAAAATCATCAGTTCCTTTGAGATACCTCATTATTCTTTTTACTGCTATGAGATGATTTTCTTTAGGATTAGCAGAGAATCTAGCCACTATTCCAACTGCTAGTGCTATGTCTGGTCTACTATGTACAACATATTGTAATTTTCCAATCATGGTTTTTTACATTTTTTTATTAACTTTAGCTAATACATCATTTTTGGATAGCTTATGTCCTATTGCCATTGGTGTGCTGACTGGTTTGGAGTCTTCCAATCCAAACATTTTAAGTATCTCTTTGATGTACTTTGATTGTGTCACAAATATACCATGTTTTAGTTGATGTACATGCAAACCAACAAAAAATTTGATCTCTTCAAACATAGACTTCTGAAACTCATGTTTCATTTTGTTAGCAAAACTTTTGTAAATCACTTCCTTTCCTCCAAACACTATGTCATCCACAAAGATTTCAGATACAATAATATCCTTACCTTCTTCTGATTTGATGTACATGTTGTTGTTATCATCAGTTCTTTCAAATCCTATTTGCACTAGATACTTGTGAAGTCTCTCATACCATGCTCTAGGTGCTTGTTTCAGACCATAGAGTGCTTTATGTAGTTTAAAAACCATATCCCTGTTGTTCTCATCAATAAATCCCTCTGGTTGTTCAATATAGACTTCCTCTTCCAATATACCATTCATAAAAGTAGACTTTACATCCATCTAATTGACTTTAAAACCTTTATATGCAGCATATGCAAGTAAAGTTATTACTCCTTCCATTCTCGCAACAGGGGTAAATGTTTCCCCATAGTCTAATCCTTCTTCTTGAGCATAACCCTTACATACTAGTCTGGCTTTGTTTCTAGTAATCTCACCATTCTCATCTAGCTCATTTCTGAACACCCACTTGGTGCCAATCACATTCTCATCAACTGGTATGAGAACCAAACTCCAAGTTTTGTTCTTCTTTATTTGATCAATCTCTGCTTCCATAACTTTATACTAGTCACCATCTTGTAATGCATCATATATTGTTTTAGGTTCAAATTTGCTTAATAGACATGATTCATTTCTTAGTCTATTCCTTGTCATTGGTCTTGCATCTTTGTCACCAATTATCTGTTCAACAGTGTGATGTTTCTTTACATATTTGGATAATCTTGGTTCTGTCCTTGTTTCCATGTTTGATCTTTCAGATTTAGGGTCACTATGCACTTCGTTGTCAGGTAGTTCTACATCTCTTTCATGTGTACTGACTTTAGAGCTAAAATGTGTATTTCCTTCATTCTGTAACTCAGCTTCTGAATGCAGCTCGACATTCACTGGTTATGACTCAACTGAAACTGAAACTTGCTGTTGAATCCCAATTTGATTGATAGTATCCTCTTCAACAGGCATTCCTTCATAAGAATACACAAAGGTTCTTTATTCATCCATTTTCTTTGGTTTTTCAACTTGGACATTTATATGCTCATCAAAGTTTACATTTGCACTTTCCACAATTTTGTTAGTGTTAGTATTTAAACACTTATATGCTTTACTTCTAGTGGAGTAACCAAGGAATATGCCTTCATCACTTTTTGCATCAAATTTTCCATTTCTAGCATCTTTAAGGATAAAGCATTTGCAACCAAATACTTTGAAATTTTTTACATTGGGTGAGTGGCCATACCATAATTCAAAAGGTGTTGCACTTGTACCTTTCTTGACTTGTACTCGATTCAGTGTATGAACAGTCACACTTACAGCTTCTCTCCAATATTTTAGAGCAATAGTCTTTTCCATCATTAATGTTCTGGCATAGTCAATCACAGATCTATTTCTTCTCTTAGCAATTCCATTTTGTGGGGGAGTTCTAGGAGCTAATGTTTGTCTCTTGATTCCTTTGTCATTGCAAAATGTCTCAAATTCATTTGATGTGAATTCACCACCTCTATCTGATCTCAGGTATTTCAAACTCTTTCTTGTTTCTTTTTCAACTCTAGCCACATACCACTTAAACATTTGAAAAGCATCAAATTTTTTCTTTAAGAACATAACAGTCATCATCTTGGAATAGTCATTAACAAACAACATTATATATTTATCTCCTTTGTAGCTTTGTACTTGTATTGGACCACATAAGTCAGTATGGACTAACTCAAGTACTTCTTTAGAAGTATAGTTTTTACTCTTGAAACTTGACTTAGTGATCTTTCCTAGCTGACATTGTTTGCACATGATGTTGTCAGGCTTCTTCAGTTTAGGTAAACCTCTGACTTTCTTCATTTTACTGATATTGACCATATTATCGAAGTTGACATGACATAGCCTTCTATGCCATAACCACACATCATCAAATTTTGCAACAGGACAAGAAGCATTTTCCATATCAAGATAAAACAGATTACTTCTTGTTTGATCTCCTTTTCCTATCAATTTACCATCAGTATCATAGATTTTTGCAGTTTTATTTCCAAATTCTACTTTGCACCCTACATTTCCTAACTATGAGACACTTAGCAAATTGTAGTTTAGTCCTTCAACATAGTATGCATTATCACATGAAATTTTCTCTATAAGCTTAATGGAGCCTTTTCCTTTGATTTGACATGGAGCATCATTACCAAATCTAACACTATTTCCATCATACTGAGTAAAGTTAACAAACTTACTTTTGTCTCCTATCATGTGATGTGAGTGTCCATTGTCTATGATCCATTTGTCATTCTTTTTCATACATGTTACCAGTGTTGTAGGATCTTCTTCATCAGATTGGTTCTTCATGGCCACATAAACAACTTCATTATCATTATCATCAGAATTCTCTTTAGCAATATAGCACTTCTTGCCTTTGTCTTTGTAATCTCTCTTATCATCTTCTCTTCTATGTTTGTACTTGTTTCCTTCCTTGTAATCCTATTTCTGTGTACACCTTGTAGCAATATGTCCTACTTCATTGCAATTGAAACAAATGATAGGCAGCTTACCTTTGAATTTTTCTTTGCCTCTATGAAATCTTCTAGCTAGTAATGCTTCTAATTGTTCCACATCTTCCTCATCAGTGCTACTATCACTAGATACATATTTCTTTCTTCCCTTCTTTGATTTCACCTATTCAACATCTTTTAGTGATAGCTTGGCCTTGAAAGAAGATTCGACATTCTCAAGTCTGTAGTTGTCAAAGTTAGATAACTCAAATGCGGTGAGTCTACCCACTATACCTTCAAAACTTAGATTGTTTCTTGGCACACATCTTAGCTATTGTATAGCTGACACTCTAATAGCATAGATAGGGAGCAAGGTTCTTAAGAACTTATTGTTAATAGTATCATCATCTAATTGACCACTCAAAGATCTTATTACACTTACCACTTCCTTTATTCTAGTAGCATACTGAGTAGCATTTTCACTTTCCTCCATTTTCATATCATCAAACTTTCCTCTAAGGCTTTCTCTTTTTGCTCTCTAGACATTCAGATCTCCTCCATAAATGTTTGATAGGGCTTTCCACATATTGAATGCAGTGTCACATCCTTTGATATCATTGAATTCAACATAGTTGAGTGCAGAAGCAATCTCCAGCATTGTCTGATTGTGTTCTTGTTTGTTTTTCAAATCTTCTGCAGTAAGAGTACCAGTTGGATCAACATGTTCAGTAACAATTGAATTTTGGGCATAATCTCCTATGGATCCAAGATGTAGCTTCTTCAAGCTTTTCCATGCAACAAAGTTGTCTTTGTTGAGCTTGGGAACTTCTCTCTTAGGCATTTTGATCTTTTCTACTTCTAGTCCCTTTAAACTAAGTCAACAACAAGGCTCTGATACCAATTGTTAGAATCTTTTAGAATAATTGGGGGGGGGGGGGGGGGGGGGGGGGGGCGGGGGGGTGAATCAGTAATCCAAGGTCCAATGATGTCCAATGCAACTTATTCTACAAATCCTTAATGGCACATAACTGAAATATGCATGCAATTGAACATTAAACAATCATGAAAACTAAACATGCATCACACCATAACACTAAGAATTTGATAACCCATAAACCTTCCAAGAATAAGAAGGTAAAACTGGAGTGGGGATGATACCCACAAAATAACTGCGCAATTGATTTCTACCACTTCTGATGATCTACCCTGTTAAAGGCTACAACACATTGTTAAATGTGACCTTGTTAGAGGATTTCACCATACTATTAGGAATGGGCCTAGTCAAAGGACTTTGGAACATTCACTTGGAATGTCACCCTGTTATAGGATTTACAACATGGCTATTAAACCAACCTAAGTCCATAGGATTTATTCTAACTATTACAATTGCTAGAGAGTAATAATAATGGCTTTTGATCTGATACAACTTACAACATATCTTGCAGATTACATATCACACTTCAGTTCAATCCTTTGCTTGGCTTTAATCACTTCAACTCTGTTAGCTTTTCATCTCAAGCTTCATCACCTTGAGTCTTCTTACTCATCATACCAATGCAATCATATCTATGGTCACCTATTGAACCAGAGTATCTATGCTCTCTTCCACCTTAGCACATTCTTCAACACTTCATGCTTGACCATCTATTTTGCTTCGTGACCTTATGACTCCTTAAATAGAAATCTGAAATACCTTTTCTGCTCGATTCTCCCTCTCCAACTTTAGGGTTTCAAAAGATTAGGTAGGATACAATGTATCTATCCCATATCTTGCTCTTATCTAGAAACTTCGTCTAGAATCCAATTGTCTTTGCCAAAAATATTTTACATAGTGTTCTGTGCCACCAACTCATCATTCTTATCTTCTATATGATTCACAGAATTCTAGATAACTACCATGTCAGCTCAGATATGGTGAATCTTTGATTTTCAAAATAATGTAGCAACTTAGCATTATTGATTTAATGATGCTTGGCATCTTCTATGTTACTCGACACTTGTATCTTGCCTGGCAACTGTATCTTCACTCAGCACCTATTTCTTGCTCGGTACCTGAAGACTGCTCAGCACTTGAAGATCACTCGGCACTTGATCTTCACTCGGCACACACTAAAATTGAACTTGCTTGGCTTCAACTGAGGATCTGTTCGACACTAACTAGAACTCTTTACATCATGTGTCTTAGTGTGTCCATCCTCTGTGTCTTAGAGTATGTCATCAATATACTATTTCATCAATGGCTTAGCTGATCCTTATACTTCATTACAACATCATAACTTCAACCTTTCTCTAGGTACTCTAGTTACATCTTATTGATTGCCACCTCCTTGTCAATCAACCAATTGATAGTATTTGGGTCACTAAAGCAATTTTCATTCCTACAAGTAGAAAGTTTGACATCAATGACAAAAAATGATTGAAAATATTCTTTACCAGTTTCATTGCTCTTCATTCATGAGCTTTTCAATCATTTCCAACAGTTTGCAGCAGGTCAATAGCTTGATCTGCCAAAATTTGCATGTTCTCTATAGTAGCCTTCATTTCTGCCATTCTATTCACATCACCAACCTTCTTGGATTGAGCCCTTGTGCACTTACTTGGTCCCTGGTTCTCAGTCACAATAGGTGAATCATGCCCTTTATCTTGCTCAACCTTTTTCATAAGATTGCTAACCTTATCCTCCACTGTCTTTAAAATGTTATTGTTTTGTTCAGCCATCTTCTTAATTATTTTTTCAATATTACCCATTCTGGCCTCCAGACTCTTTAGTCTCTTTTAGAAATTAGTATTAGCCTTCTCCAAAATCCTATTTTTATCTTCAATCATTGGGACCTTTTTCATTAAATTTTTTACCTCTTTAGTATTACCTATAACTTCCAAAAGACGGTCAATATTTTGACCCAATATGTATTCCCCTCTAGCCATCTTACTAATAAGCTCAAAATCCTTGGAAATACTCTACATTTGTTGTTTTAGATTAACAATTTCCTTTAGAATGGTCCCAAGATAACCCATAAGCCCTTTTGTAATATCCATCTCCCCCTCATTCGTGTTATTATTAGGGGATTGATCCTTCTCCCCATAATTCTCTTTTTTCAAAGCCATATTCTTGGAGAACTTCTCAACTCCCTTCTCTTGAGCCATCAATGTTTTTCTTTTCCTTTCCATTCTGCAAATTATAACTTCCTCATCTAAGGGAATTGAAACCCTATCCTCATTCTAGCCCCTTTTCCTTGAACCCTATCCTCCACTTCCTTTCTTTTGAGAGCCCGTCCTACATCCCTCATCAAAATCACTATCTTTGTTGGAATCACTCCCCTTAGCTTTCTCATTCTTCTTCTACGAACTACATCCAATACCCCTTTTAAAACTTAGACTACTACCCTCCACCTCATCCTCAGTATCCAAATCATAGCCTTTCTCCAGGATACTCCCCTCAGTTTCATACTCAACTGCCTTCAAACTATGTTTGGGTTTTTTTTCCCTGTTTGACTTCAATAAATTTATTATGAGTACCATTAAACCCTCATGGCATACATGATCACCATCCAAGTCTTTTTGAATTGCCCATATGGAATTACCCAACGACTTTCTAAGATAGAAGGGCAAATTGAGCCTAATACTATGCCTGAAATGGCTAGCCAACATAAAATGATAACCATAAAGCTTCGTGAAATGACCATCCAAAGTAAGGTATTCAATGATCACAAACAACATGAATCTCCAAGGCCACAGAATAGAGGTAGGATTGTAGTAAGAGTTACCATTATCATCAGTCAATTACGTTCTTTATTAGAGTCCATGAATTCCTCAATTGCCATATTCAAGAGCTTCCTATCACAGTAGAAATTGATGTCCTCCATATCTAGCCCTATGGCTTCTGCAATAATCTCTTATAATACCTCCATTCTTTGATTTCCAACAAGGATAGAACCATCCTTCCAAGTCTTAATAAAATTCTGAGTGATAGCAGGGTTATTCCGCTTTTCCATAAAATTGGTGAAATTCCCGTGCTTCAAAATTTCCCACACCTCCTTTTTTTGCTTCCACTCCTTGTAGCTGGCAAGTTCAACGCTCTTCTATTTCCCTCCCATATTCTTCTCACCAATGCCACTACACTAATCTCTCAGAAATACCCTAATACCGAAAAACATCAAAGTCAATATCATAGTCAATAGTCACAATGGTAACTCAAACCCACAATCCATGTGGCATAAAGCACTCCATTCTAGAAATCATAACCTATCACTTTCCAAATGTATCTGAATGCATAAATGCTAATTACTAACATGATCATCATTATTACAACATCTTTTCCTACTGCCCATTTTATCATAATCAATAAATAGGTGACCTTCAATAGGTAAAAGATCATTATTATTCCAAATGATCTTTTTTTCACTCAAACAAGCCACATTAGCTTCCTAGTCAATAGCTCGATTTTCTTCCCTAAAGTTATGGGAAAAAATACATATTTCAAAAGACTTAATAATATCAATGGCTTCAAAGATAATATTAGTAATAGTCCATGAGGGTTTAGTGATTTTATTAAGGCAATTTATTATATTGAGAGAATCTCCTTCCACCCAAACCTTCCTCAAATTTAGACTCTTTACAAAAATGAGACAATATAAGGCATCACTAGCTTCAACAACACAATTGGTTTGGTTTCCAATAGGAATAGCCATACAACTCACTTTCTCTCCATAAGCATCCCTAATAACAACACCACAACTAGTAGTTCTTAGATTACCTTTGGAAGCCCCATCAAAGTTTACCTTATACCAATCCACTGGTGGATAATCCCATCTCGCATTATCCCTAGGATTATAATCCTTCTTGTACATACTCAAGCCACCAAGGTTCCAATTTTGAATCACCTTCTCTTCCCAATCATTGTGATGTTGCTATCCTGAACCATTGGTTTTGATATTCTCTCTCATTAGAGCCTTAATTTTACAAAACACTTGATCAGGGTTAGATTCAACACCTCTAAACACCTCATCATTGCATTCCTTCCATATACCCCAACAAAGGTATGGAAGAATAAAATCACACAATGTTAAAATCAAAGAATTATTAGAGGGAGGCTTCCAACTAATGAAGAACATTTGGATAGTAGCAGGGAAGACCCAATCAATGTTCATCAGACCACACACCCTTTCCCAAATCTTTTTAGTATAAGAACAATGTAGCATTAAATGATTGGCTGATTCAGCATCATTCTTGTAAAGGTAACATCTATTAACAATATTGAACCCTCTTTTCATTAAATTAGCATTAGTCAAGATCTTATCCTGCAAAAGAATCTAAAAGAAAATTTTAATTTTAAGTGTCATACCTTTCACCCAGGTCTTAGCCCAACAAGGTTTAGGATGCATATCAAAGGAGTTGACATAGACCAAAAAAATAGAGTACATCCCACTAGGATCATGCTTCCATATCAATTCATCCTACTCTTGACTTAAAAAGAAAACATTCAAAAACTTGTTAAGTTCAACCATGTTCTTGTCTGCCCTTTTGAGATCCTACCAAGAATTATTCTCCCAGTAATCCACACCAAAAATACCATAGATATTCTTACATTGCTCCATATAATTATTCTACCTTTGATCAACACAAAGTGGATGATCCAAGATCCAAAAATCTTCCCAAAAGAAAATAGTCCTTCCATTTCCCACCTTCCATCTTGTCCTGCTCTTGATGATATGTTTACAATTCTGAGTGTTTTTCCATATCATGGAACCCCCTTGCACCAAGTCATGATTAAGAAATTGATTAAAATTATGGTTATCCCTATTATATTTATCATTCCAAATGTTCCTCCATTCTCCTTCCTCCTTGTGCCATCTCCATTATAATTTAGCCAGTAGAAACTCATTCATAGCAGTTACTGTTCTCAATCCAAGTTCCCTCTTATTGAGAGGCATGCAAACTTTCTCTTAAGCAATCAAAGATAATATTTTCTTTTTCTACATACCCATCCATAAAAAGAGCTTCTAAATTTTTCAATAGCTTGAGCAAACTTTCTAGGAATCTTGAACACACTCAAAGCACAAAGTAGAACACTCTGAAGGATGGACTTCAAGACAATAATCTTCCCTACCTGAATGAGAAGGAATCCTTTCCATCCTACTAGTTTCAAGTGAATCTTATCAATCAGTGAATGCCAAAAACTCTCAAGAGGGTCTAGACAAAGAGATAACCCTAAATAAGAACTCGGTAGGGAACTAGTATCACAGCCCATAATATTTTTAACTCTATTCTGCCTAGAAATATTAAAATTAATAAAACAAATCACGCTTTTATTCCAGTTAATAATTTATCCTAAAGCTTGTCCATAATCTTCCAAAGCCCTTTTAATGTTCCTAGCATTTCTAACTGAAGCCCCTCCCATGATAATGGAATCATCCACAAATTGTTGATGCAAACATATCAAAGCTCTAGAAGAAGGATTAAGGCCCACAAAGTCCCCTATATTCACCATTTTTTCCACAAATCTTCCCAAACATTTAGCCAGAAGAATAAAATGAGTGGGTGATAGTGGACCCCCCTGTCTTAAGCCTCTTGAGGCCCTAAAAAAATGAGTAGAGGATCCATTAACAAGCACCAAAAAAGTGGCAGAGGAAACCAGTCTAAGGACCAAATCCCTAAACTTCTTGTTAAACCAAAAGCTTCAAGACCACACTGAAGAAAAGCCCAATCCACTCTATCATATACTTTGGAGAGGTCCAACTTAAGGAGAAACCCTTATTTTTTAGACATCATGAGAGAATGAATATTTTCATGAACCAAGACAATGGAGTCCAAAATCTGTCTGTCAGGGACTAGAAGAGGCAAAATTTTGAGAGTCACCACTTTAGAAATAATCTTATAAAAAGAGTTAAAAAGGCTAATTTATTAGAACTGATCCATACTATCCACTCCTAGGCTCTTAGGAATAAGAGCAATGCAGGTTTCATTCAGTTCTTTCAGAATTTTTCTAGAACCAAAGAACTCCTTAACCCCATTACACACATCAGTACCAATGATATTTCAATACTTGTGAAAGAAAAAAAAAAGGAAACCCATTTGGCCCAGGGGCTTTATCTACCTTAAATGAAAAAATAGCCTTCAAGATCTCATCATTAGAAGGAATGGAAGTAAGAAATCTATTTTGATCTTCTGTGATACAATTTGGAAGGCAGTCAAGAAATAGATTTTGCTTAGCCACATCCAAATTGGGATCACTTTGGTGCAGGTTACTAAAAAAATCCACCACTTCCCTTTTGATATCCTCCTCCTCCTTAGTAGTACCTTCTTCCATTTTGAGTCTTGAAATTCTATTAGCCATCCTATGCTTCAAGGTGGTCATGTGACAAAACTTTGTATTCTGATCCCCTTTCTTTAAAAAGGTTTTTCTAGAACATTGCATCCAATACATCTCCTCTTTGGTGATGATGTCATGTATCTCAGCCAATTTAGCACCTTCTTCATCCCTAGAAACAATCTCATACCCATCAATATGAATCCTATCCTGAATCTCTTTAAGCTCCTCCAAAATCTTCTTCTTATTCTCAAAAATGTTGCCAAAAGTGTCTTTATTCCATTTTTAAATGTTTTTTTTGATATTCTTCAACTTAGCAGCAACTTTAAACATAGTATTCCCCTCCACAGTTATATCCCACCACTCCTTAATGAGATTCTCCAAATCCGAGTGAAGAGTCCACATTTTTTCAAACTTGAAAGGAAAATTCCTCTTATAATTAAGTAGGTCAGCCACAAAAAATATAGGATAATGATCTAAGCCCAACCAGACTTGAGCATTGTGAGAACATTTATATCTTAAGAACCAATCACTACTGATCAATGCTCTATCTAGCCTAACCTGAATGAGGTCATTTCCAATTCTTTTGTTGGTCCAAGTATACTCAATCCCATGCAAGTCTAGGTCATGTAGAAGATGATTTTCAATAAAATCCATCAGATCTAATCTATTGTCCAGATTAGTCTAGCTACCACCCATTTTTTTAGCTTCTTACAAAGGGGTATTAAAATCCCCCATAATAATCCAATTGTCACCTACAAAAAAGATTTCTCTGATTAGTGATATCTTCCCAAAGAGCCTTTCTACCCCACTTAGTATTGGTTGCATAAACATTAGTAAGTACCCAAGAAAAACCATCATTTGAATTGGAGAATCTAATATTCATCATATTTGTATTATGAGAAATAAGCTTTCCATGAATCCATTTATTATTCCAATAAACCGCCATTCCCCTTGAAGCCCCCTCAGAATCATTTCCAATAACCTTACCTCCCCTAAAAATTGAAAGTCCTTCTACTTTATCCTTTAACATCTTAGTTTCTTGAATAACAAAAATATCTAGTCTATTATCCCTAATCATAGTTTTCAAAATGTCATGTTTATGAGGATTGTTTAATCCTTTGATATTCCATGAAATGAACTTCATTTTTTAAGGAAATTTTTTGAATCAAGGATAGTCCTCTGACTACCATCAGCTATACTTCTGTTATTCTTAGCAAATCTTTTTTTCTTATTAGAGGGTCTACCCACAAAGGAAGGGGATAACCCAACATCCCTAGTCTTGAGATTAGATTTAGCATCCCCTTTTTTACTATCTTTGCCAAGAGATGTACCAGACCTATCACCTTTCTTATTACTCTTGGTTTTAACCATGATAGCCTTCATCTGCTTTTTGTCATTTGCTCCCCCTTTCTTATTTTTTTTGGATGATTTACCAACTATAATCTAGTCAACACCAAAAATCTCCTCCTCCCAAGTCTCCTCTTCCTCCTGTGACACAACTAAGAGGTCCTCAACATCCCCCTTAACAAACTTTCTATCTAAAGCTAAATCAAGAGCCAAAGGTTCAAGCAAACTCTGATCACCATAATCATCAATATTCTCCCCAATAGTGAAAAATTCCTCCCAAATAAACCCACTACTATTAACATCCCCCTCCTGGGGATTACACTCTTCCCTGACATGGGCCTGATTAAGATTTTCACTACTAGAGTTCAACCCATTTCTTTAACATTCTCCACACCCAAACCAAGTTGGGAAACTACAACACCCAAAGTCTCACCTTTATTCTCATTACTATTATGATCCTTCATATATTTTATCACCCACACTTTATTAACCTTTTTAGGATCCTCCTTCAAGGAAGGACATTTTTTGGCCTAGTGACCAGATTTCTTATAATGAAAACAAGCGAAGGAAACTGATTCATACTCAATGTGTTGATTCCAAATACCCAAATTAGATTTAAGAGAAATAGATTTAGGTATATACATGCCTTGAAAAACCCTAACACATATTCTAGCATAGTTCATCCTTCTCCTTGAGACAGTAATAGGATCCATAGAGAGGAGTTCCTTGAAAGTATTTGCAATACCCTGAAACACATCCTCCACCCAAAACTCTAGAGGGAGTCTTGTTAGCCTGATCCAAACTAGTGCTTGGATCCTAGAAGAATCCATGGAATACAAATTTGGAGTCCATTTTTGAAGAACCAAAGTATGCCTCCCCAAAATCCATGGACTACAACAAAGGATATCCAGTTTATCTTCTTCACAAAAAAAACTAAAAGAAAGGCACCCTTTGGCAATCGCAGTAATGTCAACCTGACCTTTCAATGACCATTTCTTTCTCACATAAGCCCTAACATATTCAATGTTGGACCAACGTCAAATCCATATGGGAAATGTTTTTATCAATTATTTGGTTTGGGATTTCAGTAGAATATATACCTTTTTGCTTCAAAGAAATATCTTTTATTGGTAGAAAGATAGACTTGCTAGCTGGTTGAATCCCAAATAGACTGAACTATTTTTTATTATGCTTGTCCCCTCGATTCCTCCAAAGTCCCACCTTCATTGGGATCAATCGCTCCTGCAGAAGAATCCCATGTTGATTCTGAGCATTCTCTAAAACTAGACAAAATAGTCACATTCCCACTAGATTAATTCAAAACAACTTTCCTGCCCACACCCTTGTCCCCACTCCCGCTCTCACTCGCCATCAGTACCAATAACAATACTAATCAGAATAAAATGTAATAATCATAATAAAATGTGTATAGTTAACCCTTTTAGTTTCTATTGCAAAGTCCTCCCTTGTGCAATATTATAGAAATAGGCATAGAATACGATCATAAGAAGGGGTCAGAAGAATTGTTTAGGGGGGAAATGATGATGCCACCAATACTCCTCTTAGGGATTGCAAGAGGAAAAAAATGATTGTAATATATGTACCTTATTTGATGGCTACTGAATTTTATTTGTTAATGAACTTAATCATGTGCAAGTGATTAATGTTCACAAATTATATAATGTGATAATGAATATTGATGAATGTTGCATGTTAATATAGAATCTAATGTCTTGATGAATGTTATCATGTAATGAATGAATGTTACATTTTATTTATGGTTGAAAGAATGAGTTAATGATAGATATTAATGGTAAACTTAGACTCATGTTGGAGGGGGGAGGGAGGAAGGTGGGGCCAAATGAGCTTCCACCTTCATGTGGTTGACCCTATTCAGAAGAGAATATCAAACTATTCTCGAAACAAAGTGAAGCTCAATATTATCCTCTAACTGCATCACAACTTTCTAACTCCACCTAGGAACCTTCTCATCTTACTTGACCCCATCACCTCTGACTACATCACAAATTTCTAACTCCACCTAGGAGCTTTCTCATCTTAATTGAACCCATCAAATATTTAGCATTGAATCATGCATCTTTTATTGAATACATGGTATTGTTATTTTGTATTGCATTGCAATATTTAGACATATGTGATTTTTTTGAGTACTGAACCTAGAAAAGTAGAAACCATGCAGAATATTGAACAATACACAAATATCATTCATGTATTTAATAAAAAAAGAATATTTATCTTCAACATAATCTTGTAGAAGGAAGAGAATTAAGTATGATCTCTACAATATAAATCTTGACAATCTATCATCCACTATTTTAATACATCTCCTTGATGATGCTCTCAAATTCTAGCCCAAATATGAGAAAGCATTGGAGATTAAATCCAAGGAAATCTTATATCTTCACAAATTCAAAGATATTGCTAAAATATTGGAGGAGAATATACCTAGAAGAGAAACAGTTTCATCTAAAATTTTGACACTGTCAAGATAGAACATATAACTTCTTTACATCTATAATAGAGTTGAACATTTAGTGGAGAAAGTTTTGTTCAAGTGTTTTTACATATGGTTAGCCAAATTAAATACATTGTTGTGAGTAGAGCTATCCAAGAGAGCTGACAGAGAGTAATGGAAGCACTTGATTCTTAGATAGGCTTGCTTCCATTTGGGTATAATGGATGATCTTCCTTATTTCCTTTCCTCTATTTTATGTTAAGGGATGAAAGTGTTGTTACTTTAATATAGAAGCAGAGCCCCCAAAATTGAATAGTTTTGATTTTAGTTGGGTTTGTAGGTTTACGTTATAAGAATTTGTAGGTTAAAGATTTTGACATGGCAAGTAGAAATAAAGATATAGCTACTTATGTTGGTATCCTCGGTGAGTCTACCTTCCTAGTTTAAACTTTTTTATTTTCATGTTATAATTTTTTTGGTATGTTGGGACAACCTATTTTTTAAATTCTTTTATAGTTGATAAGAAGATATCGATTAGACTAAAAGGGGGAACATAGTCTTTCAATGTAGTTATAGAAGGAGTATTTATAAATATATGTTTAATTCAAGAGTGGGTATTTTTGGGATGTTTTCTTTATTATAAAGACTTGAATTTTATTAGGACTTTAATATTGACTAATACTATATCAAAATATTTAATAATCTTTTATAAATACATGAAATCTTAAATGGGCTTAAGTAGCTTTAAACTCTTTGAAATGGTACTGTGGAATGTTATATTAAGACGAGGTAACAATTTATGACTTATGATATCACTAAATCATAAATTAAAAACTTTAACATCTTGTGAAAAGATAAACAATCTGACATGAACTCCAAATTCTAAAAAATGAATTTAGGCCCTACATATTTAAAAAGTTGCTATCATCTTAAAGTGAGGAGTGTATTGATGGTTTTCATGGGTAAATATTGTTTGTCCAAGATCATCATTCATGGTGGGACACTTTCTATTTTCAGTGGTATGGGGATTTACTGCATATCAATATGGCTACAAGCCTGTTATAGTCATCAATTCCATCTCCAAGTTAGTATAATTGTATACAACATTATCACTACCCAAAATAAAAGATATTATTTTCTTAACACTTCAAGAACATTTATCATAATTTGTTCTCTTAAACATCAGTAATGATTGACTTTTTTCTTTTCTTTTTTTCTTTCTTTATGAATTTCCTTTTCTTAGTATGATTTGGTGAATATGAATGCATAATAATATTCAATACTTTTTTTGGGATAAGTGTGAACTATTGGATGATCATTTCTACTAGATTTTTTTCTTGGTTCTTTTAATGGATTGATTGGTACGATAAAAGTAAGTTGGCATTATGTGTCTCTTATCTAATCTTGATATACACAATGCTTGTATAACTAATGTCAACCTTTCCAATCCTTGTTTAGGTTTTCCTATCAATAATATGACTATCATAATTCTAGGCCTTAGGATTATAGGGGAAATCAAGTAGCTTCATAATGTCAAAATTTTCAGAACTGATTTGGCTTTTCCTATCATTAATATGACTATCATAATTTTAATTTGTATCCTAGCATGGTTCTATTATCTTGAGAAGAAAGTTGCAAGATACCCATATCATGTGCTATAAGATGCTACGAAGAACTTTCATCCTAGTTGTAAACTAAGACAAGGGGGTTTTGGTGTAGTGTTCAAGGTACTTGACATCTTGACCTCTTTTTGCACTCTCTCTTCTTTGCCTTTGAATTTAAGTTAGAACTACTTCTTTGTGTCTCTTTTCTCCATTCATCCTAATGTTGATTATCGTGGATCTATAAACCCTTTATATGTGGAAGCTCTTCTAGTCTATCCATAAAGTTACTTAGATATTAAAACTTACTACCTTATGTTGAAAAGAAAAACTCTTTGAATACATAGTTTTCACAATAATCCTTTCTTGATCTTTTCCAAAACTTGCAAGTATTGTTTGTAGTTTGTAGTTTGATGAGACCAATTTCTTTAGTTGCTATTGTCATTATTGTTTGATGTCTTAAATTTTAATCATGTTTCTTCATGTACATGTTCAATTTAGTGGGTACTTTGTGATGGAGCTACAATAGCAGTAAATAAACTTTCTTCCAAATCATTCCAACGACAAGAAGAATTTTCTATATAGATTTTTTTCATTACTCAAGTGCAACTAAAAATCTTGTAGAACTAAAAGGTTGGTGTGTGAAGGAGAAAGAGAGACTAATTGTATATGATTTTCTTGAGAACTGAAGCCTATCTCAAACTTTATTAGGTAAGAAACCAAATTTTGCCCATTTCTATGTTAGCTATTAAGGTAATTTAGTTATAATATGTAGTGCTTGCCCCTAATTTACATTTTTGCTATTATTGCCAAACTCTTTTAGGTTAGTTTTATGCTTGATTATTAGTAGTATTGTTTTGATATTATTAGATATTGTTTTACATTTAGTTGATTATATGATGAGATTACTTGGTACTCTATATTTCATGTATGCATGATGATTACTCAGTGATTTTAGTTATTGAAGATGATTAGTTAGATGGATTATCATATGTGTTTTCTTATGGATACTTACCCCATATTGCATGTGTATGGTGTGCACATATGTTTTCTTTTTGTATGACATTTCTGATGTGGTTAAGGAAGGGAGTCGTAGTCACCTACCAGTCGAGATCTACATGATGCACCACTTCTTGCCATTGCTTGTTTAGCTTAGAATATTGTGTTTTTATATGCATAGATTTTATGCAAGTTGCAGGTACTGGGTATCAGCTTCCCTGAATTGCTAGGATGAGCATACCCTATTGCATTATCTCAATGGTAAGAGAGGGGAGATAAATTCTTAAGTCCAAATCCTAAACCTTTAAGCCATGTGTCCTAGAAAATTAGGACAAGTATCTAAGTTGTTTACCTTCTGAATGTGTTGGATGACGTTAATTCATGATTATAACCCTTTAGTTTGATTATGTACATGGTTTTCTATGATGGGTTTTCATATTTTGTTTTATGAGTCCTTGGTGATTTTTCTATTAATTAAGTCAAATTAAATGATTAAATTAATGATTTAATTTAATAAGAAATTATTATGGTATTTTAATATTTAATTATATTTAATTAATTTAAAAATTAATTAAATAAAAAAAATTAAATTTGAAGATAAAAGTTATAAGAATAATTTTAGGACATGTTAATATTTATTTAATTTAATAATAATATATTTAGAGTTCATTTTTAAATAAATGTTAAATAATATTATTATTCAAGTTAATAAATATTTTATCAATTAAACATTCGAAATAAATTAAGTGGTGAAAAAGATATTCATTTATTAAAAGTTTTAAGATTGCATGATGCATGCATGAGATTAAAATTTAATAAATTAATTGAAAAGAGGTCAAGTGAAAATTAAATAAAGTTATTTTATAATTCCATAAACATGCATGAAAAAGATAAAGTTATTATTCTAATTTTGGTGTTTTATATTTATTTAAATTAATAATTATTATTTAAGAATTTTATTTTAAATAATAAACTCTAAATAATATTATTAGTTAAATTAATAAATATATTGTTAAATCATCTAATAATTAACTAGAGAGAGAAAACATAAATTTAATAAATTTTATTTTAATTAAATTGCATAAAGCATATGCATGAAATTAAAATATAATAAACTAAATTAAAGTGAGAAAGCTAATTAATTTAATAAAGATATTTTAACTAAATATCTAAAAGTTTGTGCACGAAAAGGTAAAAGATAACAAGTAATAAACAATAATTGATCAACAAGTTCTCTCGCATGATTGCACAATTAGATCCCCAAATTAAGGGAGAACTCTTTATCAAAAATTGTGTGATTGCACAATCAGAGCCCCAAATTAAGGGAGAACTCCTTATCAAAGATCTAGGGCTCATTATGCAATTACACAAGTTTTGGAGGAGGAATTTGGAAGAAGGAAGTTTTCAGAGAAAGGGGATTATTTTTGTGTGCTTCGTGTGATTGTTGTTTTAGCATCATATTTAGGTAGGATCTTGTGGTTTATTTGTATAATGATTTTCTGTCCTTTGAATTCCTATCTTCTCCGTGTCTATTATGTTTTTGTTTTTAGAATTCTTTTAGGTTGAGACCCTTGTTTTGCATATTTATTGTTCTTCAATTTTGAAAACTTTTGTAAGCAATTTAATGATTGAAAACCTTGTTTGTGGATTTGGTTGTTCATCATTCTCAGGAAACATCTATATACAAATTGGAAACTAGAAAATCCTCATGTTAAGATTTATTGTCCTTTGTTCTTGAATACATCTGTGAAAGAGTTAAATTGAAACCCTTATTGTTAAATTGAGGTTTTGTATATGGAATTGTTAAATCGGGTTTTGGGTTCTCAAAAGAAAACAAATTTCATTTTATAGAATTTGACTGGTTGGTTTGGATTTCTATATCAGGGCTATTTTTAGAAAGTTTCTATTTTTAGTAGGTTTCTATTTTTACAAAGTCTTTATTTTTAGTAGGTTTCTATTTTTAGAAATTCTCTATTTTAAATAGGTTTCTATTTTTAAAAAGTCTCTATTTTTAGCAGGTTTCTATTTTTAGAAAGTCTCTTTTTTTAGTAGGTTTCTTTTTTTGAAAGTTCATGTTTTTAGTAGGTTTCCATTTTGGAAAGTTTTTATTTTTAGCAGGCTTCTATTTTTGGAAGTTTCTATTTTTAGCAGGTTTCCTTTTTGGGAAAGTTTTTCCAAATTTTAATTAATTTAAAATTATTATGGTAATAATTGATAATTATTATTATAAATCATTCTAGTAAGTATTGTTAAAATTTGAAATTTAATTATTTGAATATTTGATTTATTACTTTATTATTTAAATATAATTCTAAAGTAAATTAAAAATCAAAGAAATTAATTGGGAGCATTAATATTTTCTTTTATAAACTTGGATATATTTATATGGTTCAAATATATGAAAATGATTTGTAATACTAGGGAAATTTTAGTATTTGAAAACTTTAGTAATTATAATACTTTAAGAAAATGAAAATTGAAACCTTACTATTCTCAACAATGTGTTTTCAAATCAAACCAAACTATGAAACCTACACTTTGTTATCTGTATGTTGTCTATGTTTTGGGTTTGGGTTGACTAGAGTGTTGACCAACCTAAGGATGTTACCAGAGGCTTGGGAGTTCTGTGTTTGTGAGGTTATGATGATTTGATTTTGATCTTTTATACTCAACCATGGTAATGTATTTGGTATGCTCTATAATGTGTGTTGATCTATTGATTGTTATTGCTTTCCAGTGTTCTCTTGTGAAACTAAGGTGAAAGATGTGACCTATCTAATATAACCATTTTGAGTCTTTGATCAGTTGAATTTGGATTTCTCTCCAATCACTTTTATAGGACTAAGGTGTTTGTATGATTTGTTCTTGGTGATGTTGTGCTATGACATAATTGACTTAACCATTTTGAGTCTTTGATCAATATTTTTGGGATGCTTTCCAGTTGTTCGTAGAGAATTGATGTGTTATTGTGAATTATCTTTTGATACTTTCCAGTCACTTGTATAGGATTGAGGTGATTTGATGTGATTCTTTGATTTATACTTTTATGAGCCTAGGGTAGGTTGTCTATATGTAATGTTGGGAAGTGGCTTGCAATGGAGGTCGGGGCCCTAAATGGCTTCCAAGGTAACCCATTGTAATTTGTGTAATAAGTGAAAACACTACACTAAATGGGAATAAAATGAACCTAATAAGAGTCTTTGTATGTTCTTGCCCATGCCTCGAGTGCTAGTACAGACTAGGATCGAAGTAGAAAGAATGCTTGGTTGTGACCTTGCATCTGTAGTATGCCTTGTTAGTACGAGAGGATACTAGTGGCCACATAGGGATCACTAAGGGACCGGGGTCCTGAGAGACTGCCAGGGTAACTCTAGTGTGATTCATGTGTTGACACTTGCCCACTTACATAGTAGGTTTCCTATATGTTTTTGTGTGCCTCTAGGTATAGATGTCGATTTACCTTGGAACCTTTGAGTTAGATTTCTTTTAGGGTTTCCCAGACTTAAAGAGTATCTTGATTGATGTCAAATCAGAGTATCTTAACATGTGTATCAGTTAAATCCTTTAACAAGGTAGACTTAATAGTCTTATGTAAAATCTCTTTATTGAGTGCATACTTCAATGTATGTTTTGTGAATCCTTTCACAAGGTGGACCTCACAACCCTTATTGCTCCTAATAGGGCATATCAGTAGAAGTGATCAATTGTAAGCCTTAACAGACCAACTTTATACTATAGTACTAAAGCTTGTGGATGTCATGCCCACCCTAGTTTTACTTTCTAATTGGAAGGTTTCTGGGTCACCATATCTTGTGTCAAATTTCTATGACTGTTTATTTTCTTTCATTCTTTCATGCATGCAATTAGATTAGAATAATATATGAAGGATTAATTGGTGAAATAAGATTAAGTTTTATTAGTTCTTGATTTATCCCTCCCCTCTCAGTAACCTTGCCTACCTCATATTTCCAACATGGATAACATGTAATATTCTCTCACAATAATTAATATTGATCCTCCACTTATGTATTCCAGATCCTTTAAATAGACAAAGAGATGGAGAAGTAGAAATTACATGGTTTCTATAGTGATAAACCTTGTTATTAGGTTGATAATCAGTGAAATGAATTCCATTTTTAATTAGTCTTCTTTGCTTTAAATATGCTCTCTATAAAACAAAAAAAATTGCATACACATTTAGAAAATATCTTAAAATAATTACTTAAATATATGTACACATATCCATGTACATCATGTTGGGACTTGAAAATCCACAATGATTTTTATAGTGCATTTGTTAAAACTTTATAAAAGTGCCCCTTATAAATGCTTTGTATGCCTATATACCTTGTTGACATTTTGATGTCTATGATGAGTTTCAGATGTTCATCGTATTTCATTTGATATATTCATGCACCTCAGGTCATTAGTTTAATGTTCATAATCATTTGGTGAGGTGTCCTTGTGAGCACTTATCAAATCCGTAAATTTTCATAAGTGTCAAACAATGATTGGAATCCTACTTTTGATTTGAATGTATTACATTTGGTTTAGTTTCACGACTTTACACTTTGGTAATGTTTAGCATGTATACCATAGATCTTGTGTTTTAGATTTCAACTTATTTCAACATGTTTTGAGTTTTCCAAATTTGGTTGTTAATTGTTGTTTTGTTTATGCACTTTGTTTAGAAATCCCAGAAGCCTTGTTTGATTAAGTATAATTTTGACGTAATTGACCTAAATGAGAAAATCATTTCACCGTTGCATTCTAGGGGTTATAAATATTTCATGTTCCCATTTTGAACTTATGAAGAATCCATTCGATCAATTTTCAAATGTGATTCCATTTGCACTTTCTAATTTTTTGATGTAGGTCAGTTTCACAGAATGATTAGAAGGCTTGTTTGTGATGTTATAACTTTAAACCTATGATAGATGAGATTAAAATAAGTATACCATTATATTCTACTATGAGAATGCCAGTAGTTAAATCTTGATGAATCCACAGGGGCACTTTTTGAAAGCCATTTGATATGTGAAAATCTCTATTTTTGTCAAGTTACCCAGTTCTATAATTCTTGGAAGCTAACTTTGATGACTTGCCAAACATGCCAAGATTACTATCATGAACCCAAAAATTTCCCATGTATTCTCTATATCAAAGTAGATCTATGCCCCAATTTCCTTTTCCCTAAGTGGTTGTTTGGCCAAATTTTTAGGGTTATTCTAGGTGCATTTCTTGTTTTCAACAAGTTACTTTCAAGATATTTTTCAAAGAGGTAACTTCATAGATTAATATTTTTTGACTAGGTAATCCTCATGAGATGAAAATTTTCAAAATGAAATTTTGTGTACCAAAGAATACCCATGCCAAGTACCAAGGCTCGGTTAGATGGGTTTGTCAAATTTTGAGGCCAATTTCAAGACTCCTTAGCACAAAAGTGCCTCTTAGAGAAGGGACAAAATAAGTTTTAATTAATCATAAAATGATTAAATTTCATTTCATTCAACACAGGAGATTTTTAGGGGCATTTTTATGAGGTTCATTTGAATGATTTTGAATTTTGCTTAAGTTGGACCACTCTATGGCCTGGCTTGCACCATCAATGTTTTGATCTTTCATTCTAAATAAATGACTTTCATTATTAAAATTATTGTGATTTGAATGATAAATTTTATTATCAAACATTTTAATACCAAATTCAGTCTGCACATATCATCATTCAATGTCAAACGGATGTTTCAAATTATCCTCCACTATAGAGGTTGCAACAACCATTCTTGATTTGAAAGATTACAACCATTGAAAATAAAGTAGCATTCATCTATATAAGTTATTGAGAATTGAGAATAATTGGGTTAAAGGATAAATTTGCGTCACTTTTTAGTTATTAGAAAGAATGAATTTGAGTATTTCTAACCAAAAATCAATTTTGGTCAAACATATGATCCATCTAGATTGATTTTAGCTAAGTTATATAAGTGGTCCAACTTTTCTAATTGAAAATATCTATTAAATAGATGTTATATACCAATTTGAGGCTAATTACTAAAGAAATAAAACTATTTCAGAAAATTGATGTTTGATTAACTCTTACTCTTTTGAATGATACTTTTCTAATAACATAAAAATGTTATTTTATAGATTTTAGAGTCAAGAATATGCTATATAGAGTGTATAGTGTTTTAATTAGACATATTGTATTGTAATTAAAAATACTATAGGTATGTATTTTAATAGAAGAGAAGATGTTGATTTTGAAAAAAGAAAAAATAGTAAATCACGTAGAAAAAATTTAAAATAGACAATGTGCTAGAGGAGAGAGTCTTCTCAAATGTATAATTTTTATTTTTATTTGGAATATATTTGTTAAAAAAAAATTGGTGGGGGAAGAAAACTGTCAATTTCAGTCAAGGTGGAATTGGAATTGGAATTGTTATCAAAGAGAAAATATGGGTCAAAAACCAATTTTTGATTTTGATTTTACTAGCTATATTTGTCATCTATAACATACATTAATATCAAAGGGAAAATATTTAACTACATATAGTTTTTTGGTGGGAACTAGACCCTCGATTTTAAGCATTTTTCATATGCTAAAAAATAGTCATTATAAATTAGAAACATATATCGATTCTTATTCCAAATAATGATTGAAAATAATAATCTTAAGTTTCACTCATTTCTACATATTTCATTAGATTACTTCATTTTGAAGTTCTAAACAATAATGTCACTTTAATGTCATTAAAGTTAAATAATTATACTTTTGCTAGCTTTTTCCTTTATAAAAGAGTGACACAAATTTGTGCTTTTACCCAATATTTTTTGAAAGTGTATAACAATGCAAAACAAAGCTTTTATGAAATAAATGGCCCCATCAAGTGGTTGGTGTGATGATTACAACATTTGCACATAAGTTAACATATTAACATCACCCAAATGCAGTGCAAAAAGAACTCTATATGCAGCTTGGGATCTTCCTCTATGTGCTTTTGTATAATGTGGCATCATGGCGTGAATTCTTCAAAGGCAAGGAAATGCATGCCACTATTAATGATTTAATACAAAAAAATTATGCAGATACTTTAGACAGGATGTCGCAAAGTTTAATGTGGGAAGAAGTTTTGTTGACTTCAACATTGGAAAAATATAATGTGAGTGTTGTAAGGTTGCATTGACTCCTAATGAAGATGTACAAAGAGGCTAGATCGAAGATGAATATGGCTAAATCCATTTCTATTTTGACATGATTCCCTTATCCCAATGTACACATGCATAAGAGAGTCAGGAGCTGCTTGTTCCTTTTTGTGGTCTGCCTATGAAGTATGAGACACATTTTAGCATGTCAAAAATTTAATGTAGTAAGTCATTTTCCCCTAGAGCCAAATGTTCACCTACTACCTTGACAGCGTCACAATAGTTGAAAACATTGAAAGTGGGAAGGTGAATTCAAATTTGAAATGAGAGGGAATTTTTTTTGCCAAGAGATAAAAGTAATGAATCTGTTTCATTCGATCAGTTGAAGAGAGCCAAGGAGAAGAGTTGGATCCATTGTAGAGCAGAGCATAGCGAGAAAAGGAAATCAATCAGTAGATCAAGTCAAAGTTCAAAAGATAGAAGGAAGTTTTAGTTTCATGCTTGCAATTCCACATGTTAGATATTTTATCATTCTATAAGTTCTTATTGATTTGTCCTATGAAGTAATTATTGCTCTAGGCATTGTTTTATGCATCCATTAGAGCTATAAGTTTGAAGTTTTAGGGTTTTTCTGGTTGAAGTCAAATGCTCCTAGACTTTGAAATAGTTTTTTTGAATAGAATATAAGCAAGCAAGCAAACAGACATACTTGGCAATCTATTGTCCTTCTACTTAACATTACATGTTTTGCATTTAAGATTTCTATGCTTGCAAGTTTTGAAGTTTTTCCCTCTAAATTTCAATGGTGAAAATGTCCAAACTATAAGTCTATTGAATAGCTCACTTGGTTTAGTCTTTGGTTGAGCTCACTCTTTGTTGTTACTGACCAAGGTCACTTGACATCCTCTTCTATCGAGTATCACCTTGCAATAGTGACTGAGCTCACTTGACATCTTTACTGTTGAGCTCACTTGGCATCTTCACTACCGAGCTCACTTGGCATACACTATATTGAGTTTCCCTTAGTGTCAAGTCACTCAGTTCCTTCTTGTGCTGAGCTTACTTCACACCATCTTTTTGTCATTCAACACCCTCTTGTGCTGAGAAAATTTGTCACTCAACATTGCTTTGTGTTGAGAAAAATTTTAATATGTTGTGATGTATTTTTCACATGGTTTTAAAGCTTTGAGGCCCCACATCCATAGTGAGTTAGAAAATTTATTTTTTGGGATATTTGACATGGCAGGAGATGTAGGAAAGATATGGCAACAATCATTGTCCTTTAATGGACAGAATTATGACATATGGGCAAAGAAGATGAAAACCATAATGGTAGCTAGTGACTTGTGGGAGTTTGTGATAAATGAATTCAATGATTTTACCATCCCAATAGTGTATGCTGCCCTCACAACCCATAGAAGAATCAGTTGAAAGAGTTAAGGAGAAAGGATGCAAAGGCATTAAGTTTGATTGAGGCAGCAATGACAGAGACAATTTTTCCCAAGATTGTAGTAGAAAATTATGCAAAGGAAGTATGAGATATCCTTGAGACAGAATTCAACAAGATTGATAAGGTTAGAGTAGTAAAGCTATATATGATTAGGAGAGAGTTTGAGAACATTAAGATAAGGGACAATGAACCTATTGTAGAGTTTGGCTCATGAATCTCCACTTTGATAAACTAGCTCAAATCAAATGGAGAAGATTATGAAGATCAGAGGATCATAGAAAAGATCTTTAGGAGTTTACTTTAGGAATATGAAAATATTGTGATGGCTATAGAGAAAGAAAAGGACCTCACCACATTGAATATGGATGAGTTGATGAGAACTCTTCAAACCCATGAGCACTAGAGAAATAGATCAACAACAACTTTCCAAGAGTAGTCTTTCAAGGCTCAAGATAATTCAAGATGTAGGGGGAGAGGAAGAAATAGCTTTGGTAGAGGCTCAAGAAGTAGAGGTCATGGAAGGAATGGTCAAAGGAATGCTAGTGCAAAAAGCTCAAGATGAGGAAGCATCCAAGAGGGATCAAGCACCCCACAAAACAAATCTAGAGGAGGTAAGAAGTATTATAACTCCAACAAGAGCAATGTTGAACGCTAATACTATCATAAGTATGGATATAATGCAAGTGAATGCTAGAAGAAGTAGGGTGATCATTCAAAGTAGAATTCTAATGTGGCTCATGCGCACATGAGAAATGTAAACAATCCCACAACCTTCACCATGTGTAACATTGGTGAAGAAGGAATCCCTATGGTATGGTACTTGGATAGTAGTTGTAGCAACCACATGAGTGGTAATGAAATTTTATTTTCTTTCATTGATAAGACTTTTAATTCTAAAATTAAATTGGGAAATAATGGAACCATTCCCATAGTGGGAAAAGGATCTATTATGGTTTGCACCAAGCAAGGTGAGAAGAAGGAGATACAGAATGTGTATTTTTCCCCTAGTATGAAGCACAATTTGATGAGTGTTGGACAAATCATTCAAAATGGATACAAGGTGCTGATGGAAAATGACAAGTGTGTCATTCATGAGAAGGATGGAAGTAATAGATTACTTGCAGCAGTCCAAATGGAAAAGAACCATATGTTCCCATTGAAGATAGAGACATTTTTCTCTTCTCAAGTCAGTGTTGCACCTTCCAAGCATGCATGTACAATAGTACATCAGCAATTAGCTCTTAGGAGCATGATGGAAGACCCCTCCAAGATTTGGCATCTCAAGTATGGACATCTTGGCTTCGCTGGTTTAAATTTTTTGTCCAAAAAAGAATGGTAGATGGTTTACAAACTATAGTAGATTTATATGACAAGTGTGAGGCTTGTATTTTGGGTAGGAAACATAGGCTTCCCTTTAATTCTAGAAATTTTAGAAGGGCTAGAGCACCATTAGAATTAGTGCATTATGATTTGGTAGGCCCTATGAAAACTACTTCTATTAGGGGGAGTACTTATTTTATGACATTCATAGATGATTTCAATCATAGGACATGGATATATTTTTTGAAATTTTTTTTTGAAGCATTTGATAAATTTTTTGAATTCAAAGCCCTAGCTAAGAAAGAATGTGGACACTATGTTAAGGTCCTTAGATCAGATAGAAGAGGGGAGTATACCTCCAATATGTTTATAAATTTTTGTAGGAAAAATGGCATAAGAAAAGAGCTTACAGCTAGTTATACTTTGCAGTAAAATGGAGTGGCTAAGAGGAAGAATAGGATGATTTTTGAAATGGAAAGAAGCATGATGAAAGGAAAAGGGATTCCAACTGAATATTGGGGAGAAGTTATAGCAATAGTAGTATATTTGATTAACAAGTGTCTTACAAAATTAGTTTATAACAAAATTCCTCTTGAGGCATGGTCAAGGAATAGATGGATAGTTGAACACTTGAGAGTGTTTGGATGTGTAGCATATGCACATGTGCCTAAGGAACAAAGGAAAAAGTTGGATGAAAAAGGTGTGAAGTGCATCTTCATAGGGTACAAATTAGAATCAAAAGCTTATAGGCTATATGATCCAATCACCAAGAAGATCATCATTTCAAGAGATGTGGAATTTCTTGAAAATTAGTCATGAGATGGATTAGTAGATGAATCCTTAATAACTTCAAGTAAAGTGCCTACTATTGAAGAGGAAGAAGATGACATTGGTGATTAGCAAGAAGATGGAGCAACAAACATGGAATGCAGACAAAGGCAAAAAAGGAACCAACCCTTAACATGTCGAGCAACAATGCCAAGCACATCAAGACAACCCTGAGCTAGTATGAAAAATAGTAGCAACAATAGTACTAAAAATTCAAATCCTACTCTTGCCTCCCTATTGACAAGAAAGACTGAAAGTATAAGGAAGATATACCAATAAGAATAATGAAGATTATGATGAGAGTGCAAATTTTGCATTATTTTCTCATAGTGACCCAATTTATTTTGAGGAAGCTATGAATGGAGAGAAATGGTGTAATGCCATGGATGAGGAAATAGATACTATTGAAAGAAATGAGACATGGGATATAACTACTTTATCTCCCAAGAAGCAAGTAATTGGAGTAAAATGGGTTTACAAGACCAAATGCAATGCTAAAGGAAAAATAGATAGACATAAGGCATGATTAGTGGTCAAGGGGTATAAGTAGTAGTATGGAAAATATTATAATGAGACATATGCCCTAGTTGCAAGAATGGAAATTGTACATGCTGTCATAGAAAATGTAGCCCAACACAAATGGAAAGTATATCAAATGGATGTGAAGTCCACCTTCATGAATGGTGCATTAAAGGAAGAAGTTTATGTAGAGTAGCCACATGGCTATGAAGTTGTAGGTGAAGAACACAAAGTGTATAGATTGAAGAGAGCTCTATATGGGATTAATCAAGCTCTACAAACATGGTATAACAGGATTAACTCATATTTGATAAGCAATAGCTTTAGCAAAAGTGATGGTGACCCACACTATACATCAAGGTAGAAAATGGTAATGTGTTGATTTTTGTCTTGTATGTAGATGAGTTAATCTTCACTAGAAATAATAATTTCCTAATTGTTGAGTTCAAAGAGGCTATGAAGAATGAATTTAAAATAAAAAACCTAGGTCTCTTGAAGTACATTCTAGGCATAGAAGTAAAACAAATGCATGATGGCATCTTCATATCTCAAGAAAAATATGTAAGGCATATCTTGGAGAGATTCAAAATGTAGAACAATAAGGAATATCCAAAACCAACAATAGTAGGTTTGAAGTTGAGCAAGGAAGATTTTAGCAAAAGTGTGAATCCAACACTATACAAGAGTATGGTTGGAAGGTTGATGTATTTGACTACAACTCGGCCAAACATAATGCATGCAGTAAGTTTGATTTCTAGATTTATGGAAACTCCAAAGGATTCCCATTGGCAAGTGGGAAAGATGATCCTAAGGTATGTGAATAGTACCAAGGGATTTGGTATTTTGTATACTATAGAAAATGATTTCAAGTTGGTTGGTTACATAGATAGTGATTGGGCTAGAAGTTTAGATGATGGGAATAACACTTCTGGATACATGTTCCATATGGGATCGAGTGCAATTTCATGGGCATCCAAGAAGCAACCTATTGTTTCTCAGTCTATAATAGAGGCTAAATACATAGTAGTGAATGCAATGGCATGTCAAGCTATTTGGTTAAGGAGAATCTTGATAGGTTTAAATGAAAGGCAAGAGGATGGAACAACAATCTTTTGTGATAACATCTCCTCAGTTGCACTATCAAAGAAACCAATCTTCCATGGGAGAAGCAAGCATGTAGAGATCAGATATCACTTCATTGGAGAGTTAGTGGAGAATGGGGATATCAAGATGGAATTTTGCAAGTCTAAGCAGGAATTAGAAAACATATTTGCTAAGGGTTTAGGCATTGGAACTTTTGTGCACCTAAGAGAGAGTCTTGGTGTAGTTAATTTGGATCAGGAGTGATCCTTGTTTGTTTGGATCAAGACAAAGGAGGAGTGTCAAAAATTTAATGTAGTAAATCATTTTCCTCGAGAGCCAAATGTTCACCTACCACCCTGACGACCTGCACAACAACCAGAAACATTGAAAGTGGGTAGGTGAGTTCAAATTCAAAATGAGAGGGAAAATTTTTGCCAAGAGACAAAAGGAATGAATCTATTTCATTCAATCAATCGAAGAGAGCTAAATAGAAGAGTTGGATCCATTGTAGAGCAGAACATAGAGAGAAAAGGAAATTGATTAGTAGATCAAGTTAGATTTTAGAAGATAGAAGGAAGTTTTAGTTTCATGTTTGTAGTTACACATGTTGGATCTTTTTTCATTTTGTAAGTTCTTATTGATTTGTCCAATGAAGCAGTGATTTCTCCAAGCATTGTTGTATGTAGCCATTAGAGCTATAAGTTTCAAGTTTAAGTTTTATTAGTTTGAAGTTTTAGGGTTTTTCTAGTTGAAGCCGAATGCTCCTAGACTTTAAAATAGTTTTGTTGAATAGAATATAAGCAAGAAAGCAAGCAAGCATACTTGGAAATCTAGTGTCCTTCTTCTACTTAACATTACATGTTTTGCATTTAATATTTCCATACTTGCAAGTTTCAAAGTTTTTCCCTCTAAGTTTCAATGGTGAAAATGTCTAGACTATAAGTCTGTTGAATAGCTCACTTGATTTAGTCTTTGGCCAAGCTCACTCTCTGCTATTACTGACCGAGCTCACTTGACATCATCTTCTACTGAGCATCACCTTGAAATGGTGACCAAGCTCACTCAACATCTTTACTGCTGAGCTCACTCAACATCTTCACTATTGAGCTCACTTAACATGCACTGTGCTAAGTTTCCCTTAGTGCCAAGTCACTCAACTCCTTCTTGTGCCAAGCTTACTGGGCACCATCTTCCTATCACTTGACACCCTCTTGTGTCAAGAAAGTCTATCACTCAACATTGCTTTGTGTTGAGTGAAATTTTAATAGGTTGTGATTTATTTTTCAAAATGTAGAGGAGTTGATTGTGTTGTGCAGGTCAGAGGGTAAATAAAATGTAATTGATGAAGCACGATCATAACTAACGTGAATTGGAGGCACATTTTCCCAAAGAAAAGCATTCATTTCTATTCCATCTAGCATAGTGTGAACCATTTTATTCATGATGGAGGCTTATTCATTTGTGCAAGGAAATATGCTAGTCTCGAGGGTTGTATCATTAAGACACCTAAATTTGAAAAGGTTGTTGAGGTGTTTTGTGCAAAACAATTATCACATGCTTTTATCCAACATTCATCATGTGGGCATTTTTCTCTCTATTTTTATACAAAATTACAAACACTTACAACCCATTTGGCTATAGAAATAGGAATAGGGGAATATGAATAACTATTCTAGAATAGAAAATGGGGGTATGTATTCCTATTCTCTGCTTGGTTTAGCCATAATTTGATGGGGAATTCATGGACCCAAAAATTTATGTTTTCTAAAATAAATAAAATTGGAATAGGAATACGTATTCCAATTCCACCTATTTAGGTGGAAATGCAAAACCTCATTTTTGGGCCAAAATTGGAATTATGTATTCCTATTTTATTTTGTATTCCAATTTTGATTTGGTGCATCCAAATTAAGAATTCAAAATTTTAAGAATTTAGATATGCCTATTCCACTTGTATTCGCATTGCCAAGCAAGCCCTTATAGTGTCTAAAAGGTGTCACCTTTTGAGTTGCTAGTCTTGTGTGTGTCAAGTCTTGAGTGCTAAGGTGATCTTGAAGAAAATCTTTCTTTTACCAAGTATACCTATGACATGGAAACTAATGAGGATGGTGATGTGTGCAGGCTGAGTACATGGCACAAAATTTGAGGCAAGTGACTTGGCAGAAATGATATGTGGCTTGTGATCATTTTTTTAGGAGCCTGATGTTAGAGAATATGAAAACAAGATAGAGTGCCATGTGGTGAGGCAAGTCCAATAGATGCTAAGTTATGAGGATAAGGTGGAAGGTTAGATGGAAGATGAGGTGGCAGAGCTAATAAATCTAAGGGTTACATGTGGTGTGTGGATATTCCAATAGATGGTGATGTAGATGGAATGATACGTGGGGTGATCATGTGGGTCCCATAGGCTACTTTAGCCTCATGGATGTCATTAAAATCTATCATATCATGGACCAATCTCACATTTTTGTGAGATGGTGGTGTTAGGCTCACTAAAATGTGGGAAGTTGACCCATGGCATGGTGGGCTTAGGGGCACCCAATAGGATAGCAATTATTTAGAAGGTTGTGGTGGATATGTGAGAGAATCAGGTGATGACATGTGGTAGAGGATGATATGGTACTAACATAGTAGTGATGAGGATCAAGTAGACCAATTGGAGAGTGAAATATGAGAAGCCGAGTTGTGGGATGGTGGACTCAATGTCCAATAGGATAGCAGTGATGTGGAAGGTTGTGGTGGATCTGAGAGAGAATCATGTGATGAGATGTTCCACTAGAGGATGACATGGTACTAACATAGTAGTGAAGAGGCTCAAGCAGACCAATTGGAGAGTGACATGTGGCACTTATCAGTTGACCAGAGGTTTGACTGCATAGAAAATTAGAGTGAGAATCAAAGTTCAAAGTGAATATTAAAAAATGTTACCCTTAAGTGAGCTCACATATTGGGAGTGGGTCCATTAACATAGATGATATATGTGGGCCCCACATCATAAAAGAAGATGATTTAAAAAGGATAAAGGGGATATTAAATTCAAAAGGTTGAGTGCTCCAGATAAATGAGAGGAAATAAAAAAATAGAAGAAGCATAAAGTGTGGGGTCCATGAAGAAATGTAGCCAATGAGAAATAAGGATTATCTCTACCGATTAGAATCAACCTACACATAGCATCATTAGACTAGATCTGCATTTTTTGGAAAGGAGATAAATGTTTATTTTATATAGTTTTGAACTATATACCAAAACAAATATTTTTAATATGAAAGGTGCATTTGCATTTTTAATTGTGTCTTCCATGGGAATATTAATGTTGCAAATGGTCTTGACTCTCCAAACATATTAGTGCTATATGTTTTTGGAACAGGGAGAAGATGAAGATTTTGATGTTATTAGTTAAAACTAGTGCACTATCAACTATCTGGAAGATATTCTCAAGTTTGTTAAATTAGAGGTTTTTCTTAACTATTAGTTTGGCTTTTTTATGGCTTCTAAATGACAGTTGTAAGCATCATTTGGAAAAACCCTCTCATGGGTTTACCCCAAATTTGGAGAGGGTCATCCCAACATCTTCATTTTGATGATGGAGTCTTTTAGTGAGCATTTTGGTAGAGTTTTTAGAGGTGGATTGATTTTTACTTATAGATGTTTTCTTCATAATATGGAGACATTTCCAAGATTTTTTTGTGCCAAATGATGAGATTTAATCCTTTAGTTGAGGGGTAAGAAATACAAAGGTTTTCTTGCTATAGGTGGAAGAGGTTCAAGTGGACAAATGGAATCCATAGATTAGATATAGAATTTATTCTTCTCTACTTGTTCTACTTTTATTCCTCTATCTAGGGTTGATTCTAGCTTATTGGACAAGTTTCCACTATTGTATTTCTACCATTTCCAATATTTTCTTATATGTGAGAAGCATACTGTATAGATTTCATGAGAAAATATAATGAATTTGGTGTTGAGTCTTTGTGGGTTTTAAGTTCTTGAGTCATAATGTTGTTGTAAATCACCAATAGCAATATTTTAATAAGAATACATTATGATTTAGTTCTCTCCAATGTTGCAATCCAATTGGATTTTGAAATTAATAAAACAAAATTTCCATTTCTTTCTAATGTCTTGTTGTGAGATACATCTTCCTCTTTCATGCTTCATTATAATGGATTGATTAATTTGCTTGATAGAGATAGTGGATCTACTAGTATTACATATGGATTCAATAAGAAGGTTGAATGAGAGTGATTATTGTGAAGTGTTTTAAGGCATCATCTCACATATTTGAAGATATTTCATTTGTGTATATGCAATAATCTTGTTTCCCATGACTCTGTGCCCCCATAGATAAGGCACTAATATCAACTTGATGGTTTGCATTCTTTTTTTTTCCATTCATAGATCTTACTTTAATCTTTTATCAAAAATCTATTTCCCTTTTTGTTGTAGAGATGAAAGGAGGACCCTCACTTGGCTTATGGGTATGTAGGTTGTTTTATTAGCTACTACTTGGTTAATTAATTATTTTGGAAACTAGAGTTTTCACTCATTTCTTATGGATTGGACATCCTTAAGTAGTAAGAAAATAACATGTGGAACTCATTTAATTTATCAACTAGGGACATACACTTGAAATGGTAACTACAAAGTATATTCTCTAAACCATCCTAATTGCCATCACTAATCTATGGAAATAGAAGTGTCAAGCTAATGAAAATGAAAATGCTAAACTTAAATGCAAAATTGAATAGCTAATCTATTGTGTAGGAATTGAAATACAAATAGGATACTACTCTATTTTCTTATGTTGTAGGAACAACCAATAGTTTTGTTGTACTGTGTGTCTTTAAGACAAATAGAGTTCCATCTATTCTAAGAGAAATGAAAAACTAATCCTACTAACTATATTCACTCACCAAGTGGGCCCCTTGGATGAGCGAATGAACAATGACTCAAGATAAAAAGTTGAAAGTCGATAGCACCATTTTATTGATATTTGAACCATCAACAATACAAACTAAAAATATCAAACTATATATTATTTGAATTTTTTTGTAAATTACAATCAACTTTTGAACTCTCAATAAGTTTGAACACCAACTTACTTAAAGAAGCTAAGGAAAACAAACTTTCCTAAATCTAGGATTCTTTAATAAAAAAGGTTTAGTAGAACTTAAATAAAAATGCATCAACATAAGATACATTCTTCCTACTGAACAAGTCTTCCTCAAATGTATCAAGCCATGACTCTAGATTTGTGCATGAGTAGTTTACAGTTGCATTGACCTGATATTTTGTTGAACCACTTAGATGTGGCTGCTATATGAATCTATCATAACTCCCTTGATCATTCGTCCTTAGTTCCTTTTTTCTTAAACCTACAAGAGGTTGGTACACATAGAAAAATTTGAAACATATATCCACTTCAATAACTCATGGAAAACATTAAATGTATAGACAACTAATCTTTTTGCATGACATATGTGATCAAAACATAGTTTAGGAAGATGTTGAGGATGTTTCCATAATTAAAATGGGAAAAATCTGAATTTTTTTTTTTGGTATTTTCTATGTTCTAGTATTTTTTATTTTTAGCATTTAAGACTTTAGACAATAAACACAGAACTCTAGAAGATCTTTTTAGAAATTTTGATAGATTGTGATTTCAAGCTATGAGTAGAAAATTATGACTTCTACAAGTAGGTGTAAATTTTAATATAGATTTTTGTAGTTTATATAGTTGTTAGAGTTTATTTTGTAATTAATTAACTTGTTGAATTTTCATTTTCATTTCCAAGGGATAATGGTGACCCTTGGGATCCATCAAACTTGTATAAAGTCTATTTTTCAAAATGAATGGATCACTTTTTGGCTTGCAAAAATATCTACTAGTGCATTTTAATTACATTCAATTTAGTCACAATACCACAAGTTCTACACCAGGTATTGTAGTCTGAACTCTTAATTTAGATAAGTGGTATCAAAGCTTGTTCACTCTAGTATGTCCCATCATACACAGTTAGCTTATCAAAGGTTGGGATTGGCCATGAGAGATCTCTCAAATTATCTTCCTTTGAGATGCAAATGGTTGCATATGGCAAGAAGATCATCAAATGGGATGGATGAATCCTTCAAAACACTAGTAGAAGAGGCATTAAATAAACAACATGAAGAAATGATATAGTAATTTTCATGAATTCTTTAAAAATGAGAGTTACATGCATTTCCAAGCAATTCAAAATTTGGTAGGAAAACCCTACTCAAGGTGCAAGTAAATTTTGATATTCCAAATTTTCAAGGAAAAATTGATGCAAATGTTGTTGATGACTGTTTGGCCAAATTGGAGAGGTACTTTTATGTTAATAATTTCTCAAATATTGAAAAGATAACCTTCACCCTCCTCAAAGCTGAGAATTATGTGAAGTTAGCATGGGAGGTACACTTAACAACTAAAGAAACCCAAGAAGCCTAGGATGAACATGATTTTTCTATGTTATTTGATGAAAAACCCACATGGGAAGAATTTCTAGAGCATATAAAATAAGAATATTACCCTTAGGATACTAATGAACAAAAATATACGCAATGGCAATTACTCAGATAGAAGAAAGACCAATCAGTTCAGGAGTACAGTGACATATTTCATGCTCTCTATGTAAATCTTGGCATCAAAGACTCATAAAAAAATTGAATTTTGAGGTATAAGAGTGGTCTTCATAGATACATTTGGACTGAAATGGATTTCTTTAATATAGAAACATTATCCATTGCTTTCAAATATGCACAGGAGAAGTTCAAACAAAAAAGGGAGGACAGAAAATCCAATGAACAACAAATGGAAAGGTGAAGGTAATAAGCCAATGGAAAAACAAATAGCCAAGAACCATCTCCAAATTCACCAGCAAAGAAGATATGGGGGGTAAGGAAAATAGGGCAAGAATTAGGTATGTGGTGTGAAGTCCATAAAAGTTCCTCTCATAACACTAAAGATTGTAGAACTATAAATAATTTAATGATGAAAACCCATGAAGAAGCTATTGAAACCAAGATGAAAGATTTTGGGAAACAAAAAGATGATGAAAAAATCATTGAGGCTAACCCATATGCTACTATGGTCACTACAAAGGTATTTTCTCATGATGATGAAGAGAGATTATTCCATTCACAAATATGGGTAGGAGGAAAAGATTTGAATTTTATTGTTGATAGTGGTAGTAAAAAGAATTTTATATCCTTTGAGACTGTAAAGATATTGAATATGAAGACAACATCACACCCACAATCATATTCTATGGGGTGGGTGATCCAAGGGCAAGATATTCAGTAAACAAGCAATGCCATCTTTCATATTCCATAAAACCATTCAAAGATGATGTGATATGTGATATAGCTCCTCTTGATGTGTGTGATATTATGTTGGCACAGCCATGCATGCATCAACATCATGGAGTGTATGAGTCAAGGCCATGAAGTGTGACAATCAAATTAGGTGGACAAAAGTACCAGATTCTAGAGGTAAGCTCTGAACACTCTGCATCTTTGATTAGTGAAAAATAGTGTAGAAGGTTAATAGCCCAAACAAGTACATTTGTGTTATTAATGATCTATCCTGAGGAACAAAAGAAAAATGCATATGATTCCCATTCCATGGTGACAATCACAACAAAAAAACAAAGATCAATGGATCAAATTTTAACAAAATATTAAAATGTGTTTGAGTTACCAATAGGGGTACCCTCACATTTCCAAGTTGGACACTCTATTGATTTGATACCATGAACCCCATTTCCTAATGAGCCAATATATAGGAGATCAATTGTAGAAAATGAGGAGTTCAAAAGGTAGATACAACAATTAATTCAAAAAGGACATATCCACCCAAGTGCATCTCCCTATGATAGCCCAATTGTTCTTGCAAAGAAGATGGTACATGGAGGCTCTATATTGATTATAGACCATTGAATAAGATCAATGTAAATAATGGATACTCGATTCCTTGGATAGATGATCTCTTAGACTTGCTTAGAGGGGCAAAATTCTTCACTAAAACTGAATTGAAATCTAGGTACCATCAAGTACCAATTGATCCAACAAATGTATGGAAGATTTCTTTTAAATCTAAAGATGGACTATTTGAATGGTTGGTGATGCCATTTGGTCTCACAAATGCCCTAGCCACATTTATGAGGATGATGAATGATGTTGATTACACCATTCACTAACTCATTTATAGTTGTATATTTGGATGATATTCTAATTTTTTAGTGAAACTTGGGAAGAACATCTGCAACATGTGGAACATATACTCTCTATATTACAAGACCATGGACTCTATGCAAATAAAGAAGAATGTTATTGTATGCAAAGTATGAAGTATTTGGGATATGTTATTGATAGTGAGGGTGTTCATTTTAATCTTGAAAAGATCTAGGTAATTAAAGATTGGCATTCCCCAAGGAATCTCATAGAGTTGAGTAGCTTCTTCGGGTTTGCCAACTTTTATTGCAAATTTATGCTTGGATTTTTACATTTGTCTTGGCCTTTGAATCAATCATTATGAGGAGGTATGAAGTGAAATTCAAGTGGACAGGTGCTCAACAAAAAGCATTTGAGGAGTTAAAACAAAGATTATGTTCTGCACCAGTTTTATCTCATCCTGATTTACAACAATCTTTTGAAATACAAACAGATGCATCAAAACGTGCCCTGGGAGAAATAATCATGCATCATGGACATCCAGTTGTCTACCACAATGAGAATTTTTATGATATAGTGCATAGATATCCTACCTATGACAAAGAATTATATGCTATTGTTTAATCTTGCAAGTAATAGAAACATTATATATTGGGAAAAGAGACTAGCATCCACACAGATCACAAACCCCTTCAATTTTTGGAAACACAAGGTAAATTATATAATGATAAGCATCAAAGATGGTCATCTTATCTTCAACAATTTCATTCTCAACATTCATCATAAGAAAGGAAGCACCAATAAGGTAGCAGATTGTCTAAGTAGGCCTCTAATGGAAAGAAAATGTATCATATTAGAATCATGTGGTCACCAAATAGAAAATTGGGACCACTTGTATGGACATGATAATAAATTTTTTGATGTTTATACTCATCTTGTTGAAGGTAGACATGTGAATAATTTTTACTTACAAGATGGAATGCTTTGCCACTTTGGCCAAATTCATGTTCTTGAGGAAGAACATAAGAAGCTAATATGGGAAACTCACTACAATAAGGTTGATGGTCATTTTGGAATAGGTAGGACTACTGTTATACAAAAAAGATATTTTTACTGGCCAAAAATGAAAAATGATGTGATAAAATACATTCAAGCATGTACAACATGTGCCATTACAAAGCCTGTAAATCATAAGCTGGGTTTATATTTACCACTTCCTATCCTAGATAAAACTTGACATTCAATTTCAATGGATTTTATGTCTAGTTTTCCTACCACTTAATATGGGCATGATTGTGTATATGTTGTAGTTGATAGATTTTCAAAAATGGAAATCTTGGTGGCTTGTAGAAAGGAAATCTATGTTGAAGAAACTGCAAAAATCTTTTTGAGATTGTTTGGGTTCATTTTTGGGCTACCAAAAAAGTATTATTTTAGATAGGGATAGTCAAATTCTTAGTAAATTTTGGCCTTCATTATGGCCAATGATGGACACAAAACTAACAAAGTCTACTACTTTTCACCCTCAAGAAGATGGTCAAATAGAGGTTGTTAGTTGAATGATTATTTAAATTATGCATATGTATCACTCCAAACATCCTCATACTTTAGATGAGATCCTTCCCTATCTACAACATAGGTACAATAGGGTAATTCATAGTTCAACTAGCCATAGCCCATTTGAAGTTTGTCTTGGATACCAACCCTTAGCACCAATAAATGTTTCTATTCCTATTATGTAGCTTGACTTGGTACCATGCTTGGATAAGGTGAAGGACAAAGAAATTGTAGAAATTGAGAAAACCAACTTCACAGTTTGCTAAGAACACCTACATGCAAAATAACTTGTTGCTGAAAAGAAACCAAAGAGGAAAAAAGTGAAGCTTGGAAATCTTAGCAGAGTGAGAGCAAAATGTATTCCAAGATGTAAAAAATAATAATTACACAAGAGTTCAACCTTAAAGGTGAACAAAACCCTAAAAATGAAAAAAAAGGTTACACGTTATAATTAATATAAAATATTAATTATATGCAGCTAAGAGATAGCTTAAGTAAACTAGAGTAATAGAAAACTTAATTAATTAAATCAAAGTGATCTAATTAATAAGTTTAAACAATTAATTAAATCAAAGTGATCTAATTAATAATTTTAAACAAATAATTACTCTAACACCCCCAATTAAGTGAAGCTCAGGAGCTAAGCTAACCTAGCTCAGCTATGAAAGTAGGAAAATGGGTCCTAACAACAAGGCCTGATCAGGTACCCAAATCAAGGAAATCTCTATAAAATAGAGACAAAGGTGAAAACCCAGTGGGAAAAAATCCTCTCCAAAAAGAGATAGAATAAACGTGCTAAAAAAACATGAAGGAAGGAAGGCCTCAACAAGACCCCTCAAGGACAACTTCTGTAACCCAAAGCATAGAACACAACTAAAGATAGTGTGGCAATGCAAAAGGTTTGATGAAGATGTCAGCAACCTATGTATTAGTAGGAATATACTACAAAGACAGAAAAACATCCTAAATCTACTAATGGATGAAATGCATATGAAGCTCAATGTGTTTAGTGCACTGATGCTCCATCAGGTTGCAAGAAATGTGAATAACACTTTGATTATCACACCATAGAACAATGGGATGATCAGGAGGAAAACCAAACTTAGTCATCAACTACCAAAGCCATAAAATCTCCTAACTAGCATGCACTGCCACTCTATACTTAGCTTCTATAGATGAAAATGCATGTGCATTCTACTTCTTGCATGAGCAGGTGATAGGACCAGAGCCAAGGAAAAAGACAAAGCCAAAAGTAGACTTTCAATCATCAACATCACCAGCCCAATCTTAGTCAGTGAAACCAACAATGTGAGGAGTTCTTGATGTGTAATGAATTCCATACATAAAGGTGTCCTGAATGTATCTCAAAATACACTTGGAAACTTGCTAATGACTCTCATGAGGTTCATGTGAAAATTGAGAGACAAGACCAACTACAAAGGAGAGATCAGGATGAGTATGTGTCAGGTACAACAAATTGCCAACCAACTATCAATGCAATGTAAGATCCACTAAAGGAAAAGTGCAAGAGATAGACAATGTAATACTTGACTAAAAAGGTGTGGGAGTAGGCTTGCAATCAAGCATGTCGAGAGCATATTTTTTCTATTAAAAAAGGATCCCAGAGGAATGAACAATCTATAGACCAAGAAAGTAGTGTAACAGACCAAGATCAATCATCTCAAACTATTCCATCAATGAACACTAAACATCCTAAAGCATAGAGGATTAGCTACCTATGAGGAGAAGGTCATAAACATATAGAACATGGATCAAAACCTCAACCTCAAGACACTGAATGTATATTGTAGGATCAAGATGATAGCAAGTGAAGCCTGTAGAAAGTAGAAAGGAGTCCATCTTCTCATACCAAGCCTTAGGGGCCTAATTAATACCATACAATGAGCATCAAAGTCTAAAAACAAAGGAGGAATCCTACACAAATTCCTCAGGCTACTCCATGTAAATCTCTTTGGTAAGATCACCGTGCAAGAATGTACTCTTCACATCCATCTAAAAAATGGGCCATCCTAAGAAGTTGAGAAGGATAAGACATGGTGAATAGAGTTCATCTTGGAAACAGGGTTAAATGCCTTAGTGTAATCAATACCCTCAACCTATGAAAACCCCTTTGCAACAAGATGTGGCTTATACTTATTAATAGAACCATTAGCAACAAACTTAGTATGATATAACCATTTGCATCACACTAACTTTCTTCCCTTAGGAAGAGAACAAAGATCCCAAGTATGATTCTTCATCAAAGAAGAATACTCCTCGTCCATGGTAGTATCCCACTTAGTATGTCCTATCATTATTTCAAATTTTTGAGGATCATTTCAAATAGCATGAATTAGAAGACTAGAACTTGCAATATGAGAATGAGTGTGATGGGAAGTGGAAGGGTCACTAGCTAGAGATTTGGCAACCTCAACTGTAACATGAGCCCATTTAGGCATTTATAGAGGATCTTATGGTGGATGTAAATAAGGATCACCAAGATCATCATCCTCATAATCCAAAAAAGAGACTAGAAAGGATGAGGAAGTAGTGGTAAGTGAAGTAGACTCTGGAGGTAGGGTATCTACTGCAGGAAGAAACTCATCAAATTGGACATCTCATCAAGATAGGACCTATCTAGAATTAGGATCAAACAACCTATATGCCTTAACATCCTTGCAATAGCCAAAGAAAATGAGGTGTTAGCTCTTCCCCTCCATTTCTCTCCTCTAAGCATCGGGTACAAATGCCCATGCTTCACTACCAAAAACTCAAAATGAAGATACATCAGACTTGACATGAGACCAAGCCTCCTTAGAAGTCATATGTCAAACTACCTTGTGAGGCATGTAATTCTAAATATAGTTGGTACAATTGACTGCCTCTACCCAAAAAGATGAATCCATGGACTTGGACTGTATCATATAGTTAGCCATCTCCCAAAGTATTATGTTCTTTCTCTCTACCACACCATTCTGTTGAGAAGTGTAGGGCACTAAAGACTGACATTGAAGACCATGTTTAGAGAAAAATACTCGAGAGCTTGGTTCACATACTCCCCCTATTATTTGTGCATATCCACCGAATAGAAAGACTAGATTTCTTCTCCACAAATATCTTGAAGACTCCAAATGAATCAAATTAATCAAACTTGTACTTCAAAAAGTACACCCATGTGCACCTAGAGAAGTCATCAATGAAAGTAAGCACATATATGGCACTAGAAAAAGGAGTGAGAAATGACATGAGGTCACTATGAATCAACTCCAATGGTGTCAAAGCATGAGTAGCTTGTCCATGTGGAAAAGGATCCCTATGTAATTTTCCAAGAGCACAACCTTGACAAACACCATTTGTGTAAGAAATCTAGGGAAGCCCAAGAACAAGTGACTATGTGCTCATCTGCTAAAGATATCTATAATTGGCATGGCCCAAATGCTCATGCCAAAGTTTTCTTACTGAATCTACATGTGCTACAAGATAGGAACCTATGCCATCAAAAGACTCAAATCCATCAAATCTGTATAGGTGAGATGCAGAGTCAACACTCCCAGTAACCACTATCAACTTAGAATCATGTAAGTCTCGAATAACCACATCATGTGGTGAGAACTCAACTGTCTTACTAGAGCAGGAGTGGAAATTTTGATAAATAGACAATAGGTTTGTCAAGATGTCAAGGACAAAAAGAACATCTTAAAGAGAACCCCCAGCTAATGCAACAGAAGTAGTACCCAAGACTAAAAGATGTGATGAGTTCCCAATAAATATCTATGAAGTATTAGAAGGAGCAAGTGAGATGACTAATTATTGAGTGTGAGTGATATGGTGAGAGGCACCAAAATCAAGAATCTAGGTGGCCCCAAAAGTTAGTGCTCATGTAGTAAGAGCATGACCTTTCCCTACAGGGGGGATGAAGTCTTAGGAGTAGAAATGTGATGCTCTTGCATGGCTTCCTCTAAAGCCTCCAAACATTTCTAACACCTAGAAAAAAGATGTCCATCCTTTCCAAAAAAAATGTAGGTCTCAACTGATTTCTTCTTAGTCTTGGAGGAAGACTTAGTAGACTTACCCTTGGAAGGGTTAGCTAGAGGTTTGGGATTAGTTTTTGGTGTATCTTTCTTCAATTTGGCTTTTAATTTTAGTTTCCCCTGAGATGACTGAGCAATCAATGCTTGGCTAGAAGAGCCAAAAGTATCCACCTATTGGATGTTTGCCTGTTCCCATGTCAACTGATTATAGAATGTCTCAAAAGAAGGCATTTGATGTCTATTGCCCAAAGCATCCATAGTGGAGTAAAAAGTGGAAGAAAAGATCTGATACTATCCTAACAACTTTAAGAGTATCAAAAAAATACACTTATCATCTATCTTGTTTTTCCCACATCCATATAAAACTTAATGCAGAGATTTGAAGTTCATCAAGAAGTCCTTAATGGTGGGAAAGCTAGTAGGAGTCAAAGTAGTTAACTCTGCATCAAGCTATAGTGCCCAAAACTCATTCACTGTGCTAAAAAAATTGTAAAACTTGGTCCAAATAGCCCAAGAAGTGGTCAAACCATCCAGGTGAAATAGGAGACTATCAAAGATGTTTAGTGCAATCAAGTGCATGGATTTGACCATTTTCTTTCTATGTTGAATAACCTCAAAGGGGCACTGCAAGTTAGGTTAATTTTCATCTAGACATGACCATAAGCCATGTGACATAAGAAGTCAAGTCATGTGTGCTTTCTAATTGTGGTAGTTGTGTGGTGTCAATTGAGCCACAAGGGGGTCTGACATTGAGAGAAGTAGATAGAAGTAGAAGGGTTATTTTTGAATTAAAGTACATAAAGAAAATTGCACCCCCCACATTGTATAATTATATCCCTCATAAACCAAGTAAACAACTAAGGAAAGCACAAAAACTTAGAAGAAAACATGGACACTAGATGCAAAGAGGTAGGAAACTGAAGCCTCTACTTCAACACCAAAAATATGATCTCAAATGGCTAAGTCATCAAATGGAACTAGCATCATCATCTCTGGCTTGGAAAAATCTTTCTTTTGATATTGTGTTTTTCAAAAACGGACACCATATGCAAAATATATGGCCAAAAAATTAACTGCTCCTCCAAATAATGAGCTCTCTAGAAAAATACAAACATAGGAAAAAATTGATGGCTATATGATTGTCAAGAGACTGTCTACTAGAAAAAATAATTGGTTGTTGGAAAAAAAATTCGGTCGCTAGAAAAAGTGTAGGTCATTGGAAAATGTTGACGGGCCAAAAAGTTGATGTCACCACTGAAAAGTTGACATTAGCACCAATGATAGTGGTAGGCCAACGGAGGCAGCAATGGCGGTGGTCGTTAGATGACACTACACTGATAGCGGCTATGGGATAGTGGCACACCAATGGAAGCGAGGTGTAGGCTGGGCCATGATGGCACACTGGTAGGAGTAGGGCACGAGCTAGGCATGGGTGGTGTAGCGACTGTGTGCCTAAAAATGCTTTGAAAACTTTTTTTGTTTTGTTTTTTCCTCATTTTTTGAGCCATATGGCCTAAGGGAGGAAATTTTTTTCTCCTAGAGGCTACTATGGTCAAAATTAATGAATTTTATATGGATTTTGATTATACCAGGCCTTCTAAGTGTAATGGAAGCATTCATTTTTTCCCAAAGTGCACCAGAAAAGAGTACCTTCTCTAGATTGAAGAAAACCAACCACAAAAAGCTGGGTTTTTCATCTTCAAATCATGGCTTCAAGATCTCCAGACCAAGCAATAGTAGAGAAGCTTTGATACCATGTAGAAGTTGAGAAAATCAGATTCACAATTCGCCAAGAACACCTGCATGTAAAATAACTTGTTGCTGAAAAGAAAATAAAGAGGAAAAAAGAAAAGCTTGGAAATCTCATCAGAGTGAGAGCAAAATGTATTCCAAGATGTAAAAAACAATAATTACAAGAGTTTAGCGTTAAAGGTGAATGAAACCCTAAAAGGGAAAAAAACTAGGTTGTGCATTATAATTAATATAAAATATTAATTATATGCACCTAAGAGATAGCTTAAGTAAACTAGAGTAATAGACAACTTAATTAATTAAATCAAAGTGATCTAATTAATAAGTGTAAACAAATAATTACTCTAACAACAATGGAGTTCATTGATAGAATTCATCATTTGTAGCAGCAAGTTCATGAAATTTTGTAGTAGATCACTAAGAAATATAAATAGAGGCATGATGAGCATCAAACTCCTCATAATTTTCAGGTTGGGGATAAGGTATGTTTGCATTTCCAGAAGGAATGCTTACAAGGCCCTTATAAGAAGCTTTGTCCTCTTCACTATGGTCCCTATAAGATTATAAAGAAAGTTAGTGAAAATTCATTTGAACTCAACTTACCTCCATTTTTAGGATTTCAATCAGTCTTCAATGTAGAACTATTGAAGCCATACTTCCCTCCTTTACTAGATATTGTATTTTTTTTTTTTGAAGAAATTAGGCATACAAAGTTGAATCTAGAAGTTGTCAATCCACTTCAAAGTGATCAATTTGTGGAGGTTGTCATGAAGAATTTGAGGAACAAAAAAAACTATTTGTACTGTGTGATAAAATTAGGACAATTTGTTCAATAGGGAAAATGACTTACACGTGAACAAATCCAGCTTCATTTTCCACATCTGATGCAAAGTGTGGATGGAATGGGGTCCATTTCTTCTCAAGGAGGAAGGAATGATCAAAACATAGTTCATAAAAATGCTAAAGATGTTTCCATAAGTAAAAATGGGAAAAATACAAAATATAATTTTTTGGTATTTTCTATGTTCTGGTATTTTGTAGTTTTGGAGGCCTCCAGGGCATTTCTAGGCTCCGACAGGGCTAAGAAGTCATAACTATTCTTAAGACATTGGACTATAAATGTAGAACTTCAAAAGAAAATGACAATATGGCTACAAGAACCCACCCTGTTAAAGCTTTAAAGGAAGAAAATAACATTTCTCTCAATATACACACATTATTTGATTTATCAAGCATTAGTTCTAACTATTGCAATATTATTATAAAACCATAATATGTCTTTAGAGACCATAGCAGAGCATAGTAGTTATAGGTTTATATAGAATATATGATAAAAAGTATTTTGAACTTAAGGGTAAAAACCCTCCAAATAACCATAAAACCTATCAAAACTAGATAATAATATATGGTCCTATCATTTCCCCACAACTTAAGGTACTGTTGGTCCTCCAACAAGTATGTGATTCTTGACATGAGCTCTAATTCTAAAATTTTCTCTAGTGCTATATCTTGATCATCCTTTGGCATAGCTCTAATAGAATCCTTTAGATTCCCTCAATTATTCCCAAATTCCAAGTTTTCCTACCATATCATGCTCATCCAAATCTCATGGATTCCTAGGAGTGAATGGATAAGAATAGGGGGTTGAAATCAAAGTGAAATCCAAAAAATATATCTTGCTCTTCCTAACAACATATACCATGGAGCACGACTACTTTTCATAATAAAATTATAGGGTGAATGTGACTTTCTCACCTATAAATAATGTGGAATTTGAATCCATCTATGCATAATTGACCTTTCAACTTTTTGTAACTCTCTTCCTTGTAACTATTCATACTTTCAAATAAAAATATTTTCTAAGAGGTTTCATCTCTTCCTTTTTCACTTTAGTATTTGCTACTTATAACCAATCATGATATTAGTTTTGGGGGTCTTTGACCTTAGGTCTTAAAAATAGAGGTACAATCATTTCTTCTTCTTTATATGACCTGGGCTGATTTTCCCTACTTATCTCATTCGAAGTCTATGACATGAATGTCCTCTATTGAATACCACCCATGTACATTATGGAATTCTAGTCCCTATCATTTGTAACTACTAGATTGTGTGCATACAATTCACACAAAATATTTTTGATTGCTATAGGAGAATGTTGAAAATCATGATAGAATTCATGTTGTGTGTGTAAGGATGGAATGAGGCCTTGAAAAATTATTGTCATTTTGAAGTTTAATATCTTCTCTTTAAGGAACAAAGTGTATACCTATGTTAGAGGCCTATATTGAAGTAACTCAAGTATCAAAGTGGTAATTTGAGTTACCTTATCCTTCAATATGGTGATCTCATCTTCTTTATTGAGTAACTCTCATTGTTGATTATTAGTAATCTATTGCAGTTTCTATTTCTCTTCTTTCCACATGGATTTTATATCAATATTGGTATAAACTCAATCCATCCATTAAAGGTATAGAGTGATCTAGCGGAGGCATTAGACCAACTTGATTGTCAATATCTATCCACCTAGGTCCCATATCAACTTGTGGTTCATCCCTTTTAGGGCCATCAACTAGATGTCTAGTCCATATGACTATTTCTTTCTCTATATTATCATTTTCTAGCTGATGAGTGGGGTTTTATACCTCCAATTTTTGTGTTTCTTATACAAAATTATCCACTCCTTCATTAATAATATGTTTAACAACTTAATATACATTGTCCATATTGACTATAGGGTAATCTTCATCAAGGTCATTAGGATTGGTGTTTGTGGCTATAGGATGTTCTTCATGTCCATTACCAAAAACAAAGATAGTTTCATCATTCATGGCTCCTTTCTCATCTTTTGAGGATTCATTAACAACATGAGAAGCCCTTATTTTCCTATGAAACATAGAATTATGTGGACTAGATTCATCATTACTACTATCATCTACAATGTGAATCATATCTTCACCTTCCTAAACCCTATTTGAATCATGTTAAGTATTTTCAATATTTTCCCTCAACATCTCTTATCATTTATCTAGTTTAAGAACCTCCTTTTTTAGTTTCAAAAGAAATATTTTGAATAGGATTGTTAATAGGGATATAACACATGCTAGTATTTCTACCAATTTTCTTACTCCTTCTAATAGGTGTCTCGAACAATTTTTTTTAACATTGTCTTCCTTTCCTTCTTTGACAAGTCTCCTTCAACAAATGTTTTAAGAGTTTCTTTTTTTACTTTCTTCCTCTTAGGAGTTGATGAGGAATAGGTATTAATACATTCTACATCTTTTGAGTTTCCTGGTTGTTTTATGCTTTCTTTTACCAATTCTTTAGCTACCTCTTTCCCAATTTTCTTTGAAGAAGACCTAGTTATGACACTAGTCTGAGGGGTTAAAAATTTCTCCTTTCACTTTTTAGAAGTAGAAAAAAATGAGGATTTCTCAACCTATTTTTTTAGCTAGCTGAGCATTTGTGGTGGAACCAGAGGGCAAGGGTTCAAATCATTCAACAATTTTTATAGTTCTATTTTTTTATAGAAACTCTTCTCCCTACCCCTTGATCTCTAGGCACTACTAACCGAGGTGTATATTCATCCATCAACAAGAAATCATCACAAGAAATAGTAGAAATTTTCCTCAAATCCCTCTATATTAAAAATTTAATCAAACAATGATTAGACACATAATTGGGCTTACCTTCTTGTACTATAGTTGCTATTTTTTGACATGTTGAATAGGAAATGTGGGATATTAACTAGCCTTTTACCATGAAAAGGCAATTGAGAATCTTAAAATTTATGCCATGCAACCATTGATGTTAACCTTCAAAATTGATATGCTACATGATGTAAAGGGAACACTAGTTGTAAGATTCTTTGAGAGATAATATTCTCTTCTTGGAGAAGACAATAATGCTAAAGCCTTGAAGATGTGATCAATAATCAATCAAATGCATAGGCTTGTCCAAACAACAAAGTAGAAGATTAAGGGACTTGAAGTATATGTTGAGTGATGGTCATGTCAACCAAGCACTAGGATAAGCTAAGTAGAATTAGTGTTGACCAAGCATCAGTATCAATCAAGTGACAATTTATGTGTCAAGCAAGAAATTAAGTAGTGATGGAGTAACCTAGTAATGACCGAGTGTTAGAACATAGTGTTGGCTGAGGAAAAAAAATTTCATAGTTTATGAGAAATTGCAACTTCCAACCAACTAAGAACCATACAACCAGTATGTCAACTAATTAAGTGTCCATTTATAGTGTCTTCTTCATAACTCCACCTTTCCTTTAGATACTTTTGTTATGAACAACATCTCCAATCCTCTTCATCAATCAAATAGATGAGTCTCAGATTAGATAACAAATTATCTCACCAATATGTTTGGCATCAATGAAAATATAACAATTGTTCCAATTGTAGTTTCCAATAGATAATTTACTAATATTTTAAAGTTTATAGGATAAATTATTGATTACTCTAAAGCACAATTATCAAATACTAATATTATTTCACATGGCCCCAACCATCTTGTTTGAAACTTTCCTAGTGTGTGGTGATAGCGAGAATTATACAAGAGAGCCCAATCATCAACATAAAATTATTTATCCTTGATAAATTTGTCATGTCATCTCTTCCATTATTTCTCGATGATCTCATTATTATGCAAAGTAGTTTTCTAGTACTCATCTAGGCCATTCAGCTATAGGAATCATTCTCTTT